>JAKOOJ010000001.1:230405940-230835940 GCA_022577455.1 Arizona elegans | reverse complement strand
GAAATGTCTCTAAAGTTTGTATTATTAGCTTCTGATCCTGCTTGTTGGCATTCAAGAAGCATGTGGTTGGTCCCTGTGGGAAACCAGGTAATAAAGTGAATCCTTTTGTGTAACATAACAAAACCCTTATCAATTTAGAATAATTCTCAAAGATTTTCTGAAGTAGTAACTAAGTAGTAACGTAGTAGTAGTAGTAACTAAGAAGTAGTAACTAATATCCTCATAAAGGATATATCAGTTCTGTTGAAGGTAGAATATTTGTACACAGTTATTAACTTCTAGGGCAAAGCAAATTTCAAGTATACCCAACATTGACCCAATACTTTCATTAAGTATTCTTGCTTGTGCTCTTAGATCTGGAGGTGAAACTACCATGCTTGTTATCTTTCAAAAGAGTAATTCATCAGTGTCTGGAGAAGGAGATTTCAAGAGTCCCTAGGAGAGTTTTGCCATTGCACCATTATCTATGTTCTGTGGAAAGAAGAATGGAATGCAATATCCTAGAGGAGGCAGTGACTGGCTGATTATAACAATGAAAAGAAGGGTTCCCATAATTTTAATTTTGTTGTTGTTGTTGTAAATCATCAGCTGTCATCAGTCTAAATCAAATGCTGTCAACCCTGAAAATAACAGCCTCCACCACAAACTTCAATAATGCCAAAACAATACACTCACAACAGTGGCATTTTGAAAATGCCATAATCATGTTTTTGCATCCAAATATCTAACCTAAAGTATATGCCATAGTATTTGCATGAAGACTTTATCAGGCATGTTTCTTCATTTGCATACCCTTGCCCGATCTGCTTACCACCTAGAAATGTACTGTATTTCCTCAGCCAAAAAACTGAAGAATCGCACTAAACATAAAGAGAAAAAATAAAGAAAAAATAATCACTGCATTAAAAACCCTGCTGCCAAAGTAGCATAATCACTGCCCAGCAATTTTATGATGAAAAATGTACAGCACTGACAGGAAATCACTGCATCTCTTTCTTAAAAAAAGAATATGAGTGTATACCATTCCCAAGAGCTAAATTTATTTCAAATAATTAAATATAGACTTTTTCTTCCTTTTGATTGTAAATAGGCTGAAAGCTTAAATCATGTAAAACATACAGAGCCTTGAAATATTGTTTTGCTTCCATAACCACTATTTTCCTCCCAAGAAACAACAGGTTTTATCATCCTTAGAATTAAATACCAGATAAATCTTGCATATCGTAAATGAAAAGGTTGGTTTTTAATAGACTTTTTTTTATTTATGGAGAAATACAACCAAAATCGTTGCCCTATGGTTCGCAGAAAAATATTTTTCTTTTAAAAAAGGTTCACCTTGACATTTTGCAATAGTTTAGGTGCTGTTTAATGCAGAGAGAGGGGTTTTTTTTTACCCCTTTTAATATTTACAGCTGGCACATCGATAAATCATAAATAGGAAATTCTAATTTGCCGCCAGTTATTCATGTGAGTTCCATTATAGCCACACTGAAGGCAATGATGCACTGCAAAGATTGTGCTGAGGCTGATGTTATAAACCCGAAGAACAAAGTTTAAATGGTCTGTAAATGTCAGCAGAATCCCAATAGTAAATGATGGCCTTGCTATCAACTCCTGAGTACCTTTGTTTACTTTTTATGTATTCCAACTCATGAAAGCAGAATGTTGTTCAGATGACAACAAACACAAAGCAATTGCCACTGACCACATTTGTGGGATAGGATGAATGTTTGTTGTTGATCAGTAATTGAGCAGAGTTATTTAGAGAAGGGGAAGCTACTTTCCCAAAAGTTATAATAAACAAAAAATGGCATTTCAAAAAAAAAAAAAAAAAAAAAAAAGACTGGCACCTGGTGCTCCAGAGAAATAGATTTTTTAATTCTTCTCAAGTTTATACACCTTTCTCAAAATCAAAATACTCTAGGGCATTACAGTACATTGTTATACCTAACTGGAAAGAAAGACATTTCAGTCTTTGCTATTATTTTTGCTGATGCTTAGGGAACCGTGCTGTAGTTCATATTTACAGCTTCATTTAAGGCAGACTACAATGTGGTGCAACCTCTCATAACTGATTAATAAACATTAAGGCTGAAGTAAAATACAAAGCAAGTGCTTAGGACAGATTGGAGACAAAATTGCTTTTCCATGGACAAAAGGCTCTCTCCATTTACAACAGCAACAAGAACAACGAAAAAAAACCCGAGAGCCAGCTGAGCTACTTCTAAAAGATGGAAAGGTCGTTCCCAAAAGTATTTAATTTCATGGCACCTAACAACCACACACATCTGGTTTATAAGGGCCATTGTGGAGGCTCGAAATCTTAAGGTTAGAGAAAGAGATATATCAATTACAATAGGAATGTACAGATGTTAACCACTGGAACTGGGTTATTTTTAGGCTGGTACAATGCACAGACAGGAAAAAAGAGATGTCAGATTTGGATTTTCTGACTATTATATGTATTATTTAAGGTGTGTAGGGACTTGCTGGTTCTCAGATCTAAATACAACTTTGCTAATATCTGTAATAAGACTGTCTTACCATGTTCTTGTATCACTTCCTGAAACTGTTCAGGTGGGTTATTGGTCTTGGGGAATATGGATGTCAAAATCAATGACTGGCATCTATAGCATATACTGTATTTTTCGGAATATTATAAGATGCACATTTTTCCCCCCTAAAAGGGAGTGAAAATTTAGGTACGTCTTATACACCGAATGTAGCCCCGCCCACCCACAGGCCCCGACCCCTTGGCTTCTGCCTCGCAGCAGTTACCTCTTTGCAAACAAACAGCAAGAAAAAACAGCTCCTTTCAGCTTCAGCACAGCCTAATTAGCACAAGTTGATTAGATGGCCTCCCGACTCTCAGCTGATTTGCTCTCAGCTGTTCTGCGCAGAGCTCTGCTGCTTGCTGCAAAGAAAAAAATTGCTGAAGCAGATTTTTTTTCCCCTTGTGCTAATCAAGCTATGTTGAAAACGAAAATGAAAGTAAAGCAGGCTGTTTGCTGTTTGCTGCAACGAGGCAAAATTGCTCAGAGGTAGAGGTAGAGGCAGAGGGAGATTTATTTTTCTTCTTTTCCTCACCAAAAAAGATAGCTAGATTTTACATTCCGGTGTGTCTTATACTCTGAAAAATACGGTATATCAGAATTGCAAAATTGAAATGCAAGACCTACATTTACATTTTGCACCTTTCCTCTCTGCCCAAATGTTGAAAAACAAAAATCCAAGCAATGTTATCATCTCTCTAGTAGGTTTTTTGTTTTGTTTTTTGCTCTTTATAATAACAATAACAGTCAAAGATAAGTCAATGTTTATAATGACTTCTTTTTCTTTACCTGAATTCGGAGTAAATAAACCATCTATTAAGAGAGAAGCAGAATCAGGGAATATTAATCAATGGCTTTAATCATTCTCATAAAGGATTTTTTTTTTCTATAGCCAAAACATTCTTTGGGAGGTGAAATCTTCTACTGTCAACACAAAGTTTATAGAAGCAAATATTCTTGTTTATTGCTGTTGATTTTCTGAAATATATATGATATGCCCATGGAACCAAGAGAAAGGGGAGAGAATAAGGGGTGATTAAAATAGACAGTACTGCTTTAATAGCCAGAAGACAGAAAAACAATAGACAATCGTCCTAAATAAAGTGGTGGTATGTATCCTTGTCCATGCAGCAAAATCTATCAAAGATCTTATTCATGATATTTATAATTCTGTATAGGCTTATATAGGTAGTTCTCAATTTATGACTGGCCATTTAGCATCAGTTCGCTACTTACAACGTGGTTTTGAAGTTTTTTGTTGGTTTTTTTTTTTTTTGGTTTTAAAAACAAAACTTTATTAAACATATAAAAGTAAAATACTATACTATTTATATACAAGATACATATATATATTAATACAAACAGCAATACATAAAAAGAAAAAGTGACTTTGGTCACGCATCCATTATCTTATTAACGGTGCATATTTGTTAATTATTATTATCATACAAAATTTTTCATTTACTCTCATTTCTGCGAGTTATCCAATCATACCACCTATTCCACGCTATATATCATTTTGATTCTACCTTGTCCTTCATTTCAAATGTTAGTTTGTCCATTTCTGCGCAATTATAGATTTTTTGGATTATTAATTGATCTGTTGGCAGTTGGTCAGTTTTCCAATATTGGGCAAGGTTTTGAAATTCTAATGGCTGCCTCTCCACTGTCAGGTGACCACACTTATAGCTTTTGCAGTGTCCCGTGGTCACGTGTTTGCAATTTATGTTTTTGCTGATTTCCAGTCATAGCAAACAAGGTTTGGTTGCTTAACAACCGAGGTGTTTACTTAATGACTGTGGCATTTGCTTAACTGCCATGTTCATTTAATAACTGCTGCAAAAGAAGGTCATAAAATCGGTCAGAGATATGATTACCGGTACTTGTTTTATGACTGTCATGACTTACGACTGTAATTGAGCTAAGCTCAATTATGATTGTAAGTAATTAAAGTAATTTACCTGTATAATTTTTCTTAATGAGAACCTCCAGTAGTAACTGTGAGAGGGATCTTGGAGTCCTAATGGACAATCACTTAAATATGAGCCAGCAGTATGCTACAGCTGCCAAAAAACTCAACACAGTTCTAGGCTGCATTAACAAAAGGATAGAATCAAGATCATGTGAAGTGTTAATACCATTTTTTAAAGCCTTGGTAACACCATACTTGGAATACTGCATCCAGTTTTGGTCACCACGATGTAAAAAAGATGTTGACATTGCAGAAAGAGTGCAGAGAAGAGCAACAAAGATGATCAGGCTAAAACATATAAATAATGGTTGCTGGGATTGGGTATGTCTAGTTTAATGAAAAGAAGGACTAGGGGTGACATGATAGCAGTGTTCCAATATCTCAGGGGTTGCCACAAAGAAGAGAGAGTCAAGCTATCCTCCAAAGCACCTGAAGGTAGGACAAGAGGCAATGGGTGGAAACTAATCAAAGAGAGAAGCAACCTAGAACTAAGGAGAAATTTCCTGACAGTTAGAATAATTAACCAGTGGAACAACTTGCCTCCAGCAGTTGTGGGTGCTCCAACATGAGAAGTTTTTAAGAAGAGATTGGACAACCACTTGTCTGAAATGGTATAGGGTTTCCTGCCTGAGCAGGGGGTTGGACTAGAAGACCTCTAAGGTTCCTTACAACTCTGTTATTCTGTTCTGTTATCACCCTTTTCCCCTTGGGAAGTGCAGGATTGAAAACTTTCATCAAAATGAACAAAACAGCATTGCTGTTTTTTCCCATATGTATGTGTAATGTAGCAGGGTTCACAGAACAGGTGCGAAGCTTGTATTGTAATGTCATGCTACTACATTTGCCACTTGCCCCCTTGAATTGCTGTCTCTACTCTCAGGAGATGCTTCTGAAATCATCTCTCGTGTTAGGACAATTTATAAAAAGAATTTCCTTGACAAGACCTGAAAAATAGCTTGCATTTTTCTTTCTAAACCTTGCTTCCGAGACAGGTTAAGTCTTTGCTTGGTGACTTTATTTCGTGCTTAAGGACATTCGTTTAGGCATGTGCAAACTCCCCTGACTCAGTAATGGAATGTTCTGGAGTCTTCTGGAACACTCTTTCCCCCCACCTCTTCCAGGAGGGGTATGGTTTTCTATTGGAAGTTCAGCCTGCATGCCTCTAAGCTTCAACTTAAATTTGTGTTTAGCCCACTTTATTAATAGGTTCTGTGATCATTGCTGTTTGAAAAAGTCCTCCAGAGCAAATTTGATGACATGCTCCTCTTATAGGGAGTTGCTTCACAGTCCTGCAATACAGATCTTGGGGCCATGGTAAAGCAAAAGCTTTTATGTTTCTCAGGGCACTCCTTTTCAATTTGAAAATGAATAGCCTTTGCACAGGAAGAAGTTTTTGCAAACTACCAGATCAATGAATACTAATAAATGTGAGCAAATGAATAAATTGCTTTTGGGGGGGTGGAATGAGGACACTGAAAACTTATTCACTTCTTTTGTGAAAGTGAAGCAAGGTTTGTTAATTTGTAAAGGGCTCGGAACATTGGATATGTTAACTAAGGAATTGACTAAATTGAATCAGAGAGAATGAGCACTGATTGGCTAGCACTTTTTCCTTTTACCTATTGATTAGCTCAGATTGAGCAATGATGGAATGGGATTAGACTTCAGGCCAAGGCTATATATCAGTGGTGGGTTTCAAGTTTTTTTACTAGTTCTGTGGGTGTGGCTTGGTGGGCGTGGCTTGGTGGGCATGGCAGGGGAAGGATACTGTAAAATCCCCATTTCTTCCCAATTAGCTGGGACTCAGGAGGCAGAGAATAGATGGGGGCGGGGCCAGTCAGAATTTTTACTACTGGTTCTCTGAACTACTCAAAATTTCCGCTACCAATTCTCCAGAACTGGTCAGAATCTGCTGAAACCCACCTCTGCTATAAATCATACTATGCTGGAAACGTGAAAGAGTGCCATGAAAGAACGCAAATAGGAAAACTAGTAGTACGACAGATCTTTATGTCATAGATATGGGAAAAAGAAAATGCTAGAGTGTAAGTAGAGGTAAGTAGTGTAAGTAGAGGTGATATGCAGAATTGCTTTGGAAACACTTTGGAAGTTCTTGGCTTATGACCACAATGGAGCACAAAATTTCTGTTGCTAAACAAGAAAGTTGTTAAGTGAATTTTGCCCCATTTTACGAGCTTGCTTGCCACGGTTGTTAAGTGAATCACTTGCAGCTTTTCAATTAGTAACAAGGTTGTTAAGTGAACCTGGCTTCCCCACTGACTTTGCTCGTCAGAAAGTCACAAAAAGTGATCACATGAGACCAGGGCACTACAACCGTCATAAATATGAGTCAGTTGCCAAACATCTGAATTTTGATCACATGACCATGGGGATGCTGCAGTGATGGTAAGTGTGAAAAACAGTTGTAGGCCACCTTTTTCAGTGCCAATGTAACTTTGAATAGTTACTAAATGAACTGTTGTAAGTTAAGGACTATCTGCATTCAGATGTGAAACATTTGACTTGCCTGATTTAGAATTGAAAGAGTTACAGTAACAAATGCTAATGCTTGGTTTATGTTTAATCCATGGGATAAATGCTGAATCTTCTGATGAACTTTCATTTGGCTGCATCTCAGTCTAACTAGTCCTCACAATTCTCCTTCTCAAAAATAGTGACTTTCAGGATGAGCTGAAATTATTTTCCATTGTTTTCTATATTTTGTATCTAATACTAAATTTATATTACCCAACCTCTCCACTCTAGAAATACTGTTTTATTGAAGGAGGTTAAGAATTTAATAATGCTGATGTTACAGAATTAGCTGAATATCCATGCTCCGCTATGAAACGATGTGATCAGGCTTGATAAATTGACACTTACAACTTGAAAATTAATGATCCTCTCCCTTGTCTCCCTCAGGCTGACCCCATTGATCCTCTCTTATCCTCTTCTCTACCTCAGGCTTGCCCCACAGAAGTCTCTCCTCTCCTATCCCTCTTCTCTCCCTCAGGCTGGCCCCACTGATCCTCTCCTATCCCCTTCTCTCCCTCAAGCTTGCCCCACAGAAGCCTTTCCTCTCCTATCCCCCTTCTCTGCCTCAGGCTAGCCCCATTGATCCTCTCCTATCCCTTTTTCTCCCTCAGGCTTGCCCCACAGAGGCTTCTCCTAACTTATCCCCTTCTCTCCCTTAGGCTGGCCCCATTGATCCTCTCCAAACTCCCAGCCTGCAGGCCGGATGAGTCATGCTCTGGCCACACCCAAGTGGCAGTTGGAACAGAGTTATTTTCAGGTGGGGAGGGGGAGTAGACCATCTAACTCCTTAGTGTGTTAATAATAAAGTAAGAAATATTAATGCTCTGATGGTCGTTTCGAAAAATTCTTTCTAAGCAAGCACCTAGAAGCCAAGAGGAACATACATGCCAAATTTCAAGTTTCCAAACATTTTGTCCCCTAAATTCCACTGAAGATGTTACTTAGCTTGGTAATGAAATGTTCAGAAACCAACCCACAAGCTTGGAGAATGAACCTTCACCCTTACCTATCTCTCATATCTATCTATCTATCTATCTATCTATCTATCTATCTATCTATCTATCTATCTATCTAGATGGATTGCACAGAAATCAATTTAATTATTAAAAATGTAGAACAACTTGATTGGTTGTATTCCCCTTTCTTTTGATATGTATTAATTTGTTTTTAATTCTTTCTTAATTGTCATTCAGCCAGGGTCATTGTGGAGTTGAGAAGCTTCAAACTTGAAATGTTAAAATTATAATAGCAAAGACATGGCCAGGTCTGATTATGGAAGAGAACAAAAACTGCTCAAATGCAAATTCCACATTAAACTAAAATGGAACAGAGAAGTCAGCAGTTTTTACAATATGATCTTGACCACATACCAGCATTTTTAAGGAGAACATCAGGAATCACTTTGAAGTTCCGAACCTCCTTTATCTGGGAGCCAGATAAACTGTGAAATGAAATCAATGACATTGTTAAGGATGAAATTAAAAAGAGACTGCCAAACACCAAGAAATAAAAGAAGGTAATCTGAATGTCAGAACAAATAGTGGAAAGTGAAGGCAAGCCAAGACCAAAGAAGACAAAGATTTCAGAAAGAAATATAACAAACAATTTCAGTAAGCTGTCAGAAGACACACAAAGCAGTATTACAACAAACTTCTGCAAACACACTGAAAATGGAAAGCTACAAGGAAAAATAAGAAAATTCTCTAAAAGATCTGCAAACTCAGAGATTCCAAATTTCAACTGGCATGCTAAAAGACTCCATGCACACAGAAAATATAACTAATTCAAGGAAGGTCAAAGAAAGATGGGAGGGGTATATTGAAATTTTGTATAGGAGAGATGTCAACATTCATGATACCTTATGAGGTATGCTCTCTAATACAAGTGAAGTTAGATCACTAAGTCAGAAGATTACATGGGTTGATGGAATAATTAGAAAAATATAGAGCAACAAAGGAAAAATCAGCAAAGGTTCTAGCAAAAGTATGCCAGCAAATCTGGAGAATGACAGAGTGGGCCAACAGATTTGGATTCAGATGCCATGATATGTCTACACTTACAACGTGCAAGCAGTAGTCTTCCCATGACACTCTATGGAAATGAAACTTGGATTTTGAAGTAGGATAGGAAGAGTAGTGACACATTTGAGATTTGGTATTGGAGGTGGTTCCTGAAAATACCATGAGAGCCAAGGAAAGAAATAAATGGGTCCCCATTTGAGGCATACATGATAAGGTCCAAATTATCATACACATTATGCCTAGCCTTCTGGAAAAGTGTATAATGCTGGAAAAGGTGAAGGACAAAGGAAAAGAGAATGAAAGGCAACAAGGTGGATAGACTCAATTACAGTGCTGATTGGTGTGCCATTGGAAAATCTGAAGAGATTGGTTGGGGAGAGATAATCACTGGGAAAATCTATCTATGTGGTTGCTGAAAGTTGGCACCAATTTGATAATACATTCAATCAATGAAGAGTACACATTACTTCTATAACACAAAGACTATGTGCATTTGTTTTGTTTTTTCCATGCAGTTTGGTGCAGTGATTAAGGTATCAGTCTAAAAACTGGGTTACTAGAAGCTTTAGTCCACCTAGGCTCAAAGCCAGTGACTTGGGACAGACTCTTTCTTCAGCCTTAGGAAGAAGTCAATGATAAACCACTTCTGAAATCTTACCAAGAAAACAGTATGGACTAGTTCAGGCAGTCATCAGGATTCAACACTTACTTCAAGGTGCCAAAAAAAAAAAAAAAAAAAATGCCTTCCCACTATCTAATGTGCTTTTTTTTTCTATGCAGATTTCCCAATTATATGGATTATTTAAATGCAGTTTGGTTTCAACATACTGTTAAAATACTTATTTCCCAATCAGTATACCTTCATGAATACACATTATGTTTAATGAACATTGATGGAAGATCAGTGGTGGAATGATGAATAGTTGCCCTTCGTGCTGCAGTGGAGTCTGCTTTAGCAGATCAGAGGAGACCATAATAACATTTTCTCAGGGTGAAGACTGTGTGAAAGAGAGTTGTCTTCTTTGAATGGAACGGGAATGGAATGTCAAAATTCAAGCCACATTAAAAATTAGCTATGGAATATAATATTCTTTGCTTGCATCTTAGAAAACATAATTTTCTGAGATTTGAATGTAGTCTTGTCTCTCATAAGCAGGTTAGAAAACTATTGCTTCTTCATAAAAAACCTTTTTTCAGAAGTTGTAATTATTGGCTACAATGGAAAACTAATCATTTTGTTTTGTGAACATTTAAAGAATTTTGGGCCATGAACTTCTTTCTTCTCTCCCTGTTACTTTCAAAAGGAAGTATCAAACTGCCTAATGGCAAAGCCATTTATTTTCAGGGGATTAATTGTGGTTTCACAGCCACTTTTTTGGTGGGAGGGGAAAAAGCATAGTGTAAGGTACTGTGAAATATGATTTTTCTTCAATGCTTGTTTTCTCATATAGTGCAATCATCCAAATCTGATGGGGCACAGAATGTAATCCGATTAGCAGAGTTTAGCTTTAATGCTGGTTTACGTTGCTTTGGTGGTGCATGCTAACCTCACACTGGCAGTGGAATAACAAGCATTGCTCACCGGATTCTGATGGTTACACGGCAATAATAGCTATGGGAAAAATGGCAGAGGAAATTAACAAAACAGATTACATATCTTTGTCTATTTGTCCATTTTGATAAATGGAAGTATATTTTAAAGCTAAATCTTTAAACAAAATTACCATAGCAATTACCATAGCACTTAGATTTATATACCACTTTACAGTGCCTTACAGCCCTCTCTAAGTGGTTTACAGAGTCAGCATATTGGCCCCAACAATCTGGGTCTTCATTTTACCAACCTTGGAATGATGGAAGGCTGAGTCAACCCTGAGCCAGTGAGAATCAAACCGCTGGCAGTCAGCAGAATTAGCCTGCAATACTGCATTCCAATGACTGTGCCTCCATGGCTCTTGAAAATGTTCCTTTATTAACTATGCCCCAACAATATATTTATCTGAAAAAAGGGCAATTTTACACCTTATAATTATATTTTAAATTAAATTACATTATTATTGAAAACCATAATTAATGATCTAAAGTTCAAAGTTACAATTCACTCACATTTGAGTAATATGAAATATGTATGAAATTCACAGATGATCTTTGAAAGATAAAATAAGTACAATTATATTGAGAAAGAATTGGTTTTAAATTAAAATGGTAAGTATAGTTTAAATTATATCCCTATAGGGGAAAAAATCCTAAACTTTATACAAATAAAAACAATGACTATTGCATTTTTCCAATTCCAAATTCATTTCCTTAAAGATTAAATAATAAAATAAAGAAGATTTAATATTTAAGGCAAACAATTACCTTTAACCATTACTTCAGAAATAGAATTGTATGGAAGAAATTAAAAAGAACTTACTAAAAATGAGGATTTTGTTATTGGTGCTGATAGCAACTGAGTTGATAAACAGTACATGAGGAATGATCTGATCCAAGTCATATGAATCAGATATCTATTTCATTGATATTGCATGTCAAATGACATTGGGAACACCTTATAAAAAGCCAGAGATCATAAAAACCTGGTTGTCACACAACAGATATTGTTAAATGTTACAGAAGTAAAGTATTTCTTAATTCTGAATAATGGAATGTTTGTTTTTCTCTAATGAAACCTCTTTTATCAGCAGAACTAAAGGGAGGTGATAGTTTCTCTGTACTCTCTCAACCACCATCAAATCCTTGAGATCTGTTTGACATAGGACCAGAGAAAGGACGTTCTGATGCTGATACTTACGTTCTAACCCCACCCCCTTTGAACGTCCTGTCTCATGAGTAATGTATTAGAAGCCTATGAAGTTATTCTTTTTTTTAAACAAAAGTTTTTATTTTTTTTATATTCAAACAACCAAACACTACAAAATCAATCATCATACCTCATTTTTCCCCCACCCAAACCCCCCTTCCCAATTCCCTCCCCCACTTCCCAGAACAAAAACAGGATATAGCATTTAACAAACATAAGCTAAAATATGCTAACTATTACAGAATTCAAAACTCTTTCACACTTGTTAACTCCCCTTTTAAAAATTATACTTCAACCTTCCTTTTATTTATTTTATTTATTTATTTTATTAAATTTCTATACCGCCCTTCTCCCGAAGGACTCAGGGTGGTGAACAGCCTGAAGATAAAACACAGAGATACAAAAATTTAAAATAGATTAAAAATGAATTAAATAATTTGGCTGAATTTAAAATACCCCATTTATAATACCCCATAATTTAAACAGATTAAAATTTGTATTTAAAATTTATATTTAAAAGGGGAGAAGATAAATTATAAATTCTCTTATCACATTTCACATTTGTAAAAAAAATAAAAAAAAATCTTATAATCCATAATCTTATTTTAAACATTTTAAAATCTCTTAATACATTAACAGAACATTCTCCAAAATTTAAATTTCAAAACTTTCAAAAAGTTATCCATTAAATTTTAAGTTATCCACCTTTAAACTTCAATACTTTAAAATTACAATAAAATTCAAAAAGTTATCCAACTTTAATTAAATCTTTTAACATCATGAGACAATCTCCAAAATATAACCAGTCTTTCTTTTTTTCTATATTTTTTCCAGTCCTTCTTCAATAATACTTTCTTCTTCGGCATTGCTCCTCCCCCTGCTTTAATCTTGCTTTAAGATATAATCGACTTTTGCAGACTGAAAGATGGAAATGTGGAAAACATGAAGGAACACTTTATCATGCTTGGTGGACTTCTAAAAAAAGCTAGAAAATTTTGATTCACGTGCATATAGCAATACAGACATTTTAAAGAAAAAAAATCTCAACTTGAAAGCAGGACTTTTATTGTTAAAACTAATGAATTGAAAACTAGGGGAAAAATGTATGGAAGGTTATTTTTGTACATGAGATTATTATCTTCACAAAGATGGAAAGACTCTGAAATATCCACAATAGAGAAATGGTTGGTCAAGATTAAAGAAATTGCAGTGATGGCAAAATTGCCTAGTTTTATTAGGAAAAAAGACAATAACTACATTTGTTACTGATTGAAAATTCTTTATAGACTTTTTGCTGAAAATGGGAAAATATGTAACTAGAAAGGGTCAACTATGGAATGAAGGTAGCCATGGTGTAACTATAACAAGAGAAGATGAAATATAAATATGTTTATAACTGAGTAAGGAATATCAGAAGATTCTTTCCTTCGTTCTTTTTCTTTCTTGTCTTCTTTTTTTTTTAAATATTAATCACTTTTCTCTGCTTTCTCCACTTTCCTTTTTAAAAACTTGCGTTTTTAAAAAATTCTATAAAAATATTATTCAACAAAAATTAATTTAAAAGAAGACTTAAAGATGATCTACTATCTTGTTTTATTTTGTTTTGAGTGTGAAGGAGCTTCTAAAAGGGATGGGAAAATATAAAACTATTTTGATATTTAGTGTCATTAAATTCTGCCTCAAATTTGCAAACTAAGGTCATTTTCATTTCAACTATATTATACACTTTTAAATAAAAAAAACTAGCCCTTCAGATCAACATATTTATATTGCATAAAATGGTTAAAGTTGAATCATCACCAAAATGATAGACGACAGATATTTCAGCTGTATCTTTCACATCCCCAAGAAAACTTTGTAATAATAAGCAGTACTTTGCTAGTGAAAAATTTTGAAGATGGAATGTTGCAGCTCCTTGGATTCTTCCAGCATAATATATTTTAAAAAATGGAATTGTAAGAAGCATTTGACTCCAGTGAATAGTATTTCTTAAAATGGAAAACCTTTACAGGAACTGGGAAATTCAGCTGTTTCAATTTATGAGCAGAAAGATCTATTTATGATAAAACTTGCTTTGTTTGTAGTTGATAGCAATTCTCCAGATTGAAAAAAGGAAAGCAACACAAACTTTTTTTAAAAAAGAAAAAAAAATATGGGGCTACATTTCTTGATAATCAAAATTCAAATGCTATCTTAGTTTTGATGCCTAATGCGGCTGGGTTAGCGGACTATTTATTTCCAGTTATTTATTTACACATTATGACATGGTTTCACTGGTCTAAATAAAATTATGAACTGAATTTGTACTTTTAAATCTGTAATGAAGACACTTCACAAGAAGGGTTGGTAAGATTAGGCCTATTTTAGGCAAACTAGGAACAGTGGAATGATGTACTCTAAGTTTGCTTCTATTGGGATTTGCTTAAATTTCAATTGTAAATTGATTTGTTAATTATATTTAATGAGATATAGTTTACAAAATGAATTATAATGAAACTGATTAGATTTTTAAAAAGAAAATAGATTTTTTTGAATACCACAGAAATACTGGGTATGCATCAGGGGTGGGTTCTACTTACATTTACTACTGGTTCACAGCGTGGCCGCGTGTGTGCGCTTGCTTTGCTTGTGCGTGCACGCACTCTTCTGTGAAAGCGCTTTGATGATGTTGGGGTCGGTGGGCGGAGCCTCCTGCTGGTTTTACTACCAGTTCTATAGAACTGATGCGAACCGGGGGCAACCCACCACTGGTATGCATGTATGTGTGTGTGTGTGTGTGCGTGTACACACACACACTATTATATATACAGTAGTTATGATGTCTGTAACTGAGAAATAAATTTTAAAAATCCAAAAGCAGTTACAATTAGATACAGAAAATTTACCTGATATCATGTTTTCTTTGTAAAACTTTTCCATGTGAAATAATTTCCATCCACTCTCAATTTTTATCCTATTATGATTGAAAGCCATTGATCTTGTGGATATTGATTTAATATTGACAAAAAAATGTATCAGCAACTGCAAGTTGCTCAGGGACCATGAATCATGGTCCTGACAGCTAAGGTAGTAGGAAAACATTTATTTTACAGTCCAACATCGAATTCCACTAAAAACCAAGAGTTTTAATATTTTCAAAATCTTTCAGTTCAGGACATTGAGCCTTCAAAATATATTGGTTGCAGTGGTGAGTATAACTGCATTTTGATGCAACGAGGAAACTGAATTCATCAATGAATACAACTTTCTGTTCACTTCAGCATTTTTTTTTTTAGTATCTGAAGAGATCTAATCTGTCATAAGATGTCTATTGATCTTATTTTATCAGAATTTGAGCCTGAAATAGGTAACCTATCAGCTGTGCAAGCTTTGTCAGAAGTTCTCTACTCCCTACCTGTCAGCCAGCAAGGAGTATTTGGTATCCTTTCTGTAGGGAAAGCTTTGTGATTTGTGGCAGTGGTGGAATTTAGCCGGGTCTAGTCGGCTCGGGCAAACCAGTAGCACTGGCAGTGGGAGGTTCTGCCCACCTGCCCGGGTGTCATCACGTCCCATGTGCATGTGTGGAGGAGAGGAGTGTGAGTGTAGCAAGTGCACATGCATGGAGGAAGGGTGCATGACAGTAGCGAGTGTGCGTGCGCTTGCGCTCACATTTGCGAACCAGTAGCAAAGGTAAGTGGATTTCACCCCTGATTTGTGGGTTACTTAGACTCATCTGTTTCTTTGATCAGGTTTCCCAGAATTACAATGTGACTGTGAGAAGATTTACATACTAGAAAGGTGGTGGAAAGATAGCAAATCTGATCATGTCGCTTGGATACGAAACAGTAGACTGCTCAACAGATGTCTATGAAAAGGACTATCATAGTTTAGCAGAGGAAGGAACCATCAGAGAATCATTTGGCCATCCTAACCATTTTTGTAAGCTTTAATCCCCTCCCCCACTACTCCTGTGATCACAGTTACTGAGATGTTATATTTCAACTAGCCAATCTTCTTAATTTGAAACTAAATGAACAACAGCAGGGGTGACAAACTGGCATTCCGTGGGCTGGATATGACACGCTCAGGACACACCCTCCCCAGCTCTGTGAAGGGAAAAAATGTCATGATACATCATGTGACAGCAATGTGATGCTATGAATTTGACACCCGTGAACTATAGTGTAAGTCTGACAATAAGGAAAAGAAGTTAAACACTCCCTCAAATCAATTTTTATTCTTACATGTTTCTAGGATTTTCTTAGCAAGAATATGGAAGTGGCTTGTCATTACATAGCATGTTTTGATTCCCTACTCTGACTTATACTTCTGAATTTTTTTAGAGGGATCCCTTCTAAACACTAACTAATTCTGGCCCTGCTTAGCTTTTTTCAGGATTAGCCAAGATCAGCTAACCAGTGGTGGGCTCCAAATTTTTTAACAACCAGTTCTCTGCCCTAATAACCAGCTGGCTGGGTGTGTGTCATGTGACTGAGTGGGCATGGCCAACTCTATGTTATTTGTGTGGGTGGTACCTGTATGGAAAGGCAGGGTTAGGGAGGGAATCCAGGGTTCTCCGGGGGGGGGGGGTCTCCAGGGGTCTCCAGGGGGGCAGGAAAGAAAGTTCCAACCTGTTTGTGTGTGTGTGTGTGTGTGTGTGTGTGTGTGAGAGAGAGAGAGAGAGAGAGAGAGAGAGAGAGAGAGAGAGAGAGAGAGAGAGAGATATGGAGAGAGACTGTGTCAAGCTAGACTGGGAAAGCTGGATGCAAGAGGAAGAGAAGCTGGGTAAGCTGGACCAGGCATTTCCTGGGTCTCCTCATCTCAGAAGCAACAACCTCACACTCTCCCCTCTCTGCTGGCTTCCTTCTTTGCACAGGATTGCCCAACAGTGGAGAGGGAGAGGGAGAAGGGAGCAGCAGTGCCTGCTAGCATTGAGGGGAGAGTGCCACACAGACACGGGAGCACACAAAAATGCTGCCCCTTTCTCCGTCTCTGTCTCTGTTGCTGGGCGATCCTGTGTGAAGAAGGGGGCTAGCAGAGAGGGTAAGACTGTGTGATTGCTGCTTCTGGGATGAGGGGCCCCGGTACACGTTTGGGTCCAGTTCACCTGGCTTCTCTTTCTCTTGCAGCCAGCCTTTTTGGGCTGTTTTCAGGCTATTATTTGGGCAGTTTTTGGACCAAAAAATGGCACAAAATATGGCCTGGGTTTTTTGGGCTTTTTCAGGCCATTTTTCAGGCCATTTTCAGTCCAAAATGGACTGAAAACGGCCTGAAAAATTGTCTGTTTTGGGGGTTTTTTGGGCTGTTTTCCAGCTGTTTTTTGGGGCAATTTTTGACCATAAAATGGCTGAAAATGGACCAGAAATGGCCTGTTTTGGGGTGTTTTGGGGCCATTTTCAGGCTGATTTTCAGAACATTTTCAGACCATTTTGTGGGCCAATTTTGGCTGGAAAAATGGCCTGAAAACAGCCCAAAAAGGTGTGGGGGCTGGGCCAGCCGGTGTTCCGATTTGCCGATTCTCTGAACTGCACAGAATTGGAACAACCAGTTTGGGTGAACCGGTCCGAACCAGCAGCAGCCCACCTCTGGATATAACGTTTAATAAACAAAGAAAACACCTCTCCAAATTCAACCTTGGTCATTTGAATGACGTGAGTGTACTCAGAATGGGACTCTCATTTCTTCCAAACATGTGGCCCCTGCCTTTTGAAAGATTGCACCCATTATGCAATCAAGAGGCTTGTAGGTAACTCCAAGGGTAAACCAACTTCTATTTATCTCTTTCTTCTTCTAACTGAATCATCTATTTGGTAGATTTTAAAATTGAGTGTTAATGTGCAAAAGCTAATGTCTGGCAATGCCTCTCTCCCAGGCATCACAACAGGAAGGGTTATTATTACTACTGCTCCATGTTGGGCATAATACTATGCATGCTCACTTAATAATATAATGGCCTGTTTATTGTCAGTTCTTAGTGCCTATCTCTCCACACTTCCCCGCCTTCTCCCTACAGGCATCATTTGCTGTAGCTATAATGCAATTTTTACTTGTGAAAGTTTCAATTGCAGCTTTTAAAGGTGTTGATTTTCTGATTTATTTATTTATTTTATGATCTGTGTGGAGTCCATATAAAAAAAAAACCCTGCCCAAAGTGAATTTTAATAACCCCCTCTTGGTTTCTTTCTAATCAAATGAATACTTATTAATATCAGTCTTCAGTAGCATGATGTTGAAGGTTGGACAGAAAACCAATTCTCTTACACCAGCTCTTTATAGTATAATTTATATCATGTCAAATCATGATAAACAACCAGAAGCATTTTCCCCACTGCTGTGTTTATTTCTAAACTACAAGACAATATTTAGTCCTCAACAAAAGTTGAAACACTAAATAAATCATAGGATTTGTACATTTATCAAATACACATTCCTTTAGTGTTACAATTCATTTACATAGGTATTAATCCACAGTCTATTTAGTTTACGTCAGGTTTGCTCACTCAAGGTTTGATATTTCTGTTACTTTTTCTGGAAGAATGAAAGGGACAGAGCAAATCAGGAAGCATTAAGCTGCTGTATTACCAACATCTTATAGCCTCCAAAGCAGTGGTGAAATCCAATTTTTTTTTTTTTTACTACCGGTTCTGTGGGTGCGGCTTGGTGGACATGCTGTGGCTTGGTGGGCATGGCAGGGGAAGGATACTGCAAAATCTCTATTCCCACCCCACTTTAGGGCCAGCCAGAGGTGGTATTTGCCAGTTCTCCAAACTACTCAAAATTTCCGCTACCAGTTCTCCAAACTGCTCAAAATTTCCACTACCGGTTCTCCAAAACCTGTCAGAACCTGCTGGATTTCACCCCTGCTCCAAAGCAAAGACAACAATAAAACAATACTACTTCCCAATAGAGAGGACAAAACAGTGAAAGGCTAGCAAATGCTAACAATTTCAGCAACACTGACTAATCATGCCAAGAACTAATTTATGTCCGGCAATGGCAGAAGAGTCAAAGCATAAAACAACAGACAAATCCTAGCAATTGAATTTTTAGGCAGTAATGCTAGGCTTTTTAAAGATTCTGAATTATATCCAATAATTGGATAAAAATCCAGTTGGTGTTAGTTCTAGCTATCACTTGTTTTGTCTATAATTTTGGTAGAAATCACATTTGTTCCCATATGGATCCCATGAAGAATTTGTTTTAGTTCCTACTCATATAAAGGTAAAGGTAAAGGTTCCCCCGCAAATGCGTGCTAGTTATTTCTGGCTCTAGGGGGCGGTGCTCATCTCCATTTCTAAGCTGAAGAGCCAGCACTGTCTTAAGATGTCTCTGTAGTCATATGGCTGGCATGACTAAATGCCAAAGGCGCATGGAGCACATAAAAAACCCAAAATTGTTCCTTTTTTTCTACTTGCATTTTTTACGTGCTTTCAAACTGTTAGGTTGGCAGAAGCTGGGACAAGTAACGGGAGCTCACTCTGTTACACGGCGCTAAGGATTTGAACTGCTGACCTTCTGATATAAGCTCAGCGTCTTAGCCACCAAGTCTCCACATATCTTCCTTCTCATATATAGTTTTGCAAATAAGAACCTTTCCAACGACCCTCTTAATGACTTGCATCTGAGCTTGGATAGAAATCTGGAAACTCAGATATAACAAAAATCCAACTTACCTCCTTCTATTTTAGGTTCCTGGTTGTTGAAAATATACATTTCAGTAGTGATGACAAAGACACACGGGGGGTGGGGGGAGGGCACAGAAAGAAAGAGAAGCTTGTGCATATAACAATGGTTTTCAACCTAGAACTCTGTGGCTGTGCCAGTATGCCACACCATGCATATTGGTGTGGGATTAGCCTAAGAATTTAAAGGCTTAAAATCTTGATATTGGTATATGGTATCAATTTCTTTTGATAGCAGTTCTTTGTGTTACTTCAGTATTTTACTTTTTTGGACTATTTTTCATTCTTTGGGTTAAATTCTCCTGGAAGAAGGAAAAGTTCTCATTTTCTTTCAAATAAACTTACTTCCCTGAACATTCTTAGTATGGATAGTGAGGAACCACCATAAAGAAATCCATAACAGCTCAGGTCATTGGTCTTTATAGGAACCTTCTCATTTGAAGTAAGTTGTCTTGCTCTGAGGTTAATTAACAAAATTTCCTTTCACCTTAATGAAACACTATTAAATAGGTCCTTTAGATGATATATTGTCAACCATTGAACCTGATACTAAAATCTCCATTTACATTTAAGTACATTTATTTAAATGTAAATAGAGTGAATAATATTGGCTTCCAGAATGGCACTCATGAAACATCTTTAGAATACTACCCAATGTACTATATCAAAGAAATGTAGTGCAATATTTTATCTAGTAAATATTTACCAGTTCCAAAGAGAATAAAAGACTGGTTTATTTGTCACTGAAATGTAGGGTCAACTATATATCTGAAACTCCATCAAGTGTCTATACTCTATTCCTTAGCTTTCCTACATTGTAATTGAACTTAAGAATTTCCTCAACTTTCAGCTTTGTTTATCACTTATCTTTCCATTGTATAGCATTATTCCTTATACTTTCTCATAATCTTTAGCGCTGACCCATTATTTTTCTCATTTTAGCCAGCTTGGGATTCTTGTGTAAATTGAAGTGACAATATTTAGTTCCTAAAAAGTAAGCAAAAATATGACTGTAGGTTTGTGTCATTATGGTTAAATTAGTTTTAAAAAATGAACATGATGTGTTACAGAACCAAAACTGTAATAGGCAAGTCATATTAAAGGCCAAATATGGGGTATAGACAATGCCCTTATCAAAAATGTAGAGACTGACCTTATCAAATTTATTAAGCCTTCCTTGTATTGCACTAAGAACCAAATCTCCATTAAATTCTGGATTTATTCAAGACTTTTTATATGGATCTGCTTAAATTCATTTGAATATGAATATATGAAATATTTAATCAGTGCAAGCATTTTCTGCTCATGTGCAAACTGAAAAACAGTAGTATCATCACCCACTCATTGTAAGGAATATTGTATTAACTTTGAATTCTACCAGATTATTTTCAGTAGAATTATTCTAATTCTGTCCACTTATAATTATTTCTGTAAAAGGTGTTCATATGGACATTATTGTTCTATAATTCTGAAAAGGAAGTACACATCATGATAATAGTTTCCAATTGATATAAAGTTCTGTTTTAATTCATAATTCTCTTTCATTTTGCATTAATTTGAGCTTTAAAGAAAACTAAAATAGATATTTAAAAGTACTTTTTAAATATTGTAATCTGCTGAGAAATGTGTCATAATATAAGGAGAAATCAGTGGATGGCTAAATTTCAAATAACACAGCACATTGGTTATGATATCGGGATCAGATTGGTCTAGTATGGAATTTAAAAAGATTTAATTATGAAAACACTACTAAAAGCAATTTGTAAGCTTGTGTCCATATTGTTCATAGTAGTGCCACATATCCTATCTCCACAGTTAGAAATCTATCTGTAACATAGCTGCCAACATTGACTGAAATAAATCTAGTGAGTGCTTTGCTACATGGCATAATTAAATGTTCAAATGCTTCCATGTCTCTCAAGATTTGTAATACTTAGCAGGCTCAGGGCCCAGTAGAGGAATGCATGCTAGGCATATAGAAGCATCCAGGCTTAAATCCTGAAACTTAATAAGACTCTCCTACGTGACCTGTGCTAGAGAGAACTTGAAGAAATAGTGGGATGGATTGGGATGATTTATGACAGTGGTTTTCAACCTTTTCTTCACCATAGAAGGTAAAGGTAAAGGTTCCCCTCGCACATATGTGCTAGTCGTTCCCAACTCTAGGGGGCAGTGCTCATCTCTGTTTCAAAGCTGAAGAGCCAGGGCTGTCTGAAGACGTCTCCGTGGTCATGTGGCTGGCATGACTAAATGCCAAAGGCGCATGGAACGCTGTTACCTTCCCACCAAAGGTGGTCCCTGTTTTTCTACTTGCATTTTTTACGTGCTTTCGAACTGCTAGGTTGGCATAGCTGGGACAAGTAACGGGAGCTCACTCCATTATGCAGCACTAGGGATTCGAACTGCTGAACTGCCGACCTTTCAATCAAAAGGTGGCTCAGTGTCTTAGCCACTGAGCCACCATATCCCTTATATGGTTTTTCACAGGGGTGAAATGCTCCTGGTTTGGACCAGATCGCCCGATCTGGTAGTGATGGCGGCGGGTGGTTCGCAGAACTGGTAGCAAAAATCCCTGCCCCCTCCCCATTCCCAGCTGAGCTGTGCGATCACCAGAGGCTTTTTTTTTTACTTTTAAAAGCATTTTTTCTGCAACCTCTTCAGCTGAAAAAATGCTTTTAAAAGTAAAAAAAAACTCTCTGATGATCGCGTGGCTCAGCTGGGATCGTCAGAGCCTTTTAAAAGCATTTTTTTTCTACAACCTTTTTGGCCAGAGGTTGTAGAAAAAATGCTTTTAAAAGGCTCTGACGATCCCATCTGAGTTGCCTGATCATCAGAGGCTTTTAAAAGCATTTTTTACAACCTCTTCGGCCAAAGAGGTTGTAGAAAAAATGCTTTTAAAAGTTAAAAAAAAAAGTTGGCCATGCCCACCCAGTCACATTATCCCCCACCAAGCCACGCCCACAGAACTGGTAGCAACAAATTTTACATTTCACTACTGGTTCTTCACCATAGACCTTTAAATGTCTTTTGTGGCGATGGACCATGGCCTCAGACCTCCCAAGACTTAACTCAAGATTTAACATCATAACATCAAGCCTTTATGAATTCCCTGTGATGACATCACAGTTCCCAAGGATCCCCAGACCACAGGTCTCCTGCTTGAGCAGGGGGTTGGACTAGAAGACCTCCAAGGTTCCTTCCAGTTCTATTCTGATTCTAATTCATGGTTTACACAAGCTCAGGCAATATATTAAATGATTAGGTTGTGGAAGTTGTAGTCAAATACACTGGGAGATCAATAGAATGATTAATCTTAAACTAAACCAGTAATCCGATTCCACAAATACAGTAGTCTCCTTATTTCATCTCAGATTTCATATATCTCAGTCTCTGTTGTATGCTGTGTCTGGAAGCAACTTTGTAAAGCCTTGGGCAAAGCAGAAATCTGCAGAGTCTTAAAAAACAAAGCAAAGCAAAGCAAAACACCTGAGATTGATTTCACTTTTGAGAAAATATCCAACATACTCTAGAAAGAATATGTTGGAGGATAGTTCAGAATGGAAATTTATTACGTTTTGAGATGGTTAATTTCTGCTTATGAAACTTACTGATCATAGTTCACTTTTAAATTAAAATGCTGTATGTGGCCTTCACAATTTTTTTTTCACTTCAAGAACAAGATTTATTGAAACAAAAAGGCAATTTTATCTTTGTTTCCAGAACACTATGATCGATAACTCTTTGCCAGCATACATATAGCAATCATTTCCCAGACTTCCCCTGTACGCACACATACAGCTAAACAAAAGCAGCAATTTTTTCATTGTAAAGGTAAAAGCTATTGACTGATGAGACTTTAAAAAAAATTCCACTTGGAAAAGGGGTTCAGAATATCACATAACCATTTTTCTCATATTCTTTGTTTCAGCACACCTGAATGCTTCTAAACAGGCTTCAGG
This sequence comes from Arizona elegans, assembly GCA_022577455.1. Classification (NCBI taxonomy): domain Eukaryota; kingdom Metazoa; phylum Chordata; class Lepidosauria; order Squamata; family Colubridae; genus Arizona; species Arizona elegans. Next base: position 230,812,437 of record JAKOOJ010000001.1, on the reverse strand, counting down.
CCAATGGAGCAGAAAGTTTTGAGATAGAACAACTGACATGCATGAAAGTCAAAATCTCTAGCAAAAGGATAAGTTGATCTAAATAAGTGATTCACTTGCAAATTCTTCTAGTCTTGAATAAACTGTATATATGTATGTATGTATGTATGTATACACACACATACATACGTATGTATGCATGTCTGTATATGTATATGTATATATATATGTATATATCTATATGTATATATGCTATATATGTATATATATTATAAATATATGTATATACAGTATCTATGTGTATATACTGTATATGTATATATATTATATATATTATAAATATATATGTGTCTGTGTATGTATATATATGTTTATATACTGTATATGTATATGTATGTGTGTGTATGTATGTATGTATGTATATATATATATATATATATATATATATATATATATATATATATAATATTTGTGTGTGTGTGTGTTTATGTATATGTATATCCAAATACACAAATCAAGTAATGATTTCAACCAGAGATGGCTTAAGGAAGGTTACAATAAATGCAATTGCATTGAGCCCAGAAAAACAGGGAATGGGGTTAGAAAAGGTTTTTTCCACTCTCCATTTGTGCTGTATATTTGTCTGGGTTTTAGTCTGTTACAATGTCACCACCTGCTACTGCTGCAGTTTACTACTTTCTTGTAGATACTTTTTCCAGACTCAGTAACTTTTTTTTCCATGATTTAGAAATGAGGCATTGATATTTGTAAAACCTAACACATGGATCATGAGAAGTAGATCGCTCACGATTATCATGAAAGATTGAGTAGAAACTGGAGTTTGATTTTTCCCTAGAAATGTATCTATTTCAGGAAAAGTGTATTACCTCTCAATCAGGGGTTCTACTTACTTTTACTACCGGTTCACAATGGGATCGCGTGCGTGCTCGCTTCACTCGTGCCCGCGCCTTGCTTTTGCGCATGCACAGATCGCTGATGATAACATCCGGGGCAGTGGGTGGAGCCTCCCATCGGTTTTACTACCGTTTCTTGTGAACCGGTCCGAACCAGGGCAATCCACCACTGGTCTCAATAGACAAATAGAAATGTTTTATTATATTGCTGTTTCATGGAAAACTCATCTATGAATTTTTTTATTGGATCTCAGTCCCTTAACAAAACTTTCCTTGATTTATTTATTTAATCCAGACTAATTTATTCATTTAATCCAGACTAAACCCACAATGTAGCATGCACATATTCAGCAATGATTTTAATCCTCAAAAAAAAAATCTTCAAAAAAAATTATGAAAAAGATGTTGAGACTTTGGCAAAAGTTAGAGAAGAGCAACTAAGATGATTAAGGGCCTGGAGACTAAAACATATGAAGAATGGTTGCAAGAATTGGGTATGGCTAGTGTAGAGAAAAGAAGGACTAGGGGGGACATGATAGCAGTATTCCAGTATTTGAGAAGCTGCCACAAAGAGGAAGGGGTCAATTTATTTTCCAAAGCACAAGAGGGCAGGACAAGAAACAATGGATGGAAACTAATCAAGGAGAGAAACAACCTGGAATTAAGGAGAACCTTTCTAACAGTGAGGATAATTAACCAGTGGAACAGATTGCCTTCAGACATTGTGGGTGTTTCATCACTGGAGGTTTTTAAGAAGAGACTGGATAGCCATTTGTCTGAAATGAAAAGCAGGGTCTCCTGCTTGAGCAGGGGGTTGGACTGGAAGGCCTCCAAGGTCCCTTCCAGCTCCATTATTCTGAATTGAAAAATTCATCAGAATTGGATTGCCTCAGCTCTCTAATACATATATATATCTGGGTCCTAATATTAATGGAGTTTTAGATCCTTTGGTTTAAAACCATCTAGCAACAAGTTACAGTTTCTATAAAAATGACAAATAACATTTCTAATAAATAGTAGGGCAACCACTTTATTATTACCCTCATAGATACAGTATCCATACACATTGTTTTCCTTGCTTGTTTTATAATCTATCATGGACACTTTTTTTCTGTAACATTTTGAAGTAAAATAGAGAACATTAGCCAAAGAAATTACATTATATAAAAGATTCTATCGGATGAAAGGCCCACATTTTTAATTTACTTTTGTGTTGACAAAGATTTCTATCTGCTTATCAGGCTGATGAAATAGAATGTGTTCAGGGGATATAGAGAAAATTCAGAGAATGGCTATCTGTCACTGCAAAGGAAAAAAAAAGACTATCTGTCATCACTGGGGACTTTATTTACTTTTAGAGATAGTTGCCTGTGCATAGAGTAATGGCCAGAGTGTCCTTGTCTTTTGTTATGAACGTTGCAGCTTTTAAGACACGAGCAAGTTAAGACTGGGCTGCCCAACCTATCTAGATGTCTGCTGCAATCTCTTGAGCATTGCCTATATATTACCCTGAATTATGATAGGCAAAGGAAAGGTACATTGTGCATTCCACAATCTTACAAACCCCTCCTCCCCCAAATTAAGATGTCAGTCAAATGTGTTAAATTTATGTCTTACCGACAAAGAAATAAAGGGAGAGTAGTATAGATCTATTTCAAGCTATTTAGCTCTGATCAGCTAGCCATACTCTTCTGGGATTGGAACCCAGGCTACTTGCATATTAGGTTAGATGTATTAACCTCTAAGCCGCAGGCTCTCCTCCTTTGTTGGCTATACCAGGGGAAATATTGTTTTTTTTGTCAGGGCAACCTGGTCTACCAAATTATGGGATGGATCATACCATCCCATAATTGGGTAAACCAGGCTGCCCTGACAAAATACCTTATTTCAATCACATGTTAGTCTGTAGAGTAGTTCCACTGAATAAGTTTGCTGTGTAAGTGACTGTTGCTTATTCCCTTAAATAAATCTGGGAAGTGATTAAGAGATGACCATCCAAAGCTTTAAAGGGTATGGACCACATTCTGTATTTTAATTAGATTACTTCGTTCCTGGTCAAATTTCTAAATAGGATGGGAAGGTCTCTTGTCTCAAATGCTGCACAGTTTGAAAACTAAGAGCAATGGTCCATCTGTATTGATCTGCAATGAGCACTGACTTAGTCAGACCAATGGTCTTTTTTCATGTAAAGCAGTGTACCATGTTCCTAAGAATTCCAATATCAGCTCCTGCCAGCTTATCTGACCGTGCTGGCTAATGGTGGTGATGTGAATGCAATTATCCTTGATGGCACTGAGGAAGATGCTCAGAAGCCACAGGAGAAACCATCACTGCTTTCCTCTCAGGTGAACCATGGTCACTGGGATAGTTCTTCTTCAAATTTATAGTAAAAGTTCATTTAGGAGTCTGTGTCCAAGGTTTGCAGCAACAGCAGGATTGGCAGAAATCAGATCCTGACCAGATGTCTGAAGCTGTAAAATAAATAAAGAGTGTAAATCCCATGCCTGGTAGATTGCTTTGACCTCCCAAATAGGAACAAAGATCTAACCAATTTACTAAATAGAGAAAAAAAAGTACACTCCAAACTTTAAAGGTAAAGATAAAATATCTAGATACATCAGAGGCATCCTATCTGGTGCAAAGTAACTCTCAGTAGGCTTTGTGTATCTTGGCAATTTCAATGTGCTTGCCAGTGGCTCATTAAGTTAATGGTTAGCTAGCCATGCATCTGCAATAGAAGTTCCACAGACTGTTATTAGATCAGTTTTCTGCCTCTGTGATTTAATTTGGATTGAAAGAGGAACGGTCACCTTCAGATATTGCAGCTGAAGCCATCTTGGGACACTGATTTTGTTTTTTGGCTCTTGAGCTGGAATGATTCATCTCAGAGAACAGCATCGCTGCCTCAGTTGATCTGTCTGCTTTAAAAAAAAACTTAACTGCTCAAATAAAGTGATATCACAAAATATTGTACTCTGCTTGTCTGAAATGCTATAGAGTCTCCTGCTTGAGCAGGAGGTTGGACTACAAGATCCTCCAAGGCCCCTTCCAACTCTGTTTTTCTTGTATTCTATTATGCTGCTATTCTATTATTCTGCTATTCTATGTATTATGTGTGGTTTTATCATTTATCATGAGACTCTAGAAAAAGTGCAGAGGAGAGCAACCAGGATAATTAGGGGACTGGAGGCTAAAACATACAAAGAACAGTTGCAGGATCTGGGCATGGCTAGTCTAGTGAAGAGAAGGACCAGGGGAGACATGATAGCTGTCTTCCAATATTTGAGGGGCTGCCACAGAGATGAGGGGGTCAAGCTATTTTCCAAAGCACCTGAGGGCCAGACAAGTAATAATGGATGGAAACTGACCAAGGAGAGATTCAACCTAGAAATGAGGAGGAACTTTCTAACAGTGAGAACAATTGACCAATGGAACAGCTTGCCTTTGTTGGAGTTTCATCACTTGAGACTTTCAAGAAAAGATTGGACTGCCATTTGTCAGAAATGGTGTAGGTCTCCTGCTTGAGCGAGGAGTTGGACTAGATGACCTATAAGGTCCCTTCCAACTCTGTTAATCTGTTAATTGTTTCTTTTTTTCTGTTTAATGAAAAGAGGCTGCAAAAGGCCTTGAGGTTAAATGGAGGACACTAGTTGGAAGACACTACTTAACTATTCCCCCCCACACCAAGTATTAGCTCAAATTGTAAAAAAAAATGTGAAAAGAGAGTCAGGACAAAATGAATTGCAGTTTAGAAAAATGAGAAAGTAATCAAAATGGACTCTATTTTAAAATGTAATAAAGTTATCGAAGCCCATTCTTCTCACAATACTGGGTTACTGTTAGAAAATACACAACACAGTTCCAAAATATATGCACATTTCTCTTCACTGTAATATGTTTTATTATCATTTTAACTAGGGTGAAAAGATTGTAGTCTTACCATCTGGCTTGTATCTGGGTGGTGCTGAACACTAGTTTGTGTTCTTTTCCTTTTGGTTCTGGAAGAGATAATTTGAAGTTTTCAATTGAAGTTTTAAAGTAGTTCACTCAAATCACTGCTTTCAATTATTTTTTTTAAAAAAAACCTCAATCAACATTTAACATATTGAATGGTATCAGATGCCTTTGAAATATTTCAAGGATGCAGTGGACTTTTACACATGCATATTCACATATTTACTATTTCAAATTGATGTAATGTGATGATTCAAATCAATATGTCAAACTGAATCAACCCTAGCCTTTGAAATGAGTTCTGAATTTATATCGAATTGAGTCAATGATCTGCATCAGATGGACTGGATATTGTGTGATTTAGTTATCTATTAACATGTTATTCAGAGCAGTGATAAATAACTAACATATCTGTTATTTTCTTTTTTTTTATTTCAACGGTTCCCAATCTCTGATCCAAAGATCCTGATGGTCCAGAAAGGCATTGCATTTTTTTTCTTTTTCTGAAAACAAAAACCACTGAATCTTATGAATTTCAAAATCTTGGGAGATTTGACAATGTAACTTTTTTTAAACTATAAAAACAGTTTAAAAATTAAATTGATTGCTATTTAATAAGATCCAATAGAGACCATATTGGGGAATGATAGCAAGAAAAGTATAATGGACAGTTGTAAAATAAGATGAGAATATTCATGCATCATGCAGGTAGGGTTGTTGGAAAGAAAAGGACAAAGTGCTTCTGTTTCCAAGGTAACTAAGGCCTCACTTCCTGATTTGCAGTGCTGCATTCTGGTATACATTGCCTGTCATTGAAGAACAGGTGATAATTGCAACTCATTCAGACTCCAAACATTACATTCTGTTTGCCATTAAGAATCTTATCCAGAACCCAACCTGGCTGTTTATATGATGTCATGACATCATCATATTTACAAGACAATCCCTGTCTTGATGGGATCATTTGATAGAGAATATTAAAACAGTGAAAACTGGCAAAGGAGTAACAGGAAAAAAAAAAGAGGGGGGAAGGAAACAAGATTGAAATAATTGATAGCATAAAATGTAGAACATACAGGTTTAAGTCACTTCCCAGAAACATAAGTGTTCATGAATGAAAATTAAATGCAGCTTTAATCTGCTATCTGAAAATCAAACCAATCTGCTCTAAAAAGCTTATTTCCAGCCTTTCTTGAGGAGGAGGGGAGGGGGAAGGGTAGGCTCTAGTAAACATAACTGTTCAGTCTATAGGGGAGGGGTTGATAATAGATATACACCTTGAATCTACAGATAATTACAAATTGGTCCTTTTTTGGCAGGTGACAAGATTAAAAGGCAATCATAATCAAGAGGCTAGGTTTGTAATAGATTCCATTTATCATTTGAGGTTGTTATTGGTATGCATCCCTACATAGACTTCATCTCCAATTTTCATAACATTACAGTATGAATTGTAAATAGATTGCCTTTACAAATCATTTATACCATAACCACCTGTTCAGTTCTGCTATGTTTGTCTAAATGCCATGAGTTTATGCACTTAAATATCTTGAAAAGGATTAAAATGTCATATTCCTGTGTAGGAAGGGGAACAAATGAGGTACGGAAGGAATAGTAAGATGATTTTCTATATTTTATAAGCACAGAGCATACTTGCCACTTAAAAAAATGTTTGTAAGAAAGTAAAGAACATAATTTTGAATTATACACCACATTTCCTTCCAATGTTAACCTCTTTTATTGTGATTAGAATTTTACATTAAGTGTTAATGCTTTTTTCAAAGAAGCAGGTTAATTGTATCATCTATTTTCAATTAGCTCTAATAGAGTGCATGTATAGCTTCTGAATCTATTGTGCATGTCCTCATTGAGATGGGGAAATGGAGTAAAAGCTATTATTTTGATGTCCTGATAAATTATGTTGGATATTATGTTAGATTAACAAAATGCATGACTAACATCCCATGTACACATGAGCTCTGACAGCATTTTTGAATGTTAATAAATCTGAATTCTGGATGATGTCCAGTCTTGTTTTATGGTTAAAAGCAAATTAAATCTATGTCTTCTCATTATACTTAGTAATTTACTTTTGAATGATCAGATTTAGTCATTACTGTTGGCAACCTTTATTCCATAGCTTTTGTTGGTAGAAAAAAAAATTGAAGATAGATATGTTTTATGGAGCTACACTGTGGTTATTATGTACAGGAACAGATTGCATTTTAGGGGCAGCTGCTTCATAAATTCATCCAAGCTCTAAAATTTCTGAATTTTTCACATGAAAGAAATTAATACAATAATTAATACAATAAGAGAATAATTCTCTTTACCTAATATGACAAGGTTGATTTCAGAAATATTTAGTCTGAACTAAATTATTGGCAGGCCAATGTTTGAGAAGGATTGGGCATACGAACCCATGTCACTGTCTCAAGAATTTCTATAATAAACTGGAGTGTGATTTTTCCAAATGTTTTGCAGATTTGTAGAAAATCTTATCCTTCTGGATTTCACACAGGTCTTCCAATTGTTGGCTGGAAAGCTGGCAGCCCAGGTTTGAGACCCAAGTGCCATGTGACAGGGTGAGTTCCCATCCTTGCCTCAGCTCCTGCCAATCTAGCAGTTCGAAAGCATGCAAATATGAATAGATAAATAGGTAGCACTTCAGTGGCAAGGTAACAGTGCTCTGTAATGTCATGCTGGCCACATGTCTCTGGAAATTTCTTCAGACAGTACTGGCTCAATGGCCTTGAAATGGAGAGGAACACTGTCACCTATAGTCAACAATAACTAGTGGAGTTTGGCTTCCGTCACCGCCAGACGGTCCTTTGAGACCGCCAGCCCCGTCGCTTGTAAAGAGCCGCCTTTACATCTGAAAGGCAGCTCGAAAAACTCCATTTCCTTAAGGAAATATGAGACAGAGCATGCGAGGGCAGGTAGAGCCCTCTGCGAAGTCCCCAGAGTTTTTGTTTTACTCTTGGGGACGAAGCAGGATGAGGCTCCCTCTTTTCCTTGCCGCTGCTCCGGGCTTCGGGAGAACTCTGCTAGCTCTAACTCAGAGCTAGGCGACAGGACCAAGCCATTTACTGAGAACTAACAGATTGTTTAAACAAAGAGGATGAGATCTGGACTCTGGACCCTAAATCGCAAGTATTTCTAACAATTTTATAAGCGATTTTAAAAGCGAAGGAAAAAAAGTTTAAAATGGCGACTAGCTGAGGCTTGAGAAGAAGAAAGCTGAAAGTGAAAATCCTTCCGCCTGAATAGTTTAACAAGTTACAAAGTAGCAGAAATAATAGCGCTGGCTAGAATTGAAAAGAAAAATCTCTACTTTATGTTTCTTTCTTCCTGGAGATTTGATATTGATATTGTCTGGAGAGGAGTCCTTTTCTTTAAAAAGAGTTTGTCTGTGTGGCAGGATGGCATTAAAACTAACAAAGCCAGACAAACAAGCAGTGGGGGGGGGTGTTCCCCCATTTACAAACCACATGAACAAGTTTTGAATTTGCAGGCTCAGAAGAATGGTTTTAACCTAAAAGAATTTGTTTTGGAGGAGATGGCAAGGCATGATGAGATTGTGAACCAGAATCTTGAAAAAATTAGGCAGGAAATTAAAGAGTTGGTACAACAAAAATATGCCAATCTGAAACAACAGTTTGTAACAGCTTTGAAAACTTTTTCAGAAATAGTTATAAAGCTGGATAAAGAGATTAATTCAGAACTAGAGTCTAAAATGAAGGAAGTTGATCATAAGATTTATAATCTGGACAATAAAATACAAAGAATTGAAAATGATTTGATAAATATTCAAGACAATAGCTCAGAAGTAAAGTCTAAAAAGAAAGCTGATCACGAGATTTACAATGCAGATAATATAAAACAAAGGATTGAAAAAGAAGTTACAATAATGCAATACAGGTCCATGGAATTTGCGGTCAGAATGAGGGGATTACAGGAAAATTATAGAGATGATTTGAGAAAGATGTATGCTGAAGTTCTGGCTGGGATTTTAAAGGTTCATCCTGAAGAGGTATCCTATAAGATTGACAAGGCCTACAGAGTAAATTCTTGGATTGCAAAGCAAAGGCAGTTGCCTAAAGATGTGGTGATTTACTTTACAGACAAAGGAATAAGAAATGATATTGTGCAAAAATCTTTTAACTCTACTTTAGAACTGAACGGAAGAAAGATTTGGATATATAAAGAGTTGCTGCCTAAGATGTAAAAGATAGAAAGCAATTTGGATTTTTGGTGACTGAGCTAAAGAAACAAAACATCCCATTTAGGTGGGATGTCCCAGTGGGTGTAATATTGAGATATCAAGGAGAAAGATATCAATTAAAAACTGTCGAAAAAGCGGAAGAATTTTACTACAAGGTTCTTAAAAAGGATTTAACATCTCCATGTATGATATTTTTGTCAGGAACATGGGAGGGGAATAAAGAAATGCAAAATGAACAAGAGACTGAAACTCAGGCTAAGCAGATGGAGATGGAGATAATGGAAAAACAACAAGTCATAGAGGTTCCTTTGGACGAGCCGCTTTTGGATTTTCCTTTAAAGGTTATAGCTGGATTATTTACAAATACAAGAGAGGCGGCTTTGGATTTTAATGTGATGTCTCATCAAGTTGCAGACCAGCATGGAAATCAATCAGTTGATATACAAGTTATAGAAAGGCATCCAGGATGGAGATCCAAACCACAAAAAGCTAAGACAGAGGCCTTTGTGGATGAGCTGCTTCTGGATTCTTCTTCAGAGGTTATAGTTGGATTACCTATAAATACAAGGGAGGCGGCTTTGGATTCTAATGTGATGACTAACCAAGCTACAGATCAGCATGGAAAACAAACAATTGATATACAACTTATAGAAAGGAAACCAGGATGGAGATCTAAGACACAAAAAGTTAACAAAAGATGAAGCAGGTCCTACAAAAATAAAAATCTTTAGACTAAACAACAGTGTAATGCCAGTTACTTAAGAGACGATTGAATATATGAAAATATAGTTGAGGCAAAGTATTGGTTTATATTATCTTGAGGAGAGTGACAGATCTCTGCAGTGCTGTACTCTTGGGATGTGAGATGGCCTTAAATTGAGTGGATTGGAACTTTCTATTTTGGACTCTTTGACAAATGGATTAGGTTTATGCTGAGCTACAAGGCAAGAGAATTATGGGATTGGGGCATGCAGAAGATCTGGTTGTTACCCTAACACGGTGGAAGGAATTAATAATCTAGATGAAAGACATTACAGAAGACACTATATGGAATATAAATATAAAGTCACTCGTGTGGTTTTTTGCTATACGAAAATACTTACTATTGATGGGGGCAGATGGTAATTGAAGATACTGAACATACTGTTGGAACTAGAATTTGATGTTACCCTAACATGGGTGATGAAATTAACTATCCAGTTGAAAGACATCGCAGAAGATATTATATGGATTACAAGCTTAAAGTCATTTGAGAACTTTATCTATATATGGAAATATTTTTTAGTGGTGTGGGCAGAAGAACAAAGATATCGAAAATATTATGTATGGTAGACCTGTAGGAAAGTGGGTGGAGATAGGTTAGCTTACTGATTGTTTAAACAATGTTAGAAAGAAATGGTTAGTATGGGGGAGGAGGAAATGGATAGATTATGAGTTGAAATTGCTAAATTAGGATTTATTATATAATTTTACAGCTGAATGTTGTTTTGAAATGTATAGTATAAGAGTGACATAATAATATTGTTAGAAGGGTGGATATAGGTTAGCTTACTGATTGTTTAGTTTTGGAAAAGGGATGTTATGCTATATTAATATACATAAAAGATTTGAATTAAGAGATATATGCATGGGGGAGGAGGAAATGGATAGATTATGAGCTGAAATTGCCAAATTAGGATTTGTTATATAATTTTACAGCTGAATGTTGTTTTGAAATGTATAGTATAAGGGGGATATAATAATATTGTTAGAAAGAAAGGATTAGCATATGGTGGGTGGAACAAAAAGGATGGGAAAGTATTATATAATCTGTTATTAATTTGGGTTTTATTCTGGAGAAGCCACAGGGGGAGGGGAGGGGGAGGGGGGGTTAGGGGGCAGGAGGGGGGAATAAAGGGGGAAAAATCTGTATTTGAAAAACTTTTTCAATAAAAAAAAACCAATAACTAGTGGAGTAAAATCTACAAGGATTCCTTTACTTTACCTTCCAACTGCTGTTTTATATTCATATGAAAAAAAAAAGTCCTGGAAACAGTGTTCTCCATTTCACTTGCAGTCCAGATACCGTATTTTCCCAAAAATAAGACCCTGTCTTATATTTTTTTGAACCCTGAAATAAGTGCTTGGCCTTATCGTCATGCGCTAAAAAGTCCAATTGGGCTTATTATCAGGGGAAGTCTTATTTTGGGGGTAGCTATACATCTAAGTCTGTAACTATTAAAAAATTAAAACTTGAGCCATGCAACTTTTTAATGATGATATGAACAAATCACCTCTTCAAATCTGTTTCACATACAGTATGCCTTATTTTAATTGTGATGCTTCTGACATAGATAAACATAAACACACAATCTGCAAATAGAAAGTGAATATGTACAAAAGAACGAAATTCTTAAATATTATTCCTTTTTTTTTTTAATAAAATGAAATATTTTCTTTCATTCACTGCCAGAACCAGAAATAACTTGTTAAGGGGTTAACTCTGACTTATTTTCCTCTAAGAGACAGAAACTTTTCATATGATATTCATTGAAACATCAGTTGTTTATGGAAGTCTGAAGAAAGTGAACATCCTTGATAAGTAGCTCTTACCTTCTTATAATGGCTTTCCAGCCAGAAACACCAATATGACTAAAACGTTTTATAGCACATGCTATAAATAATAGAATTCCAGAAATGGATTTAGCTGTAACAACATGAAATTCTCCTGTTCAGGATCCCAGCTAGCCAGTTATATCATCTTCTAAGATTAGGATTTCCATTCTTCTCCACCCCAAGAACTTCTACCATCAGAGAGATTCGGTACTAACTTAGGATGCTCCAGGGTTTCCAGAAGTGGTAAAGTTTCTCTTTCATATGGATGGTACCTTTTCTAAAATTTCTAAAGACATCCTTTTGAGAATATCAGTCTTTACTGACCCTAACCCTTAAGCATAGACCTAAATATTCTGCTCTTTTTCAAACATGCTTCATTTTTTTGAGCTAGTTCTTTTTGCAAAGAAATAAAAATAAACTATAGTTTGCACCAAAGATTAACTGGAAACTAAATAGGTAAACAATAGGTGGTCATTGTCTCCCAGTCAGACAACTCATGCTCCTTTATTGCATCATTACTATTGTCAAAACCTGCTGTATTTTCCTTGGTATTGACAAAATTAATGAAGAATTCTGTTGCAGTTTTATCATGCAGCCCAATACACACGCAGTTGGTATTTATTGAAATGCTGTGTTTTCAAACGAACAGTTGCCCCTTATATTTTACCGCTTTTAGCCAAGACCCTGAATGACAGAACAGTTTTACCACATTGAATTAGTTACAGCACCGATGCTGTCACAGTATGTCAACACATGATTATTCTTTCAACCATCATAATATTAGCCCAGAGAATCATCATAGTAATTTTGTACTTTTAAATGAAACAGCCCTAGAATAATGATGGTGGAAGATCCCTGGAGGTGATGAAAAGGAGAAGAGAGGCTCAAAGGCTCAAGTAAAAATTCCCTTCTGGACCCAAAACAGCATTGTAGAGATAATGCACATTGTGGCAAGTTAACATTAAAACTAAAAGAGTATTCACCCAGAAGTGAACAAAAGCACTCCTTTGAACCCTGAAATTTTAGCTTCCAGCAACAATCTACTTCGCATATTGGACAAAAAAAATAAAATAAAATAGTGAAAAATAACTACACTGTGAAAAACCAAAAATATGCATATGGACCTACATGTAGTTGTTCATGCAGCTATACCCATTATTTTCCAGGTGCACAGAAAAAAGCAACCCATGAAAGTCAAATAGGGTCTGGGAGAAAAAGTGTAAAACATCTCTATCGTTTTCTTTCTTTCTTTCTTTCTTTCTTTCTTTCTTTCTTTCTTTCTTTCTTTCTTTCTTTCTTTCTTTCTTTCTTTCCTTCCTGCCTTCCTGCCTTCCTGCCTTCCTGCCTTCCTACCTTGCTCTTTCCTTCCTTCCTTCCTTCCTTCCTTTCGTGCCTTCGTGCCTTCCTCTTTCCTTCTTTCTTTCTTTCTTTCTTTCTTTCTTTCTTTCTTTCTTTCTTTCTTTCTTCTTCCTGCCTTCCTGCCTTCCTGCCTTCCTGCCTTCCTACCTTGCTCTTTCCTTCCTTCCTTCCTTCCTTCCTTCCTTCCTTCCTTCCTTCCTTCCTTCCTTTCGTGCCTTCGTGCCTTCGAGCCTTCCTCTTTCCTTCTTTCTTTCTTTCTTTCTTTCTTTCTTTCTTTCTTTCTTTCTTTCTTTCTTTCTTTCCTGCCTTCCTGCCTTCCTGCCTTCCTACCTTGCTCTTTCCTTCCTTCCTTCCTTCCTTCCTTCCTTCCTTCCTTCCTTCCTTCCTTCCTTCCTTTCGTGCCTTCGTGCCTTCCTCTTTCCTTCTTTCTTTCTTTCTTTCTTTCTTTCTTTCTTTCTTTCTTTCTTTCTTTCTTTCTTTCTTTCTTGTCTGTTTTTCACTTAGGTTGAAGGAAATATTCATTCTTCCTCCCTGCCTTCCAGCTTCATGTCCTTAATAAGAAAGAAGATGAGAATGAATGATAGAAGAATACAAGCAGGCCTTTGATTAGAGATTATTTTTTGTCCTATAACAATGATCAGTGGAAACTCTCATTAGATATTCTAGGTCTTGAATTAGAGACCCAGTCTTGCCAATTACATACTAAGACAAAGTTGGGATATGTGTGGGTAATCTTATTCAAGGAAAGCAATGTCTTTAGAAATCCAATTTTCAACTTCCAAGTCATTTGCAGGTTATCGCTAACACTTTGAATTTAGCCCAGAAATGAACAGACAACTAATTCAGACTCAATAACAAAAGAAAGAACAGAAAGTTCAGGAGAAGCAACAGGAATTCTTTTAACTAGTGGTTGACCTGATGCCTCTATAAAATGTACAGTGGGACATTGTTTTCTCATAGATAAACAGAGGTATTCCGGTTTTGATCATTAGGTTAGGATATAGTTATCTGAAACAGTTGCATGAAGGCAAGGTATATTATTTCAAATCAATAATTTATAGAAGCTTTTCAACTTTAACGTTGTTATTAGAAAATAATGTATCATAAGATTGCTAACAAGTATGATTTAGAATTTGCAGTAAATAAGATCACAAGTTGTTCAAGTTGTACAGAAATTTCCATTATTAACATGTTCTGCTTTGAGTCCTTTAGAACGTTATTCCTGAAATGAAGCATTTCTTGTATGCTTTAACTGTCTTAAATAGCGCTGAACAAAGATTCAATCCAAAGATTTGATTTCAAGGGCCCTTCAAGCAAATTACCCATTCAAATTGAATTTCTGGCTGGATTTGATATATCAAACAGCCAAATCAATTTTACATTTCAAGTCAGTTTGAATGCCTCCAAGTCAATTTACATTTTGGAAAACATTTTTTTTTCCAAATTGAATTGACAAATTGATTTTTTTAAAAATCTATGGTTTACGTTAAACTCACTTGATACTTTGAATCACATTAATATTTTAAATTTGGCATTGGGTAATTTGTCAATTCTTAATGAAGCTATGCTAGTTGCAATAGTCTACTTCATGTTTGCTATCAAATATATTCTTTTTAAAAAAACAATCTATTGAAAATATGCACATCTTGAATGATTACAATTATGTGCAATTAAGTCAGTGTCAACTTTAAGTGATCATTTAGATCTTTCCCAAACTGACCCTTCATGTCTTCAGTAGTATATCCATTGCTGCTCAACAATTCTGCTTGAAAATTATGGGATTGTTTTTGTGGGAATCCAGCAGCTTTTGGCAGGAAAGGAATGGGAATCCTAGTCTCCCTTTTCCAAGAAATGTTTCAATATTCAAAGGAATTCAGTAGACAAACCTGATTGTCATTTCCAGATCATAAAGACTCTCTTAGAACATAAGTACATAGTCTGATCTTTCCAATTTTTTGTAGGATTTGCCAGCAGGAAAGCAATTGTAGCCATGGAGCTGTATGGTAGTGTTTGCTCCTTAGTGTACATAAGTGTGTACATATATATGTACATACATACATACATACATTTTGGCCCTATTGTATAGTGTAAGATCTATTGATCACACTGGCATTCATTTTGAAAGATCTTAAAAACAGAAAATAAACATATACAAGACAGGGTCAGTGAAAATCTTTGTTAATAAAACTGATAAAAGATTAGACAGTAGTTAAATGATGAAGAGAGAATTGTCCCGAATTCTATTGCTAGTTGTAAAATGTATCAACTTACATTCCACTACTGCCTGGAGACCTCAATCCCAAATGGAGGTAAAAGCTATTACTGTTGTGTGTGTATGTATACATATATATGTATGTATTACATTGCTAACAGTATCTGTTCACTTATTTGACCAGATAAAAATAATGAGCTCAAAAGTAGGCTATTACAGTATTTCTATTGAGCTCATTTTTGCTGGAAAAGCAATTGCATTTGTCTGAATAATGCAAAGAGAGGGTTTGCTCATGAGTTTATTAGAAAAACAGACACCATTTAAATTAACCCAAATGACCGGTGCGTTGGTTCGAAAGAAACATGTGCTTTAATTTGTTAAACTGTAACCTTTGCTATATTAGAAAAATACTTTGACATAAACAGTTTACAAATGTCAGTAGAAAATCCATACTCTATTTCTTCACATTGGTTTTGTGACACAGTGTTTGCTGATCTTCGACAAGGGATAAGTTACAATTGCTTTCCTTCTACCCAGCTATTCCTTTCTCTTGCATTTGGGGAAATTAAAGGGCAAAAATAACCAGTATTCTTTCTTTATTTTTTTGCACTGGACCATTCATATGGATATGTTATGGTGGGTAAACATAAATGCTTCCTGGAACTTAAAGGTCAAATGCATCTTTCCACGCAGCTCATAATCATGAGCTACACTTGGTACAAGTTCACTCAGAGCAAAAGTAATAGACACAATGTGATAGATTAGATATTGAGCTACATTAATGCTTACACCTTTTCCCATTGCTTAAAGACTTGATTTGAAACTCAGGCAATTCTGTAATTGTGAAATAAAAATATATTTTTGGTGACCTCCCCCTCTTTTTTAAAAAATCATCACAACTAATGTTTTTCCCAGAGTAATAAACCCCACAAGATTCCTGAGAGTGATGGATAGACAGGGATATTTAAATCAGAAATGGCCACCTTTTGAGGTTAAACAAAGCTACATTTAACAATTTCCTGACAACTGTAGTGATTTCCAAGCTAGGAAATGGGTTGAGCCAAGTGCAATGTTGAAAACTGCAAAGCAATATGAATATGAAAGAAAGAATTTTAAAATGAAGCTTAACTCAAAGCACAGTTCTCCAAATCTTAAGGTGGAATTGACTGAACTACGTTTGGTATTTGGTGTCAAAAATTCTGCAGAGATCAAAGGACTGCATGTGACCAATGGCCTATCTGTATTCCCATCACAATTTACACTGCAATTAAAAAATAATAGGTCTTCACTGCTGATTATACAATATGACTTTTCTTTGGCCTTTAAAAATCTGGATGGGATATAAAGTGTATTGAAGGTTTGGTCATTTTTGGAATGAGTGAATTTAACATTTCTGCTGAGTTTCATTTTTCTATTCTTAAAATGTCCCCCATTTCTAAAGTAGTAGAAAAGGCATTGCAGTTTTGTATATTTCTCTTAACATGAACATTCTAGTTCATCATTTTGTCCAATACTTATTGCGCTAACTCTCTTTCTCTCATAAAATATCCAGTAAAAAGCTAAGTGTCCCTTAGACTAAGCATACCTTGAGTATTGTCAAGTCCAGTAATTTCTGACTATCATTATAATAGCACAAAATTTGGACAAACACCCTAGTCCTGGTCATTCAAAAGGTAGGACATAATTGCCTTGTGATATCAATTTGGGAGAGATTATCTCTAATTTGCTTCTAGTGCTTTGCTCTCTCTTTGTTCCAACGATCACTTATCCTATCAAATTACAGAAAAAAATCCTCAAGCACTTGCTGAAATCTATAGAACTTAAGCATGGCTTTCATAACTGCCCCAGGGCAACCTCCTGCAAAAGTTAGTGGTGCCAACAAATATCGTTCTTACCAGCAAATGATTTCACGACATATGACAATGACCTTTAGCCTCGTCTCCATTCAACTGCTTAGATGTAGAAGCTAAATCAAGCACATGGATCCTTATATGAGTTAAATCTGAGATGATGTGGGATAAGCCCATGGTTTTCATGGTGGCCATTATTATGGTTTTTAAAATGTGTAAAACCCATTACAGACATTACTCATTAATGTAAGGAATTTGAGATTGAGAGACTGGGACCAGAGAGCACATTTATACATTAGAATGATTAATGCCTGATGAAGACTAAAATGGTAGATTGATGAAAAATACTACTTTGGGAAAATAAGATTGTCAAATATTTGGACATGTTAAAAATAAAGCCTCTTGCAATAGATCCACCATGCAGCAGATAGTGAGTTATGTATAAGTCACTGAGTAGGATTCTTAAGCTTTCCCCTCCCTCTCCATCAATTCACGAAAAATCACACAATTACATTTATACTTGAATGCACTTCAAATATTTATATTAAAGGATTTTTTTTCTTCACTCTTTCTCTTTTCCTATTGCTGTTTATTGTCATTAGATTGTTTTGTTAAATGAAGAGGCTATTGAAAGCATGGTGAACTTTATTTTAACAACTCTAGAAAATGAAGTATTAATTGCAAGAAAGCAAAATTAAAATGTCATTTCCTAGCCTAAATAAGGAAAGCAAGTCTAGGCATTAAAAGAAGAATGATATAGAATTAGATTAAGAGAATAAACAGCTTTAATATTTATTTTCCAGAATATATATTGTTTAATAGACATCAGAAATGTTATACTTGAAAATCTTTTTGATTAAGCTCCTGTTGAACTTTAGATTGTAATAATCAACAGTCGGTACAATTTAAATTTTAGATTATTGAAGGAGTTTTTTTAGAAGCACAAGGACTATAATATGAGTTGATTATTGTAGTTGTTATGAAAGAGGCTGTTAAAATCCAGGGGGAATCTTCATCAGCATACTGTAATCAGCAAGTACAGAGAATGCTTAATTACAGTTATTTAGGTGGCATGTTGATGCAGTAGTAGTGGTGTTGAAAGCCAAAAAAAAAAAAAAAAAAGAAAAAAAAAAGAAGAAAGAAAGAAGCATGAGTTAACACTCAAACCAGGCAACAGGATATTAAAAGACATCAATAATAAAGCAGAATGTTGCATTATGTTGTTGTTCGTATTAATTTGCTTTTCTGTGTAAATGACTGTTCAGCACAAAAGGCATACAGAATAGAATTTTTATGTGTATTCCGAGGCAGTGGCATAAAATAACTGCTTCATGCCTAAATGTTTTAGTAGCTGAGTGTCTTTTGGTAGGTAGCATATATATTCCTGTATAAAAGCTTTCTTAGCACTGTATTTGATTAGAGATTAAGTAAATGATAGTAAGGATTTTCTGCAACCTGAGTATCCTCCAGATTTCTAAAAATTCTTAAAGTTAGAATCCATGTTTCTGCAGGTTGCCCAAATTAGCTGTTAGACAGCATATGTTTCTTCAAATAGGATCAGTATCAATAGTAAGCTGGTCAATATTGTGATAAGGCACGGACTTAAAATAAATCAACACATGGAACTGGCACACAGACATATGTGGCCTTGACAAGACAAACCACAATGTCCAAGATTACATTTTCATTCCCCATCCCCACCCCTCTTATATCCCCCCCCATTTGTCTCCCAGACAGTTTTTTAACTGCTACCATGTAGTCACATCTGAAAGCTGTCTAGCCACCCTGAAATATTTCTTTTTTTCCCAAATTTTATTATTTATTAAATATAGTTGTTCAAGACAAACTATTAGTTTACTATTAGCTCTTTGACATTATGAACAAGAAATTTCCAGAATCCTGAGGGCAGCATATGTTTTGTTCTCTTATTACTCCCATAGTCAATGTTGGGCATCAAGATCTGGCCCTTAAATCTTCTGTGAACTCTGTTGTCAATACCTCTTGGCTTGCGCCAGTTACAGTTGATTTTGACATAGCAATCTGATTGATGATAATGGACTTCTTGGTTCTCTTTTTGACAATATTAGGTTTGATGAGAGGCCTCAGAGCTGGAATTGTGACAACTATCTTAAGTGCTGCGGTAATGATACCTTGGTGGCAGGGAAGGAAAGACAGAGTATCCTGAAATGTTTCTGAGGTGACATGTTGTAGTCATGTCTTTAAAAGGCTAGATTTTGGCAAAGGATGGGGTTGCTTGTAGGTCTACCAGGAATGCTGATTCAATTGCGATTGAGTGAATGAAGCTGCTGAGGGAGGATCATCATTCTTCTGAAGAAATTCCCACCTTCTCTTTCTACTATATTAGACCTATATTAGATCTTTCTCCAGAACTCTTTATTGTCTTTCAAGGCCAAAGTAGGGATTTAGGAGGTAAAAGAAGCAAAATAATGATAATAAAAACATATTCTTCTGCTTGGATTTCAAACCCATTGTTGAAAAGCCAGCATTTGTATCTTCAGTTCCACCTATTGTTTGCTTTTCACTCTGATAGTATTATTACCACTGGGACTCACTCAAATTTTACTTCTCAAGGCTGCCCCAAGGATCCTTCTTCTGGCTTGTAACTGTCTAGCTGACCCATTGCCACTGATTCTTGGATGATGCTCATGGTCCAATCAGTTTCTTCTTAGACCTGGCAGAGTCTCTTTTAATAACTTTAAATGAGAAAAGGCTTCCTTTTTAGCCAAAGGATATGCTCCTCCTAATTTCAAAGGATGGTAAAGGTAAAGGTTTCCCTGTCCAGTCATATCTGACTCTAGGGGATGGTGCTCATCACTTTTACTTAGTCAAGGGAGCCAATGTTGTCTAAAGACATTTTTTGTGGTCATGTGGTCAGCATGGCTATATGCTAAAGGCTCATGGAATGCTGTTATCTTCCCACCTGAGTAGTGCATATTTATACACTCAAATTTGCATGCTTTCAAATGGAGGGGCCAGTGGAGGGACCAATAAAGAATGGGAGATGGTAGGCAGGATGGAGGGATCCAATAAAGACAGAAGTGGATGGAATATGGAGGTTCTTTGGATAATCAAATTTAAAACAACTTCCATCATATATTAATTACAACATTTTGAATTGACTAGAGAGATTTCTAGTCAAGAAATTGACTAGAGAGAGAGAGAGAGAAAAAGGACACATGAAAAGAAAGGATGAAAAAAAAAATAGAAGCCACCAATTTACTTTGCAGCAAATGCAAAGTTGATTACAAAGTTATCTCTTATTCTATGACTAGTAAAAAGAGACAGGTCGCTTTTTTCTATTATTGAATTTTTGTTGAAACCACATATCATTATTGCATTTTTAATGCTTCGTGCAAAAATTCTGTGAGGAATTTCCAGTCAGCCATAAATGTAGATATTATATTTTCTCTAATTAAAGAAGTTAATTTTGCCATCTCTGCAAGTTCTAGCACCAACCATTTCTCCACTGTTGATGTCAAACCTTTCCTCTTTTGAGCATATTTTTAAAATCTTTTATTTTTTTAACCATATCCTCAAAATATAGACAGGACAATCTATTGGATATAAACAGGGAGCAAACCCCACTCTTATTTGCACTGTTTATTGCATTATCCTACTTGGATAATGAAATATCTACAAGCAAGCAGCCAAGCTCAGAGAGTACCAAGGACTCCACAGTTTTTAAACCTTGCACTCTGTGCTAGTAGCTATTATGTCTTATACAATGGAGATATGGTGGTATGAGAACAGGATATTATAATAACTTTATAGTCATTGCCTCTTGTTGACCTGTGAATGAGAAAGCTTGCTTCTTGTGTTTTCTTTTATGTTCTTCTAAAGCTAAATTTGTAACATATCTTATTATCATGTTTCTCAAAGGAGGTGTGCAGGAATAACCTGCTGTTAATTGCATTTAATTTCTGTGCAGGAGTTCTCAGAGGTAACTGGAAAATTAGCAAGAATAATCCTCTTTATATCTATTGTTAGCATATGGAAGGAGTTTGCCTTGGTGGATATCTTTTCATATTAATATTTTCTATTAATATGTATTTGTTTAATTTTATCCCATCCTTCCTTTAATGAGCTCAGCAAGTACTCATGGGTCCCACCTTCATTTTTTTCTTCACAACAAAACTCCTTCAGATAACTACAAGCCACTGGATGATGATAACACTCAATAAGTGGTATGTTTAAGATGAGATTTGAAACTGCTTCCTCCCAATTCTATCAATGCTGATGTGTGGTGAGTCAGGAAAATGGGTGCACTTGATAGCTATGTGATAGAGTGAAATCTAACCAAGAACAATTTTTGATTGTTATGCATAAGGATCAGCCATGATATACTATACATAAAAAATCCCCAAAGGTGGCATATGCACATATTCATCAGATAGTTGACAGCCTGTGTTTACAAACAGAACAGTTGCAGTATGTGATAATCTCCACTTGAGCAGTTGATGTTGCTCACACCAGTCATTTATTCAGAATCAAGAGAATGGAAGATGCAATCTCTACATTGCAGTTCTTCTCTTTGCAAGAAAATTCTAGATAGAGATGATGGATGGATGGATGGATAGAGAGAGAGAGAGAGATGTTATGTGATAGACAGATAGACAAATGGTAGATAGATAGATAAATAGATAGATGATAGATAGATAGATAGATAGATAGATAGATAGATAGATAGATGCACACTTGGAGAAACCTGGCCTTGGAGATGCAGGTATGCTAAGGAATTCACATGGAGGTTCAACTCTGTTAATTTCACTAGATAAAACTACTCATGTCAAATAAAATGTCTAACTCTTGTACAGATCCCCACACCATGGTTCAGCATGGGTTAACTCACTTAAACCCATCATCCCCACAATCCCACCTTACTTTGGCTCCTCCCTCTGGGTATAAAAGTCTATCCACCAAGGGAACCATCCCTCAGATCCAGTTGAATATCTGCAAGGCAAGGATGTAAGGTCAGATACATATATGCTTGGGCCTATACCATGCCTTCATTTACCAATAAACAAGTTATATTAGTTATTGTATTGTACTGAAAGTTTTTGGGCTAGATCCTTTGACCTGACAAATTGGTAGCAGAGGATGGTTGCCCATAACTCCAAATCATGTCTGAGTCAACTGACCACTCAGCAGAAAAAAACCAGAATGAATACTAGAGCCTTTGCAAGACAGATGGCAGCGCAGCTATTACCCACTGGAGCCATTCCAAAAACCACTCCGACTGGAAGCAAGCGGATACCTGATCCATGCACCCCACCCAAAGGTGAGGAGCAACAAGAAGAAGAATAGGACAAATCCAAAACCAAAGCACAAGGAAATGATGACCTCAGGCTAGCTGTATTAAAAATACTAGAATCGCCTGCCACCATCAAGGACCTCATCGCGAACCTCCAGAGCCAGAAGGGCAAGAACCAACCCATGAGGACACCAGACCGGTAAGAAGATACCATCTTACCCTAACACACCAGAGGCAGCAGAATCCAATTTTGTGCCCTTTTCCCGGTGGCCATCTTTAAATGACCAGCCACAAAAAATGGCCAACCAACAGCCAATGAGAGGCCTAGATTCAAATCCCTCGGCGCGAACTAGCCCCAACTTAAAAATAGACGAGGGACTTCCCAAAAATAATAATGAAAAACAAAACCAAGACATCAAGAGCTCGCCTACCGAGCTTGAAATAGAGAGAGCCATAGAGACTCTCACAGTAGCTTTCGGCTCTGTTTTCAAGCCGCCAGCATCCTTCCCGAACCTGCAAAAGACATTCAAAGACCGAGAAAATGTCCAAGCACCCACCAACACTGAAGGGCCGACCGCAACTCACCTGGGGAACGCGACACCCGCAGCCCAGACACTGGTCCCACCTACCTCGCTACCGCCACAAGCCCTGAGACCCAGAAGTGAAGCACACTCCTTACCGGCGCCGCAGCCTCCACCGAGCTTCCCAACCCACTCCATGACCGATGCCTCCGATCCAGGGCCAACCATCGTGCCATCTGTCCAGTTCCGCAACCCCAAGGGTGAGTCCGACCTTCCCCTGGCAGGGCTGGGCCTAGATTCAGGAGCCGTGGCTGTGAGATCCTCACTCAACAGCTTCCAACGAAGAATGAGCTCCGCGCATCCGCAGTACCTTCTTATTGAAAGTGAAGGAAAAAAAAATAGCAGCCTGTTTTTTTTAACCTGACTGCTAGCATACCAATCTTTTACTGCGAATTTCACCACATTCCAGACCATGGACAGCTGCCATTTGTGAATGGCAGCTCTCATAGTTCTGGGACTTTACCAAATGATTTTCCCAAGCTACAACTGGATGGGAGAAACCTTCTAGAGTGGAACCAACAACTTCAGATCATATTCATGAGGGAGAATGTACTGTTCCTGATCTCAAAACCTCCTAAGAAACCATGGTCTTTTGAAACTGACTGCATACATCACAAAGCCTACTATTTGTTATTGGCAAGTATCACACCTGCCATATTTTATTTATTTTATTATTTATTTTATTTATTAAATTTATATACCGCCCTATTCCTGAGGGACTCAGGGTGGTGAACAGCGAATGATAAAAATACATGTAATACAAACGTTAATAAAAAAAAAAAAACCAATTAAAATATACTAAACACTCTGGTCCTAGATAATTCAAGACATCCCAGTTTAAAATAAAATCAAAAGCAATATAAAGGGAAAGTTAGACCAGGCCGGCTTGCTGAAACAGGAATGTTTTGAGGGCACGGCAGAAAGTGCGCAGATCCGGAATCTTCTGTATCTCTGTGGGGAGCTCGTTCCAGATGGTGGGTGCCCTCACGGAAAAGGCTCTCCCCCTGGGGGCTGCCAGTCGACACTGTTTGGCTGACGGCACCCTGAGAAGCCCCTCTCTATGGGAGCGTACTGGGTGGCGAGAGGCTATTGGTGGCAGAAGGCGGTCTCGTAAGTACCCCAGTCCTAAGCCATGGAGCGCTCTAAAGGTGGTAACTAAGACCTTGAAGCGCACCCGGAAGACCACAGGGAGCCAGTGCAGCTCGCGCAGGAGGGGAGCCACATGGGAGCGCCATGCTGCTCCCATAACTACCCGCGCAGCCGCATTCTGGACCAGCTGGAGCCTCCGGGTGCTCCTCAAGGGGAGCCCCATGTAGAGAGCATTACAGTAGTCCAGGCATGAAGTGACAAGGGCATGAGTGACTGTATTTAATGAGTCCCGATCCAGAAAGGGACGCAACTGGTGGATCAGGCGAACCTGATAAAAAGACCTCCTGGCCACAGCCGTCAAGTGTTCTTCTAAAGACAGCTGTGAGTCCAAGAGGACGCCTAAGTTGTGAACCTTCTCCGTGGGGGGCAATGACTCATCCCCAATAGTCAGTGATGGCACCAATTGACTATATCGGGACGTCGGAAACCACAGCCACTCGGTCTTGGATGGGTTGAGCCTGAGTCTGTTCCTCCCCATCCAGATCCGTACAGCCTCCAGGCACTGGGACATCACTCTGCCCCCCTGTCAACACAGACTGCGACCGATCAGAGAGAAAGGAGGAGAATCACCACAACACGGTGCCCCCCACCCCTAACTCTTCCAACTGCTGCAGCATGATACCATGGTCGATGGTATCAAAAGCTGCTGAGAGGTCTAATAGGACCAGGACAGAGGAGCAACCCCTGTCCCGGGCCCTCCAGAGATCATCTAACAATGCGACCAATGCCGTTTCCGTGCTGTATCCAGGCCTGAAGCCCGACTGGAATGGATCTAGATAAGCTGATTCATCCAAGTACTGAGGAAGCTGTCGCGCTACCACACTCTCAACAACCTTCGCAACGAAGCGAAGGTTGGAGACTGGACGGTACTGCCGGGTCCAGGGAAGGCTTTTTGAGGAGAGGCCTCACCACTGCCTCCTTCAAGGCGGCAGGGAAGACACCCTCTCTCAAGGAAGCATTTATAATCCCCTGGAGCCAACCTTGTGTAACCTCCCAAGAGGCCAGCACCAGCCAGGAGGGACACGGGTCCAATAAACATGTGGCCGCGCTCAGTCTGCCCAGTATCTTGTCCACGTTTTCCGGAGTTACAGAATCAAACTCTTCCCAGGTAATATTCTCAAGACTTGCCTCCATCCTCCCTCCCGAATCTACCCAGTCAGAGTCCAAATTTTCCCGAATCTGAGCGATTTTGTCATACAGATATTGTACAAAGTCCTCGGCTCTACCCTCCAAGGGGTCCTCCCGTGCTTCCTGGTGGAGCAGGGAGCAGGTCACCCTAAACAGGGCGGCCGGGCGATTATCTGATGATGCAATAAGAGCGGAAAAATAGTTACACTTTGCCGCTTTTATTGCCACCAGGTAGGTCTTAATATGAGACCTTACCAGTGTTTGGTCAGATTCAGAACGGCTGGCCCTCCAACTGCTCTCCAGGCGTCTTTTCTGGCGTTTCATCTCCCTCAGCTCCTCGGTGAACCAGGGAGCCAGGTGAGATCGACGCCGGGTCAGAGGCCGCAAAGGCATGACCCGGTCCAAAGCTCCAGCGGCCGCCCTATCCCAGGCAGCCACTAGGTCTTCAGTTGAGCCATGTGCCAGAGCCTCAGGAAATAGCCCAAGCTCTGTCTGGAACCTATCTGGGTCCATCAGGCGCCTGAGGCAGAACCACCTCATCGGTTCCGCCTCCCTGTGGCAGGGTGTGGCGGTTCGAAGGTCAAAGCGAAGGAGGGAGTGATCTGACCATGACAAGGGCTCGATCGCTATATCCCCTATCTCGAGACCACTCAGCCACTGACCAGAGACAAAAACCAGGTCCAGTGTGTTTCCCCCCATGTGAGTAGGGCCATGAACTAATTGGGTCAGGTCCATGGCCGTCATGGAAGCCATGAACTCCTGAGCCACCTCAGATGCCTCACCGACGGATGGCAGGTTGAAGTCCCCCATGACCATAAGTCTAGGGGTATCAATCGCCACCGTGGCTATAACGTTGAGTAGTTCAGGCAAGGCCGCTGCCACGTGGCAGGGAGCCAGGTACGTAACCAGCAGGCCCATCTGCACCCCATGACCCCACTTCACAAGGAGGGACTCACATCCGGCCGTCTGAGGAACAGTGTCCTCCCTTGGACCAAGACCCTCTTTAATGATAACTGCCACCCCCCACCCCTTCCCTGTGACCTTGGCTGATGAAATGCCCGGAAACCGGGTGGGCACATCTCTATGAGAGGGACTCCCCCCTCCTGGCCCAACCAGGTCTCCGTAATACCCACCAGGTCCGCTCCTCCCTCCTGAACAAGATCACAAATGAGGGGGGCTTTATTTACCATGGACCTGGCATTGCATAGCATCAGCCGAAGGCCCAGGGCCTGAGGGTCTGTGCCACCTGGGGAACGAGAAGAGCATTGGGGGCAGGAGCGTGCCACCGCTTGAAGACAGCGAGCGCGCACTCCCGCAACTTGATGTGGCCCCCTACTCCCGCCATATCTGCCCCTCCCACCTACAGTACTGATGTAATATCTATCAACAGCACAAACTCTAACCCTCTCCTTGGTCCCGGATTCTGCATCTCCTCTGCCGTGCTCTTCAGATGGACTAGATCCCGTCCCTCGCGGGTTAATCCCTGAACTCATACAACCCACCCCCCTCCCGGGAGGCTCCCCAGCCTCATTATTTACATTGAAAACCACCCTCTTCCCAGATCCCCTTAAAATAGAATTTGAAAAACTATCTAAAAAACCCCAAAGCTTCCGGTTCTTAGCATACCACCTCTCGGGGTTCCAAAACCCATCCTCGAGGGTGGCCCTAGATAACTGGGAGGGCCAAACTTGTGAGAGGGGGGAATCTCGCAGTGCTAGGAGTTCTGTTATTGAATACATCGGAGGTGAGATAGAATTGGAGGCGATGAAAGGCCATTTTCTTCTTAAGGTGTTAAAGATGGTTTAAAACAGATGGTTAAGACAAAAAGGGTAAAGTAGATAATTGTACAAGGAAGCTAATATAATAGAACATTGGAATACCATCTCCCTCTTACAGTGATGGGAAAGTCTTGTGATTAAAATAAGTTAGTCAAAAAACGGGGGATGAGAGTCTCAATGACCGCCCTCTCACGGCGACCAGTCCAGAGTTACAGAGACAAAGGAGAAGATGGCTCATCCAATCCACTTGTATAAATATTACAAATAAATTGTTTAAGACTCTCGATGTCTATGCTTCCTCCCTTTCTGATACCAGCAAAAATCCGAAGATAAGGTCGAAAAAAGCAAAGGTGGAGCATCCAGGCGGAAGAGATGAAATCAAATAATCAGGATAACTAGGATAGTCGAGGAGAAAAAGATATTTAAACTAAAGGCTATAAGTTGATCGAATAGCTGCAAGTTTTTCGCTGAATGGCCAAACTAGGCCTAGGTCTAGTAAGGTGGGGGGAGATATACCCTAGTATTGGTAATCACATGACTGTATTTGAAATAATGCAAAACTTTATGGTTTGTTTTACAGTAAGAGCAGGGCTACCACCACCAGAATCTCAAGGGATTTTCTCTCTGCCAGGTTTAGACCTGGGATGTCCATGAGTGAACATCTGCTAAAACTAAACGCCATTAGGGCTGAACTGTTACAGAGGGGTGAGATCATTACAGAAGAGAGTATGATGAGCATCATCATCAACTCACTAGACTCCATCTGGGACAATTTTATCACCCAACTAGATAGCCTGAGCATAGAAAATATCTCACTAGATAACCTCACCAATCGGTTGATCGCTGAGGACAACCTAAGAAGGGACCGCAGCCTGTCCCGCAAAGATCACAGGCCAGCCAAGAGAGTGGAATTTCAGGATAGAGTAAACAGCATACCCGAATGCTTCTTATGTGGCTCTAGAAACCGCTTCAGAAGGGACTGCCCTAGAAACTCCAGAGTTAGAGGGTACAACCAACGCAGAGAAAGATCTGATTCCAGACAAAGGTACCAAGGGAGACATTCACCAGACCGTAGACCCACAGAGGGACAAGGATGTAGAGGGTCCCCTATCCCCAGACGAGGAAGAGAATGCAGGGACAACTCCCGAGATAGCAACATGGATTTTCTATACGGCTTCCAGAATGGGGAGTCTATTTTCAGCCAGAAGGAAAAAGAAAACATCTGGCTCATAGATTCAGGAGCCACCAATCATACAGCATACAATGCTAAACTATTCACTTCCTTTACTGAAGTGGATTTCATGATAAAGGTAGCAAACCAAAACAACGCCAGGGTAGTAGGCAAAGGGAACGTATACATACCAGGGATAGGCAAAATAGAAGGGATACTGTTCATACCTGAAATATCTACAATGTACTGGCCACCATAAAGCTAAGCTGGGATACCAAAGTTGAGGTTGTGTTTAGAGGTAGGAAAGTGTTCATGTCCAATAATGGGGAAAGCATCGGAGAAGTCTTAGTGAGTGGTGGCCTGTCATATTTTATACCAAACAAGGACGACCAACAATGTATAAATGCAAACCTAACCAACAAAGGGGACACAGCAGCCCCTGAGAATGAGAGAAGGGAGAATGGGGAAACAGAGGGGGTCAATCCGAAAACTGTTAAGGATGTTGATAATGGTTGTAAGTTCCCTAAGGATGATAAGTTTTCCATTGGGAAACCTGTTCACGACAATTGCGCCCACCTCCTCCACAGAAGGTTGGGTCACAATGGTTTCCCGGTTGTCAAAAAAATGGTTGCTTGTACAGAAGGTTTAAAAGTAAAAAGCTGTGAAAATTACCTCGAATGCTCTGTTTGTAAGTGTTCGAAACTTAAGGTTAAGCCAAGACCAAGGAAGTCAAGACGCACCACTGACTCCATTTTTCAGCTAATACATATGGACCTGGTAGGCCCACTAAAGCCCTCTATAAGGTACAAAAAAAAGTTCTTTTTAACCATTGTAGATGATTTTAGCCGTTATGGTTTTGTGTACACCCTTAAACAGAAAAACGAGGCATTCCAGGAATTCAAAGAGTTTTACAAGAGAGTAGAGATTCAACACAATACCAGGGTCAAACAAATAATGACAGACCGCAGCTCTGAGTTCATGTCCAGGGATTTCTCAAAATGGTTAAAGGAACGCGGTGTGTTACGCTTCACCTCTTCCCCATTTTCAGCCTTTCAGAATGGGGTGGTAGAACGCAGAAATGGAGTCCTCCAAACTATGATGAGATGCATTTTAGAAGATGCAGGAATAGGTCAGATTTTTTGGTCAGAAGCTCTCCTTTACTCCAACTACACGCTAAACAGACTATGGTCTAGCATAATTAACAAGACACCATACAAAATGATGTATAAAAGGAAACCCAACCTAGCACATTTGCATGTGTTCGGTGTCGCTGCCGATGTCCACATACCCAAACAATTAAGACGAAAAGGTCTCCAAGATACTAAGGTTCATGGGATATGAATCAGGGACAAAGGGTTTTAGATTCATAGACAACAATAATAGATTCATAGTATCACGATCAGCAGACTCTCACGAGCACTCCAACTGGTCAAAAATACACTCAAACGATATTTTCTTTGAACGAGACCAGTCTAAATACAGACAGGAAGAGAGGGACCAGGGCATAGACAAAGCAAGAGAACACAAAACATGTAGAGCAAGATATCACGAAGTTAAGATCAAGGAGTAGAAAGAAGGTTACCCAACATTAAAACTTGATAAGCTCACAAATAAGGAAGCAAAATGCCTACATGAGGGAGACACACCACCAGACAGGCCAGTCAGAGCAAATAGGAACAAAACACCCAAAAGATTTGAAGACTATATTATTTCCATACAGACAGACAACATCACCCCTAACTCATATGAGGAAGTACTCAAACTACCCCAAGAGGAAAAGAAAAAAATGGGAACAAGCAATGGCAAGGGAGATGAGTAGCCTCAGGGATTTATAGGTATATACACCAGCCAGAACACCAAAGTACAAAACACCAATTGGGAAAAGGTGGGTTTACAAAATTAAACCTTTAGAAGATAACAAGGTGCTATACAAGGCGAGATTAGTAGCCCAAGGTTTTGCACAAAAATACCCAGATGATTATACTGACACCTACTCCCCACGGTCAGGGCCGAGAGCTTAAGAGTGCCCTAGTAATAGCTTCCATCTTAGGACTTGGGGTATACCAATTTGATGTCCAAACAGTGTACCTACACGCTAAATTAGATAAAAAGATTTATGTTAAGGCTCCACCAGGAATTAAGGACAGGGACGGCAAAATATGGCTCCTGAATAAGAGCCTGTATGGCCTTAGACAGTCCGGCAAGAGATGGTATGACTGCCTAGCTAGGACTCTTAACTCAATGGGTTTTATGGCTACCTCAGCAGATAAATGTTTTTTTGTAAAGAGGGAAAACGGTTCAATTGAAAGTGTTCTTGTTTATGTGGACAACATATTGTACATTGGAAAACAGAAATCCAAATGTGATGATTTGCTGCTGAACTAAAGAAACACTTCTCACTCAAGTCCCTGGGGACAGTTGACAAATATTTGGGAGTGCAAATCACCAAGACAGACAAAGGCTTCTGACTGTCCCAAAAGGAGAAGATCATAGAATTGCTACATAGATGCAACATGTTGGAAACCAAACCTAGTGAGATCCCCGTACAGCCAGACTTCCTAAAAAACATGTACAATGAGGTGGAACTGTTCACTGACAATAAACTGTACAGGTCCACCATAGGTTCACTGTTATACATAGCAAACTGGACAAGGCCTGATATTGCATTACCAGTCAATCTTTTATCCAGACACGTCAGCCAACCCACTACTTACCATTGGGATGCCATCAAGAAACTACTCAAATACCTAAAATACAGTTGTGATGCTGTATTTGAACCTGATGTCTCTAAATAACCAAAATTATCATGCTATGCAGACGCCGACTGGGCAGGAGACATCAAAAGCAGAAAGAGCATGTCTGGATATGTTTTCTTCCTCAACAATAGCCCCATACACTGGTATATGGGCAAACAAAAGTTAGTGGCCACTTCCACCACTGAGGCCGAGTCCGTGTGCATGTCTAAAGCCACTAACAACCTAATTTGGTTCGATGACCTACTCTATGACATCTGGGCAGAACCATAATACCTCATTGTCATCCACAAAGATAACAAGGCTGCCATCGAAATATCTAAGGCCGACGCTGTTGGCCAAAGATCACGCCATATAGACATTAAATACAAACACGTCAGGCAACTTTCAGAAATTGGTTTCATCAAGACCATCCATTACGAAACCGAGGAACAAATAGCGAACATTCTCACCAAACCACTACAACATAAACAACATACCTACCTAATGTCAAAATTATGTGTGTATATGTATTGAGTAATATATACTCAAGTACTACCATCTGTTAGACATTTAGAGGGAGTTTTGTCAAATAAAATGTCTAACTCTTCTACAGATGCCCACACCGTGGTTCAGCATGGGTTAACTCACTTAAACCCATGATCCCCACAATCCCACCTTACCTTTGGCTCCTCCCTCTGGGTATAAAAGTCTATCTACCAAGGGAACCATCCTTCAGATCCAGTTGAATATCTGTAAGGCAAAGATGTAAGGTCAGATACATATATGGTATAGGCTTGGGCCTATACCATGCCTTCATTTACCAATAAACAAGTTATATTAGTTATTGTGTTGTACTGAAAGTTATTGGGCTAGATCCTTTGACCTGACAACTCAATAGAAAAGTGCACACTGAACATCATTTATTGCTGAAAGGGAATGTAATGTGAATAAATATTGTGAAAGTGGAAAAATATAATGCACATACATTGGGAGTAGAGGGTGGGAGTAGGAAATAAGCTAATAGTTGGGTTAATTTATTGGCTGCTGGAAAATTAATATTTTACTACTTTTCTAGCCACTGAAAAATATAACCAGGAAGCTATCACCTGCCATAAAGATAGAATATAGGATATGCCTAGTTTTTGTTAAGCTGTAAAAATATTTTAGGATCTCACATTTACCTGGGGATCATTTCTCCTGGAATCAATGGGATTTCTCAGTGACCATATATAGGGCAACTGCATTATTAGTCATTACAGTGCACTTCTTCCACCTAATGTGGAACATAGCAGATAGAACTTTGTTAATTGCAAGAAAACAAGAAAGCCCAGAGAGCATCCAGGACCCCTCAGTTGTATGTTTCATTGATAATAATAGCTAATATATTCTCTTTTCCTTTCCTTTCCACAACTGATGAACATTTGAGTTAGGAACTATTTTCTCTTCTGCAGTTCCTCAATAACTTCCCTGATCAGCATGTTGTTCTGCTTTTTTTTTTTTTTTTTTCATTTAGAAATGAGCATATATTATTTAACAAGAATTACTTTTCATTTGTTTCTTGGCTTCCACAATACGAGAGGAAAAAAAACTCTCTATTATAATCAGTCAGTGATCTTCTTTTTCACTTCTGCACGTTCATCTGAAATACATTTTCAGTGTTTAAGAAGAAGAATAAAGAACCATTTAAGAGAATATACAGTTTGTTAACCAGAAAACAAAAAGAAATGGAATTTGAATATGACTTAATGCTAATGCGTTTAAACTTTAAAAGGAAAAGAAAAAAGAAAATCTATCTCAGTAATCATGCCTCACAGCAAAGACTTTATTTCTTTTCTTCCAGATGACTTCTGTAGATGAGATAATTTTGTCTGATGGCCATTCATGTGATAGCATCTCTTTCTTATTGGATTATTGCCAGTTGGTAATAGAAAGGGAACCATTTGTGAATTACTTTAAGGTACCATTTTGCCAAGAAATATCCATGCCTGCTTTCCCTTCCAAGTTAAGATAGTTTTATTCATATTGTATATAATGTTCTGATACATGAATACTTCTCATTTTGAACCAAGGGTAGTCTTTTTTTTTTTTTTAAAAAAAAAAAAGAAAACCCTTTAACTACGTAAAGAAAACATGAACAAATGTCTACTGTATTCCTGTATAAGTTGCTTTTTCTTTTTAATAATATAAGCCCTTTGTGAAGATACTTGTCTCTTTCATCAAAGTGAAACTTACATAGATAGAAAGTGTCCATAGACATATCTCTATTTTCACTGCAGTCTTACTGGACTGGAAGAGTTACTGGATAAGTGTGGAGCAGAAGTAGTACAGAGAAGAGTAAAAGAGCCTTGGTAGTACAGTGGACTACTACTATTATTAACATCTGCTGCTTGCAATTACTGCAAGTTCAAATCTCACCAGGCTCAAGGTTGACTCAGCCTTCCATCCTTTCAAAGGTAAGTAAAATGAGGACCCAGTTTGTGGGGGCAATAAACTGACTTTGTATAAATATACAAAAGTATGACGACTATTGCTTAACACATTGTAAGTCGCCCTGAGTCTCCGGAGAAGGGCGGCATATAAATTAAAGAAAAAAAAAGTGAAATTTGTTAAAGAATCCATCTTTCTCCTTCCTTCCTTCCTTCCTTCCTTCCTTCCTTCCTTCCTTCCTTCCTTCCTTCCTTCCTTCCTTCCTCATATAGAAATAAGAACATCTGCAGGGAAAAAATCAGTTTGTAAGATGGGGAAAAGAGCATGGCAATACACGTTCCGTTCTTTTTGAATATGGGTTGGGACATAGTGCAATTAGGGCTGAGCACAATTGGCCCAAAGCAACCCAGCCGACTTCCTGACTGAGGATGGATTCTGTGTAGTCTATGTTCTTGTTCAGTTCAGGATCTTTACTTATGGTTGGCATTTCATTCCTCTCTGAATAGAACTGCCTAGTTTTGTAGAGTGTCTACATTTTATTTTTCTCTATTTGTATTCCTTTATTTCTCTTCTGGACTTAGTTTTGAAGAACAATTTAAATAAGTAGTATCTGCAGTGTAAGATATAACCATATTTCTCTCACACAGCCCTCTGGTTTCTCATTACATACCTAAACCAAAGAAGAGAATACAGCTTATAGAGAAGTCTGCTTCATTATGAATAGTACTTGGCTGTCCTTGCACCAATCCTAAGTGCTAAACCAAGTTAACAAAACAATACAAGTACCATGTTTATATAAGCCTAGTTTGGGAGACGATTGTATTATTGTGCATGTGCTTGTCTGTGTTTGTGCATGTATACACATACACATTATATAGATTAGATGTAAATGATATAGAGATAGACCCCCTCATACACACACTCAAACACACTGTATATATAGTACACAGTGCTATATTTTGGTTGTCTTCAGGGGTTTTGCTGTTGTTGTTATTTAGCTTAAAGAACTACAAGAATGAAACCAGGCAAATATTCCACTCTTCTGATCTAAGATAAGAAAGAAAGAAAGAAAGAAAGAAAGAAAGAAAGAAAGAAAGAAGAGAAGAAAGAAAGAAAGAAAGAAAGAAAGAAAGAAAGAAAGAAAGAAAGAAAGAAAGAAAGAAAGAATAAAGAATACAATTTTTAGCAAGATGGGTACCCCCGCCCTGCTTTTCTGTATCAGATGTCATACATTCCTTGACCCAAGCTCTTTGACTAGATCTCCATGGGCATTGTTAAATGTACTTTTAATGTAAAAAAATTCAGCAGTAGAGATGTGTGTTAGAGTCGGCTCTGCGCCTCTATTGTATAACAAACCAGAGCCAATTACAGATAATGAGACATAAGCTGAAGAAGGACAGGGGCAGGAGAAACTGGCAGTCATCCAGGGCATAGTCTAATTTGAGGCATTTTCTGAATGCCACAAAGTTAACCTGGACATTTTTAGGTTGGACACGTTATTTCGTATTTGCGAGAGAAGGTAGCCAAAGGGCTATGAGTGTGGATTGTGTGGAAAGCAAGTGCAGGGTGGGAGCTGTCATTAGAAATAAGGAATGGCTACATTTGGTTGCTTTTGAACATATTACTCCCAGCTTATCTTTCCCCCACAAACCATCAGCAGAGATTTGCTGTTTGGCTGATTCTAGAGACAGGGACTGTACTGCATCAAAGAAGATGTAAGGGAACATTTTGATGCAAGAAATGGCTAACTTCTCTTTCTTTTCTTTCTGTCTGGAAGGCTGTGAGAAAAGACTGAATTTAGTCTTCAACACTCAGTGATCTGGCATTTCATTAGCGTTTCTCAAATAATTACTCAACTAATTTAGTACACTCAGATTATTAACATGCAACAGAATGACTATCATTTATGCTCCTTTGAGTAGAGAATATAAAGACACAATTTGGACTAGGCAAAATAAGGAGAAGAAGGAGTGGGAGAGAAATTTGTAGCTAGTTGGTGAGCCAAATAATTCCCTTTCCAGGGAAAACTAGAACGGCCCCCTGTTTTGCAGAGAATCAGTTGAGGGAGTTCCTTCCTACTGATAAACCACAGATTCTAGCAAGGTTTCTTCTGATATAGCCACCTTTGGGAAGAATATACCAGACTGAGATAACTCAGTTAT
Organism: Arizona elegans; assembly: GCA_022577455.1. Lineage (NCBI taxonomy): Eukaryota > Metazoa > Chordata > Lepidosauria > Squamata > Colubridae > Arizona > Arizona elegans. The sequence goes on along the minus strand of JAKOOJ010000001.1, from coordinate 230,776,946 downwards.
ACAACAGCATCTAAGTGGCCTTGGCTGGCATTTAAAAGGTAAACAGGTTCAGTTCAGACATAGTTAGCCCATCAATGGGAAACTACAAGGAAATCTCAGGACTATGGGCTAGACTGCAATATAAGAAAAACACAGAGACAGGAGACTTCCGGCGGTGACGTCAGCATGTAAGGAACGAGGGGAACGAGGCTCCGTCCCCGAAGTTCCAAATTTCCTGATTGGAAGCCGTTTTTGGCACTTTCGACCACGGAGAGGTCGACAGAAAAAGGAGGACTCCCTAGGACCTCGGGGTGACAGCAATCTCCCCGAAGGTTCAGAGGAAAACCTCCTAATTCCAGCCGGGAAAAAACCAGCCATCTTGGCTGGCCGGAGCGCTGTCAACCGACAAGCGGGGAAGCGAAGATTGTACAAAGAAACATCGGTAATGGACTAAGCTATTCGAATACAAAGGTATAATTTTAAGGATTTAAGGATCTAAGGCATCGGCGTGAATAGGACTCCAAAAAGCGGCGGTAAGATCGACAGGCAAGCGGCGAGAGATAGTGATCGGAGCGAAGTCTGACACCCACAGTGACAATGCAGATTTGACAGGCGAAAGGAACGAGAGACAGAAGGAAAGGATCAGAAGCAAGCGGTGGATTATAATTTTACAATAATATATCTTGATTTAATAAGGAACAAAGGCTAATCAACAGAGTGACTGTAGAAGTGAAGCTTAAAGATCTAAGACTATTTAAGACAGTTGCGGACGGAAAGGAATCAGCTGAACGGTAGCGAATAGCGGATTGAGGACTGAGGATTCAGAGAAGGAACTCTTACTTTGTATCCAGTACCAACAACAAACTTAAACCACAGACACGGGATTTGTAATGAGACATTAGATACATTGACGTTGTTGGCAAAAGAGACATAATTTGCTACACAGGAAAAGCGGAACAATTAACTTACTGATTTAACGGAAGCCATTGTAATAGAACTGTGAAAGCTGGGTGAGGAGAAGGCGAACGGAATAATGAAGGAAGAAGGAGAAGGAAGTAATTCCAATTGGTCTGAAAGTGATATAGTGGAGAATCTTAAATGTTAATTTATTAAGATATAGTTATTTCATTTACTTTACAAATCCACACTGAAAACTTATTTAAATTTGCTCAAAGAATACTAATATTAGATCTTGAAGTTATTATAATATATATCAAAGAATTGATTTAAGACTATTTTTTTTCTTTATTGTTTTATGGTTTCCCACCCTATTGAAATAAGTTAATAGATTTTATAGTAATTATATTGATTAAGAGGAACTATATTGTATACCATATTATATTGTCTATTGATTAGAAACCTAGATATTAATATAGATATTGGAGAGAGACGGCTATAGATATTATTAAGGGATATTAAGGAATAATAACTGTGATTATCAATATAGGTAGTATGCATTGGCAACTGTGATATAACTTAATAGAATATTTTAGATAATTTATAGAGAATTTTAGATTTTATAGGCTTATTACATAAAAGATACATAGAAATTGTTAAAAGGGAATTGTCTAGTGTTAAAGTGAATTTAAGTATTGTGATACCAGAAAGTATGAACATAAATGTGATTTAACACCAATATAACTTGGTATTTAAATATTAACCGTATTATATTGTATAGGAACAAGAATAGAAGAATGAATTGCTAAAATACTGTACTTCCCCCTAACCCCTCTGAATTAATTAATTTGACTCCTATATAACGATATTTCACCTTCCCCCAATCGAATTAGTGTATGAAAATTTGGGGAAAAATAATACAAAGAACGATGGCAACATCCTCAATAACAATAACGAAAACAGGGAAAAAATTAACACCCACACAATCTTCACCTGCACAACAAAAAACCATAGACACGATGCTAACTACAGACAAGGAAAAAGTTGCCACTGCACACAACATGCAGAATATACAGTCTATATTAGCTATGATCCAGGAGGGGATGAACAAGACCCAAGAAACAATAGCAAATAACCATGAAGAAACAAAAAGGAACCATGAGGAACTGAAATCAGAAGTAGGACAAATAAATGACAATATAAAAAAAATGGACGATAAGATCGAGAGAATTCAACAAAACATAGTTAAAAATGAAGAACGAATCCAAAACATGGAAGCTAAAATGGTGTTAATGGAGCAAAAGATAGATAACATCGAACAAGATCAAATGGAGATAAATAGAGAACTTGAAGAGTCAATTACCCATTTAGAATTAGAAAAGGCATCATTTTTTTTACGATTTCAAAATATTGTGGAAACAAAAGGAGAAGACCTAAGAGACCTGATGACAGATATACTAGTGGAGGCTACCCAGAAGGGGAAAAATGAAATTAGTAGGGAAATTGACGAAATCTATAGAGTTCATACGAACTATGCCCGCAGACACAAACTACCTAAAGAAATACATGTTAGATTTGCACGTAAAACTGTAAAAGAAGAGATCTACACATTAATGAGAGAGGGAAGACCCTGCTACAAAGGGAAAGAAATAATAACTCTAAAACAAGTTCCAAGAAGAATAAGAGAATATAGGAAAAACTACAATTTCTTGACAACCCTACTGAACCAACATAAAATAATGTTCCGCTGGCTGGTGCCAGAGGGAATTTTAATATCATGGGACGACAAAAAATATAGAATCGACACGATAGAGAAGGCACAAGAATTTTTTGACACACACTTTACAATAGAAGAAGAACAGGAAACTAGGTGTGACTCAGAAAATACGAATCAGGAACACTCCACGGGGGAAACAAAAAAAGGAAAGGAAGAAAAGGAGGCTAGAGAAAGGGAGAAGATGGAAAGAGAAGGGGCTAGGGGGAAGACACATATGGTAACAAGAAACACAAGTAGACTTAAATTAATAAAGAAAAACTAAGGGCAATGGGACGAGAGTTGAAATTAATCTCAATTAATATAAACGGCCTTAACCTACCAACCAAAAGAACACATACTTTCAAAAAACTCCAAAAATTAGACACAGACATTATCAATTTACAAGAAGTACATATTAAAAAACAACATAAACAATTACTAGAAAACAGAAAACTTGGATCATTATTCACCTCACTATCAGATAAAAAAAAAAAGAGGTATCGCAATATACATTAAAAATCATATTCAGGCAAAACCAATTTACACAGATGGAGACGGCAGGATATTAATGATAGACATTAAGACGGAGACCCAAAATATGTTACTGGTATCAATATATGCCCCGAATGGGAACCAAAAAGAATACTTTAAAAAGATACATGATAAAATAAAAGAATTAGACTATGAACATATATGTATAATAGGGGATTATAATGCAATCGTAGATATGGACATTGATTACCAGAGTAACAAAAAAAAACAAATCTAGGAAAAAGACATTACCTGACACTTTTAAGGACATGATTCAAGAGTTACAACTGAAAGATGCTTGGAGAGAATTAAATAAAACCAAAAAACAATATACATATTACTCAAACCCCCATCAGTCCTGGTCCAGATTAGATATGGCCTGGATGACCGCAGAATTAAGAGAAAACATCAAAGAAATTGAAATTTCACCGAATGTATGGGCTGACCACAGCCCTATAACAATAGTCTGGAAAGGTCAGCAAAAAAGAGGAAGATGGATGATGGACAGAGAGATCATCAAAGATAAAGAATATATAGAGATGATAAAGAAAGAGATGGAGATATTTTTCCAAATTAACAAAAAGGAACATACAACATTGCAAATCCTATGGGATGCCACAAAAGCATATATAAGAGGACTAACAATTTCATTCAAGGCGAAGAAAAACAGAGAGAAACAGCAAAGAAGAAACAATTTATTGATTGAACTCGCAAAACAGGAAGCAGAATTACAGAACAGACCCGATAGGAAAGAGATCAAAGGGAAAATAAACCTTATCAAACATGAAATAAATCTAATAACAACAACAGAAATAGCTAGGAAAATCAAAATTGCAAAACAAAACCAATTTGAATTCGCAAATAAAACAGGACGTTGGCTGGCCTACAAACTAAAGAAAGAAAAGGAAAAAAGACTAATACACCAACTTCCAGATGAACAAGAGCAACTGCAGCATATGAATGAGGAAAAAAAGCAAATTGTAAGGAATTTCTATCAGAAACTATATGCACAGGAAGAAATCCAATTGGAAAAAGTTAAAGAGTATATAAATAAAGCCAACATCCAAGAAATAAAGGAATCTCAACGAGAACTCTTGAACAGACCAATATTGATGTCAGAATTAATTGAAGCGAAGAAGAAGCAGAACAACAACAAAACACCAGGCCCAGATGGTATCCCGGCGGAATTCTACAAAATTGAACACCAGCTGATTGATGACATTTTACTACATGTCCTGAATGAAGCAATCTTAGAAGCCAAAATTCCTAAATCATGGATAGAGACAATCATTACATTGATACCTAAAGAAGACTCAGACCCCACTCAAACCAAAAACTACAGACCCATATCACTCCTAAATGCAGACTATAAACTATTCACATCAATTATGGCCCAGAGAATGAAGACAATTATTGTGAATTATATCCATCCAGACCAAAATGGATTTATTCCAAACAGGCAAATCAATAAGAACACAAGAACAATAGTCAATATCCTGGAATATTATGAACAAAAATCAGATGAAAAAATGGCTTTACTCTTCCTCGACGCACAGAAAGCGTTCGACAATCTCAACTGGGGATTCCTAATATTGCAACTAGAAAAAATGGGAACTGGCGAGAAATTTTTAAATATGATTAAAACAATATATTCAGATCAAATTGCAAAAATATGGATAAACGGAGAGACAACAGACCAATTTAAAATACCCAAGGGAGTGAGACAAGGATGTCCTCTCTCTCCTATACTATATATATTAGCATTGGAACCCCTGTTGAATGAAGTTAGGAATGACAAGGAAATAAAAGGACTAAGAACCAAAAACCAGGAATATAAGTTACAAGCATTCGCCGACGACGTAATATTTATTTTAGAACAACCAAAACAATCAGGACTGAATTTACTAATGAGGATAGAACAATATGGCGAAGTGGCTGGTTTGAAAATTAATAGACAAAAAACAAAACTATTAACTAAAAATTTGACACAAACCCAGGAGAAAGAATTGGAAGAGACATTAGGAATACAAACAACAACAAAAATAAAATATTTAGGAATTTGGCTCACCAATAAAGCATCATCCCTTAAAGAAGACAATTATATCAAATTGGCTAAACAAATTCAGAAGGACTTAGAGGCATGGAGTAAATTGAAACTATCACTATTAGGCAAAATTGCTTCAATTAAAATGACTATTTTACCAAAAATGTTATATTTATTTAGAACAATACCGATAAACCCAGGGAAATCATATTTCAAAGATCTTGATAAAATGACATCAAAGTATATATGGCAGGGAAAAAGAGCCAGGATTAAACTGAAACACCTGTAAGACACCAAAGAAAGGGGTGGCCTGGGATTACCAGACTGGCAAACGTATTACACAGCAACAGCCTTAACGTGGATTAAAGATTGGATGACGCTTGAAGATAAACGAACATTAGCACTAGAAGGATTTGATCTGTCCAAAGGCTGGCACACATTTTTATGGGAGGAAAAGCCCAGACAACATGATCATTTTAGGAGACAGTATATCAGAGGAGCATTGGCAAAAATTTGGACTGAAATAAGGAGAAAACATTACGATAAAATCCCAAGATGGCTATCAACCATGGAGGCCCAAATCTATCCGAACACAATGGATATAGGCAAGATGAAAACCTATGACGAACTGTTGAACACAGAGGGAGATATAAAAACAACAGAGGAACTGAGACAACAGGGCACGGACATTGATTGGTGGACGTATTTACAGATAAAATCAAGATATAAAAGTGATATGAAAAAATTTGGAATCCAAAAAGAAAGGAATGAACTAGATAAAATCATAATACAATCAGACGACAAATTGATAACTAAAATATATAATTATTTGCTTAAATACAAATTGGAAGAAGAAGTGGTGAAGGAAAACATGATTAGTTGGGCAAAAAATTTTGGATACAATATTAACTTAGAAAAGTGGGAAAAAATGTGGAAAGTAAACACTAAACTGACAATGTCCGTGCCCTACCAAGAAAATACATACAAGATGTTTTATAGATGGCATCTCCCCCCTGCACGGCTGGCAAGGATGTTTCCCAACACCAACCAGAATTGCTGGAAATGTAGAATACAGAAGGGAACCTATTACCACATGTGGTGGTTATGCCCGAAAGCCAAAAAATTTTGGAAAACAATTCAAAGTCAGCTGGAAGAAATCACCACCCAAAAAGTGCCCCTCAGACCGGAAACATACCTATTAGGATTATTGACTAAGGACTATAAAAAAGAGACACAATACTTAATAATACACATCCTAACCACTGCCAGAATCGCTTTCGCACAAATGTGGAAACTGGAAGATACGCCACCAGAAGAAAAAATAATACAAAAAATAATGGAATGTGCAGAAATGGACAAACTGACCAAAGAAATACAGGGAAAAGAAGACTCAGACTATTATTTAATTTGGCAAAAATGGTACAATTGGCTAGATAAAAAGAACACGAAATAAAGAAATACCACCCAATGTTACCAAACAAGGAAATAAAATGAAATATCGTTATATAAATACCAATATATGAGGAAAGATAACATGTACAGATATATTGATCGATATATAATTACCGAAGTAGCTCTATTTTCAAAGTTCAAGCTTGATGACTTGATTTCACTGTATAGTTAGTTTATGTTTAGTTTGTTTAAATGTTTATATTTGTATGTGTATGTTTGTCTATAATAAAAAATTATAAAAAAAAACAAAAACACAGAGACAGAGAGGCAGAGAGAAAGAAAGAATGGGGAGAGGGAGGGAGGGAGGGAGAGAGAGGAGAGAGAAATTACTTCCATATATTATCAGGAAGTGATCAGAAATGATGCTTAACTTGAAGAAGAGTTAAGAATTGCCTTATTCCAGTCCATGTACGTGTTCAGAAACTTTTCTAAACAAAAAGCCTTTCCTTTCCTTTCCTTTCCTTTCCTTTCCTTTCCTTTCCTTTCCTTTCCTTTCCTTTCCTTTCCTTTCCTTTCCTTTCCTTTCCTTTCCTTTCCTTTCCTTTCCTTCCCTTCCCTTCCCTTCCCTTCCCTTCCCTTCCCTTCCCTTCCCTTCCCTTCCCTCCCCTCCCCTCCCTTCCCTTCCCTTCCCTTTTCTTTCTGTTTCTTTCTTTTGTTTGAGTGACATTTATACTTTAAACTTTGGGTCAATATCTATATCTGTTTCTGTAAATATGAGCTGGAGGCCATAAACACCTCTTCCTTTGAGGTCATTAGCAATTTGACAAGCTAATTCCCATCTAAATGTTTGTTAACATTTCCAGATATGTCTGTCTGGGATTTTGATTCATAGAATATTTTTCTAGCTGTTTTCAAAGAGGGAAGTACCTCATGTTAATGCATATGGTAAAATGGGCATTTGATGTTCATACCTGTGAGGGGAAAACAATATCAATAACTCATTGGATATGGGTCCTCAAGATGCATAGTTAAATCTGGCAGTTTCTGGGCTTGGAAAAGTATAATATGGTACAAGAATATATAATGAATAATGGCAAAGAGTGATTTATCAAGCAAAATAACATTTGCCTAATGGTATACTTCATAAGAGGCAGCCTGGGCTTTCTGCCTAGAGATTTGATTTATGCTACTGTCTAGAAAAGGCATTCCCCTCCCTTGCAAATTACAACAAAATGGTTTCTATTCTCAGTATATTCAATTCTCCTGGGAAACCTGGTTATACAGACAATAGCACTTTCAAGGAAAGGGATGAATGAAACCTGAAACAAATTAGTGAGGCTTAAAATCACCTAAATTTCCTGGTACTACTATGAAGTGTTATTTATGAAGAGACATTTTTTTTTGGGGGGGGGGGGGAAGTTAGTTAAAATGGGATGGATTTTTTCCATCTCCTTTTGGAACTTTTTTAAAAAAATGTTTGGGAGATATCAGAAACAAGCATGGGGAAAACAAATCATAGGGAAAAAGTTTATTTCCAGAAAATTAACGTAGAAAGGAAGAAATGATCCCTATGCTGACCCAAGTAATTATCTTTCAAGAACTCCAATCTGTATTTTTTTAAAAAATATCCATGGCAAGTGAAAAAATGCAAGTATAGTAGAGATCTGCAAAATGCTTTGCAAAGTATGTGAGTATGAATGAAACAACTGTCCTTGATGCGTGAAAGGAAGAACACCTTTTGGAAGATTCTCTCGCTGCCAGCAAAGAATATGATTTGCATGCTTATATACACATGCAGACAACTGGACAAACCATTAAAGCAGCTGCACAAGTTCTCCAAAGGATATGAGGCTTTAATCTTTCAAGGAGAAGATCTGCTTTTGCTAATACTCTGCGAAGGACCTCTTTCCAATGCTTTTCACAGCCTTAGTTTAGAGTATCATGTTCAAAATATGATTACATCTAGATACTGTAGCACTTGAATGGAAGACATCCAGAGAATACCAGGAGTCAAAACTAGACTGAGTAGTTGAATAAACATCACAGTTGAAGGCAAACAACAAACGTTTGTCTCAATTTTGTACCGATTGTTGTTAAATCAAAGCAATGGGGAAGGAAGGGAGTAAAGAAAAGGTCTATATTAGAAACCTGGAAAGGGAAAAATATTAGGAAAGCAAAGAATAAGAATAAGAATAAGGATTAATGAAGAAAGATTGGTCCCTAAAAGGAGAAGCACAGATAGATTCACCTGCACTTCATGACTGTAAGGGAAAGGCAAACATCACGAGAATGATCAAACAGGGCCTGCAATGGCCATAATTCAGACTGAATATAAACTGGCCTCATTGAGGAGCTGCTGCAATAAAACTGGCATTTCATTAAGTCAGCTTAACTGGCAGCACAGATTGCCATGTGGGATTGCCCTTACAGCAAACACCTGAATTTCTTAAGAAGTAAGCCCTATTGCTTTCAGGGTGAGTTATTTCCAGACAGAGGCATCTCCACACAAAGTCTTTCAATAGTTCTAGAGCAGAGTGTTCCCATATTATCAGCTATGTTTGCGAGTTGATCCATCTAATTTTCAAATGAGGTACATTGCACAGACATAATACTATGGGGAAAATAGATATTTCCTTTGGCAATTATGAGGCAGAGCTTAAGGCTAGTCTGTTGTGGTTTTTTTCATTTACAAAAGTCATGTCCTTCATCCTACATCTCAGCTCATGTGTCAGCTTTGGAAGCCATATTAGGCCGGAAGCTTCCATGCTGCCACCTTCTCATGTGTGGGAAAGTAGGAGGGGGGATTTAATAGAGAGGTTGTCTGTAGACATAAAATAGAATTCTTCCTGTCGGTCAAGGTCAGGGCGATCTGGAGAAGGAGTGGCCGGAGTGATGTCTTGAGATGGGACGGCAGTTGATTGGAGCATTGTGATCAACTGAGGAGTGAGGAGATGGTTTTGGGGGTTTTGATTTACTGAGGGAAAACCCGGACCTCTCAGATTCGATTTTTCCCAGATGTGCCAGTTTACCTATTCTAGTAAATAGAACTTTGAAAAATGCTTGCTTCAGAGTCTTTACTTGGAGCTGGGTTTTTTTCTGGAACATTGACATCATGAGCTTCAGTTGACATAGCATTCTGCTCACAGGTCTTTAAAGAGGAAAGGTAGCCTGATAGCTTTATGAAATGTTACTTCACAGTAACACTCAGATTATTATTTTTTCCTCTTAAAAATTCAACCCAGATGACCTAAATTATTTTTACTTTTTGTAGATTCTTCCAATTGTTGCTCAGGTCAGTAGCTAAATCAAAGTCCCGCCTGGACTACTGTAATGCTCTCTACATGGGGCTCCCCCTGGGATGCACCCGGAGACTCCAGCTGGTCCAGAACGCGGCCGCGCGGGGGATTATGGGGGCGACGAGGCGCTCCCATGTGACACCTCTCCTGCGCGAGCTGCACTGGCTTCCGGTGGTCTTCCGGGTGCGCTTCAAGGTGTTGGTGACCACCTTTAAAGCGCTCCATGGCTTAGGGCCGGGGTATTTACGAGACTGCCTTCTGCCACCAATAGCCTCCCACCGGCCAGTACGCTCGCACAGAGTGGGCCTCCTCAGGGTGCCGTCCGCCAGACAATGTCGGCGGGCGACCCCCAGGGGGAGAGCCTTCTCTGTGGCGGCGCCCACCCTTTGGAACAACCTCCCCCCAGAGTTACGTACAATAACAGACCTCCGGATTTTTCGTCGGGCCCTGAAAACCCATTTATTCCAACTAGCTGGGCTGGCTTGAGTCAAACTTTTAAACTATTTTAAATTGGAACTGTTTTTAATTATGGCCAAATTATTTAATTATTTTATTCAGTTTTTTTTAATCTTTCTATGTCTGGATTTTACTTTGGCTGTGCACCACCCTGAGTCCTATATTGGAGAAGGGCGGTATAGAAATTAAAACAAATAAAACAAATAAAGTCTTTTGTGTTGAAATTGAGGAATATTCTGTTAGTTCCTCTTCTCTTTTCAGGGAACCACTGGTTGAAAACTACTAGATTAGTCTCTGAATATTTCATCCAATGACTGGCTCCTGAATGTATATTTCATCTATTACACCTATTTCCCTTGTATGTGAAGAGAAGTTTTATGGCCATTTCTTTCTTTCTTTCTTTCTTTCTTTCTTTCTTTCTTTCTTTCTTTCTTTCTTTCTTTCTTTCTTTCTTTCTTTCTTTCTCTTTCTTTCTTTCTTTCTTTCTTTTATTTTTATTTTATCTCGAATTTATATACCGCACCTTCTCCCGAGGGACTCAGGGCGGTGTACAGCCAGAAACATACATTTCTGTCTTTGAAGAGATATATGTTTCTGTATCTCAGTGTGCAAAATGCCTATTTTAGTACTGTTTAGAATACAACTTCCTTTCTCTTTCATTCCAGCACCACTGTAAGAACCACTGTGGTAAGGACAAGTAGAAAGATTGCCTGGGTGCAAAATTGCTAGCCTGCCATCAAGAACTTTTCAATACAACATGATGACTTTATTAGGGTTACAGGCAGTCCTCAACTTACAACAGTTTGTTTAGTGATTGTTCTAAGTTACAATGGCACTGAAAAAAGTGACTTATGACCATTTCTCATACTTATGATCATTGCAGCATTCCCATGGTCACATTCAAATATCTGACAAGAGGTTCATATTTATGACAGTTGCAGTGTCATGAGGTCATGTGATCCCCTTTTGCGACCTTCAGACAAGCAAAGTCAATGGGGAAGCCATATTCACTTAACAACCATGTTACTGATTTAACAACTGTGATGATTCACTTAACAAATGTAGCAAGAAAAGTTGTAAAATGGGTCAAAACTCACACGCAAATTTCTCACTTAGCAACATAAATTTTGGGCTCAGTTATGGTTGTAAGTCAAGAACTACCTATATTAGACTGAGAATCTATATAATATATGTGGGTACATGCATAATTTTGTATTTATTTATTTTGTCATGTTTATGTTTATATTAGAGGTGGAGACCCTTTGAGTGTCAGCATTCTGAGTAACACATCCACTAAAATCAGAACTCTGAGGCAGGTAGATTCCTCAAAGAACATGTTTATTGGATACATCATATCAGCACAGCTAGTGAAAACCAAACCTAAAAGTTCTGATGTTTTTTTCCCTAGTTAAAAGAGCAAATATTTCCCTGCCCAGATGTCACCGGTCACATTGTCCAATGTGAATAGCTGGCAGGGTGCTTGGTCACTCCTCTTTCCCCCCACCCGGGAGGTAACACGAGGCTGGCTCCAGAGGATCATAAATGCTTCTTTGAGAGAGGGTTTCTTGCCTCCCGCCTTGAAAGAGGCGGTGGTGAGGCCCCTCCTCAAGAAGCCTTCTCTGGACCTGGCCGTTTTGGCAAACTATCGTCCGGTCTCCAACCTTCGCTTTGTTGCGAAGGTTGTGGAGAGTGTGGTTGCGCAACAGCTCCCACAGTTCCTGGATGAAACCGTCTATCTAGATCCGTGCCAGTCCGGCTTCAGGCCTGGGTACAGCACGGAGACGGCATTGGTCGCATTGGTGGATGATCTCTGGAGGGCTCGGGACAGGGGTTGTTCCTCTGTTCTGGTCCTATTAGACCTCTCAGCGGCTTTTGATACCATCGACCATGGTATCATGCTGCGCCGGCTGGAAGGACTGGGGGTGGGAGGCACCGTGCTGCGGTGGTTCTCCTCCTATCTCTCTGACCGGTCGCAGTCTGTGTTGGCAGGGGGGCAGAGGTCGACCTCGAGGCGCCTTGCTTGCGGGGTGCCGCAAGGGTTGGTCCTCTCGCTGCTCCTGTTCAACATTTATGTGAAGCCGCTGGGTGAGATCATCCGTGGTTTTGGGGTGCGATGCCATCTGTACGCTGATGACACTCAGCTGTACATTTCCACCCCAGACCACCCCAATGATGTCCTTGAAGTGATGTCCCAGTGTCTGGAGGCCGTGCGGGTCTGGATGGGGAGGAACAGGCTTCGGCTCAACCCTTCCAAGACCGAGTGGCTGTGGATGCCGGCGTCCTGGTATAGCCAGCTGGTGCCATCGCTGGCTATTGGGGGCGAGTCACTGACCCCCACAGAGGGGGCTCGCAACTTGGGCATCCTCCTGGACACACGGCTGTCTTTAGAAGAGCATATGACGGCTGTGGCCAGGGGGGCTTTTTATCAGGTTCGCCTGATACGCCAGTTGCGCCCCTTTCTGGATCGGGACTCCTTGTGCACAGTCACTCATGCCTTGGTTACGTCATGCCTGGACTACTGTAATGCTCTCTACATGGGGCTCCCCCTGAGGAGCACCCGGAGGCTCCAGCTGGTGCAGAGTGCGGCCGCATGGGTGATTATGGGAGCAACGTGGCGCTCCCACGTAACACCTCTCCTGCGCGAGCTGCATTGGCTCCCGGTGGTCTTCCGGGTGCGCTTTAAGGTGTTGGTTCTCATCTTTAAAGCGCTCCATGGCTTAGGGCCAGGGTATTTGCAAGACCGCCTGCTGCTACCGATAACCTCCCACCGGCCAATACGCTCTCACAGAGAGGGCCTCCTCGGGGTGCCATCGGTCAGGCAATGTTGGCTGGCGGCCCCCAGGGGGCGAGCCTTCTCTGTGGGGGCACCCGCCCTGTGGAATGAGCTGCCTCCCGGAATACGATTGATCCCGGACCTCTGGACCTTCCGTAAAGCCCTGAAGACGTTTTTATTTCATCAAGCCGGCCTAGCCTAAATGGTTTTTAACTGGGATTTTAAATTTTATGGATTTGGGGTTTTAAATTGGGTAGCCAATTATTTAATTCTTTTAATTATCTTAACTTTTGTATTTGTATGTTTTTTAATTTTGGCTGTTCACCGCCCTGAGTCCCTTCTGGGAGAAGGGCGGTATACAAATTAAATTAATAAATAATAAAATAAATAAAACTGCCACCTGTTGGGATGACCTTGGTTCCCACAAGAAAACTTTTTGTTTTGACTATTAGCAAGCCTATCTATTTTCCCCCTCCCTTCCCCTTTCAGAGTTTGTGGTAAGTATGAGGCAGCACAAGATGGCTTCAACCAGGTTTACTTCAGAGTTGACATTGAGAGCTGTATGCAACAAAATTTCATTTCAATGTATCCTGATTAGTGTACATTCAAAGTGACAATAAAGTTATTCTATTCTATTCTATTCTATTCTATTCTATTCTATTCTATTCTATTCTATTCTATTCTATTCTATTCTATTCTATTCTAATGAAAACATTAAGAGGACCTCTAGGTGGCAGCAATGACACATAGGAAGCCATATGTTACCATCTAGTAGTTTTACAAATGTTAGGAGCCTCAATCTGGTGGTCTTTGTGCAAATAGTGTTTCTTTGCAGCAACTGTTTTGAATCCATTTTTCTTTTCTTGAGATGTAGTTTATCTTCATAAACTCTTTTCTTCATAGAGTTTAATATATTACAGATACGAGTTTCTCCTTGGTAGCAGTGAAGGTAATGGTACAAGTACCTTCAAATGGGGGTGAAGTGCAGCCTTTATAACTTTTTGACAAAATTTCATAAAAAGACAAGTAACCAAAAAAGACCAAATGACAAAGAGACAGATATTTTGACAAGTTCACTAAGGTGCAACTGTGGAACATGTTACTTGCAAAGCATACTATGAAATAATCAAATTCAAAATGCAATATTTCCATTTGAATTAAAAATGATAAGGAAATTAAGATTTTACACACACACACACACACACTTTTTCAGATTAAGAAACAGTTCGTGAAAAAACAACAGATTTGAAATCTTCTGTACACATAGTCCTTGACTTATGACCACAACTGAGTCCAACATTTCTGTTGCTAAACATGACAGGTATTAAGTGACGTTTGCCCCATTTTATGACCTTTCTTGCCAGTTGTTAAGTGAATCACTGCAGTTGTTAAGTTAAATGAATGGTTAAAAGAATCTGATTTCCCCATTGACTTTGTTTGTCAGAAGGTTGCAAAACTTGATCATGTGATCTGGGATGGGCCCCATCTGTTCCTGAAACTGTCATAAATGAGTTCCTACAACTCATAAATGACAGTTCCTGCAACTGTCATAAATGAGTCAGTTGCTGTTGTGACCCAGCCTTTACAGGTAGTGATAAGATGTTTACTTGTGATTAAAACAACCCTTTTTTATAACAAGGCAGTTACAGTTTTTATTCAGATGGATAAACAAAAAATCAAATGTAATTAGTCCCAACAAACTTGAGTTTAGCCAAGAAATTTGAATTGCTTGCTGTATACTAGAAATGAACGATTGGCTGCAACAACTGGCCACTCCCAAACCCCTCCTATTTATTTCCCAGCCAGAGAGGAGCTGGCTATCATCTGCATCTGTCTCTCCCTGAGAGCCGGCTTACTGTTTTCCTTTGCTCTCCTCTCTTTTCCACTTTGCACATATGCCAATCTGGGATGGGCCCCATCTGTTCCTTCTCCTCACTCAGCTCAGGACCCGAAGGCAGCTGCCTTTTCACCTGGGGATGGGGACAGAAGGCCCCAGCTCTGCCTCTGCCTCTGATGCTGTTTCCTAATCAGAGCCTTCCAAAGTCTCTGAAGCTGGCCCAGGATCTCCTTCAACCTCCTCCTCATCTGACTCTGCAGCTAGTTCTGCTGACATCCGATAGGCCACAACAGTTGCCAACTGCCTGAATTTTGATCATGTGATCATGGGGATGATGCAATGGTCATGAAAAACTATCATAAATCATGTTTTTCAATGCTGTTGTAATGTCAAACCATCACTAAACTGTTGTAAATTGAGCACTACCTGTACATTTTGGTTTCAGCATCATAACCTCAGCAAATATTTTTGAGCTTCAATGGATACTTACAGAGTCTATAATAGTCCATTTGGGTCAATTCAGCAACTATTCTTCATAGTTCCAGAAACAATTTTTTAAAATGAAAAATGCAAATATAAAATTTTTAAAGATCTCTAGACCTGCTAGATGAAGCATTTTCTTAAATGTTGTGCCATATGGGGAAAACTTAATATTAAATATATAACAAAATACCTGATATAATTAATTGGATAATATTACAATTATGCCAGAATGCTTATTTGAATTTATTGTTAAGGAAAAATATGATTGTTGACATGTTTTGCAATGAAATGTCTACGTAATGCAATTAATACTCAATGATTAATTGTATAACTCTGATCTGTCTATTTTATTATGTTAAAGTGATAAGAAAACTTGAATGCTGAGGACAAAACTATAATCCTTGGGTTTACTGAAGTGTTATTGAATGACAATTTAAAGCCTCAAAAAAGTTCATTTTTGCTGGCGTAAAAACAAAGTTAATTATTAATTCATGAGATGTGTGCCTGTAATGCTAGCCTTGTCCTATTTTTATTTTTCCTTTAATTAGCTGATAAATTCCATCAAAAAACCCCATCAGCTTGGGAAAGTTAATTTAAAGTCTACATTTTCATTTATGTAGGCAATTACATGCAATATGGAAGATTTACTAATGGAAAGTGTTATTTGGCTTAATTTGAAAATGCATGTAAATTCATCTCTATTTTTTTCCTTGTTTTAGAAGAATAATTAAGCAACACAACATGACTACATTAATTTAATACATAGTTTTCTATATTTTTAGTCAGTTTAAATACTCTGTTAAAAAAGAAAATAAAACTGATTTCCTATTCACTCCTCTCTTCTGTATAGAAAAATATTCAGAGCTTATTTTATCACTTTTACAGACTGATAAGAAAGGATATGTTTAAATAGATGGCAAGAATAATGTAAGATTTTATATTAAGGAGAAAAAAAGAAAAAATCCTCTCTGCACCCAGATTCTGCAGATTCTGAAATAAAGTTAAAAAAGAAAAGAAAAGTAGAGACACTTAAGTCTTTTCAGGGTCATCGTGGATTCCTGTAGAAGTGGGTTTATGAAATTCATGAAATAAATTTTGCTGTAGCAAGGGCAGAAATGCTGAATGGAATAATATCTCTCTTCTTCTGCTAAAGGAAAATCTCCCAATTCTGATAAAAATGCTTCTTAGAGGGGCTTAAAAATACATTTGAATCTCTAACAAAAACATGGTATTCCTATATTTTCCCAGTGTCTTTTTACAAAATTGCAGGAAACCACAAAGGTGCTTTTTTCAAGAGGCAATTGGTTTCTGGTTTTTCTTTAATTGCAGGAAATATTTAAGGTCCATTTGTGCCTTCCTATTGGGATCAATTCAGGGGTGAAATGCTCCCAGTTCAGACCAGATCGCCTGATCCGGTAGCAATGGTGGTGGGTGGTTCAGAGAACCGGTAGCAAAATTCCTTGCACGTCCCTCAATGCCCAGATGAGCCACGCAATCATCAGAAGCTTTTTTTTTAAACTTTTAAAAGCATTTTTTTCTGCAACCTCTTCGGCTGAAGAGGTTGAAGAAAAAAAATGCTTTTAAAAGAAAAAAAAAGCCTCTGACAATCAGGTAACTCAGTTGGGATCGTCAGAGCCTTTTAAAAGCCGAAGAGTTGTAGAAAAAAAATGCTTTTAAAAGTAAAAAAAAAAAAAGTTGGCCACAGAACTGGTAGTTACAAATTTTACATTTCACCACTGGATCAATTCAATGACAACATAGATCCCTTCCATGATGATCTGTCCCTAACCTGGTCTTTCAAATCTTCCAATGGTGCAGCATTTACCACCATAACTGAGTCTATCCACCCAGTTGTTCTCTTCTCCTATTTCCTTCCATTTTCCCCAGCATTTGAACTTTCTACAAAAAACTGTGTCTTTGTATAATGTATCTGAAGTAGGATTATTTGAGCCTGGTCATATATGCCGCCAGTGAGAACTCAAATTGATTTGTGTGATGATCCATTTTTATTTTTATTTTGGCTGTCAACAGTATTCTCTAGAGTCCTTCCTAATGCATCAATACTCTTTCTATCCCACTTCATCAAAGTCCAATTACAAATATGCTTTCAAAATAGTCTCATTTTTAATAGCTGATTGCATACAGTCTTTTTATAATATAATATATTAATAATAGTCCTTTTATAATATTTTTCCTGTAGAATGCCCAACAAAAATATCTCTGGTTTCAAGTCTATGCATTGCTTTATCATTTTTTCCAACCAAGTATGTATTTTTGTCCAATACTTTTTAGCTTTTGGGCATGTCCACCACATATGGTAGTATGAACCAGATGATTGATTACACTTCGAGCATTTAGCAGATCTATTTTTATACATTTTTGCCAGTCTTGCCGGTGCAAAATGCCATGTATAAAACATTTTATACAGATTTTACTTATATGCAGTTGACATAGTCAATTTATTATTTCTATCCCATAGTTTGTGCCATTTATCTAATTCTATTGCATATCCAAAGTTTTTAGCCCAGGCAATCATTGTCTCCTTTACCTGCTCACTTTCAAGTTTAATACTTAATAAATAACAATATAATTTCTTTATCAGTTTTTCATCTGTTCCAGCTAATATCTGGTCTAATTCTGTTAATGCTTTGTTAAAACTATACATTTTGGCATCTTTCTCATAATGAGATTGTATCTGCATATGTGGCCACCATACAATGTCTATCCCTTGACTACTAAATTCCTGTTTAGTTTTTAATTCCCCTTTGTCATTCAAAATATCTTTATATCTTATGATTTTTTTTCCATGTTAATAACAGTAGGATGTACCAATGCCTCCATAGTGGAAAGCCAGACTGGTAGTTTCAAATAGTGTCGTTCTTTTATTTTAAACCAGACTAATAACAATGTATTCCTAACATAGTGTCTCTGAAAATAACTATGTATCTTATTCTTCCCATACCATAAGAAGACATGCCAACTTAGTTGGAGGTCATGACTTTCTAAGGTTAATAATCTTGTGTGTCTCAAGATAATCCATTCTTTCACCCATATCAGTACCGAGGCCTGGTAGTACAATTCCCAGTCTGGTAGTCCAAAGTCCCCTCTTTTTTTGGTTTCCTGCAACATTTTCAAGCTTATAGTTGCTTTTTTCCCTAACCAAATGTATCTTGATATTATTTTATTTAATTCTTCAAAATACTTTTTCTCCAGTGTTATTGGTATTGTTTGGAATAGGTATAATAGTCTTGGTAAGATGTTCATTTTTATAGTAGCGATTCTTCCTGATAATGACAGTTGCAGATTTTTCCATTTCTCTAGGTCTATTTTAATTTGCCTCATCAGTTTCATACAATTATCCTCTTTAATTGTTGCACATTTTGCTGTTAGTTGTATTCCTATGTACTTCACTTTTTAAACTATCTGTATATTAATTCTTTCCATCAACACTCTTTTTGTGTATCTGTAAGATTCTTAACTAAAACCTTTGTTTTATCCCTATTTATTTTCAGTTCTGCTACTTCCCCATATTCTTCTATTTTTTTAATTAAAAAATTCATCCAGTTTCTAAGGGGTCTTCTAGTATAAAGACCAAGTCATCTGCAAATGCCTGTAGTTTGTATTTCTCTTTTTTTAATTTCCATTCCTTTTATTTCTTTATCTTGCTGAATATTCCTGGTTAACACTTCCAAAGTCAATATAAATAGCAGCTGGGACAGTGGACATTCCTGTCTAGTGCCTTTCTTGATATCAAAGTTCTCTGTCATGTCTCCATTTACTATCACCTTGGCTGATTGTTTACAGTATATTGCTTTAATCATACTAATAAATCTCTCCCCAAAGTCCATATATTTTAGTTCTGCTAACATTATCAAATGCTTTCTGTGCATCTAAAAACATCAACACCATTTGTTTTCCAGGGTGTATTTTATAATTCTCCAATGTATTTAGGATCATTCTCATGTTATTTTTAATCTGTCTCTTTGGCAGAAATCCATTCTGATTTAGATGTATAAATTCATTCAAGTATTTCTTTAATCTCTCTGTTATTATTGAAGCATATATTTTATAGTCCGCATTCAATAAGGATATTAGCCAATAGTTCTTTATCTGTGTTAAATCCAAATCATTTTTTCGGTATAAGAGTAATATTTGCTTCCATCCATGAATTTGGTATTTTTGCTTCTAGTAATACTTCATTATAAACTTCTAACATCACTGGACTTAATACGTCTTCTAGTTGTTTATAAAATTCTGCCGGTAGCCCATTGGGCAGTGGTGTTTTATTATTCTTTTGTCTCTTAATCGCTTCTGTCAGTTCCATCATGGTTATCTGTTCATTCAACATATCTTTATCTTTAACTGTATCCAGTACCTTAGGAAATTCAGATTGTTCCAAATATTGTTGTATTTTATTTTCCAAAATTTCTTCCTTATCATACCATTTCTCATAGTACTCTTTTATGTTAGCTTTTTTAGATAAGATAAGAGAAGATAATTTTATTTCTATACTACTCCTCTCCCGAAGGACTCGGGGCGGTGCACAGCCAAGTAAAAGCAAAAACACAATCCTCATTCTGATAGTGAAGAGTCCCTTTCTCATCGATTAGTCGATGTATCAATTTCTCCCCGCTCTCTTTTTTTCAGTTTGTATGCCAACCATCTTCCAGGATTATTTGCATTTTCAAAGAAATTTTGTTTTGCACTTTCAATTTTTTGTGCCAATTCTTCTTATTATAAGAAAATATTAGAAAAAGAATATAAAAGATTGGAATTAGAATTAGAATTACATAGAGAACCACACACACACACACAAAGGAATTGAAAAATCAAATAGACCTAATAAAACATAAAATGAATTTATTGGATTGCATACAATCTTGTGTGTGTGTTTGCAGTTGAGTTTTCCTATAAACATTTTATTGTTCTAGGTAACTTAAGTGCATGGGGAAGTGGAGTTTCCTGGTTGTATATATATAATACTTTGCCCAGCCAGTTTTGGCTGGACTGTAGCTTTTACTTTGATGCTATTTCAATTAAGGTCCTGATCTGGTGCTATTTCATGCTAATCTAGATGTTGGCTGCTAGGAAGCATGTTCTAAGGGCTGTTTGTTTTCCTTCTTCATTTTTGGTTGAATATTTGAAATGTTATGTAACGGGTGTTTATATTAGTCTGTTAATGGGTGATTTGCCAAAATGCCAAGTTTCCTGAAATTCTGTAGCATTTTTGTATGTGTGTGTGTGTTTGTATACCAAGAAATGTAACTCAGAGCTGAACTGTTGTGTTTTTGGAGTTCTCTGTTCTGTTTCTCCTTGTATATATGTAAAAAATCAGTTCAGATTCATGCTGATTTTCTGATAAATGGACTGGCCGAATGAATTGAGAAAAGGCATTATAGTTAAAGACTAAAGTTGAGCATATAAAAAATAAAAATAGCACTTAGCAATAGCACTTAGACTTATATACTGCTTCATAGTGCTTTACAGCCCTCTCTAAGTGGTTTACATAGTCAGCATATTGCTCCCAACAATCTGGGTCCTCTTTTTACCGACCTCGGAAGGATGGAAGGCTGAGTCAACCTTGAGCCTGGTGAGATTTGAACTGCCAAATTGCAGGCAGCTAGCCAGCAGCAGAAGTAGCCTGCAGTACTACAATCTAGCCACTGTTCCACCACAGCTCATGACATCAGTATCCGCTTAACCTTGCTCCCCTGTACAAATCTGTTTGGATCACTTTTCAGTCAGTGGAACTACACTATCAAAGAAAGTGATTTGAATAGTAGAGCAAGGAGCAGATAAAAGGGAGTAATCATAAATGGGCTAGTAAAATCTATTGAGTAGTTGAAGAAATTTAAAGGTTCTTAGATCCCATTGCTGCCAGTTAGTTGCTATACCAGGTTCTGCAGTCCATTTCCAGCCTCAAGACCAATTCCTGAATTTCTCCACCATACTTCTTCTATTCAGCTTTATAGGGAGAGAAAAGCATCTGTATTAAATGAGCACGTAATTATTTACTTTGGTTCAAACTGAGAGAAATGCATTGCAAACATAATGTAGGCATACATGATTCTTAATCAAGTGCTTCCCCCACCCCTCCAAAGCAATCTATCTTCTTAGCATCCTAAAATCTGTGAGTACATAAGCAACACTTAATGGTATTTATTTGAACTGTTTATCTGACAGCATTGGAGTCTACCCTTAAAGAGCCAGAATTAGTCACTGATTGATTCATTCATCTTTATTATATGGTCAAAGACCCGTGAAACCAGGGTTATTGAAACCAAGTACATTCCAGGGAATAACTTTAGCAGTAATCACAATCTGCAAAATACTATTTCTCTTCCAATTCTCCCCCTCTTTCTCCCTCTTGTTTTCCCTTCTATATTTAATCTCCCCCCCTCTCTCTTTTCACCCCCACCCACTCACAAAGCAGCTCTATATATGACATTTGGTTGATCAAATTTACATTCAAATATAGATGCCAAGCTCATGTTTTGCAAATAGACAAAACTGTATCAGCTCAATCAATTTCAAATATACTTAATCTTTCCATGCATAAAATGTTAAGTAACTTCTCTCAGAGTTTTCCTCAGTGAAGATGTGGCTGGCTGACTGGGTGAGTGGGCAAAGAAGATGAAAATATGATCAGGTCCCTAGGATAGATGGAAAAATGTGAGAGATTATAAATCTGCGTTTCACTCCTATGCATTTCTTTTGCTGCAAATGCCTTATGAAAATGTCAAATATCACCATACATTTTTTCCCAGTGTACCAACTTACACATTTTTTTCTACCAAACCACATTATACATTTATATACATATTTTTTTTCTCCTTCATCTTTTTCTTTCATCCACTTTAGCAAAAGGATATGTTGAAACTTTTCTAAAAAAGAAGTCTCTTAAAATCCATTACCCAATTGTTTTATAAAAATACAGAAATAATATTGATCATTTATAATGCACATAGATATTGCTTATATAATGGTCCTTACAGAACAATGAAAGAGCTGTTGCACAAATGCCAGATGCCCTATTTTTTTTTTTTTTTGCTGTAGCATTTGGGCAACAATTTCAAGATATCCTTATATCTTTTTTAATAATGAAAATATCAAGCTGCTGATAATTTGTACAATCAATTGAGAAAGCAGACTGTCCAGGAAGATATTTTACATACTATATTTGCAGTTTGTTCAAATATTGTTAAACTCTAGTTGTTATCTCATCTGCTATCAACATATTTGAGAGGGTGCCAATTATATCTGCATGATTGAAAAAAAAAAAACAACCCTCTGCCAAATATAAATGTTATATGAGTCTGAGGAGATGCCAGTAGTAAAACAGAATTGTATTGCCAATCTATTAATATAGGCTAAATTCAGAAGAATTGTGTATTCTAAAGATTATATGAATCCATTCCAACTTGCCTTTTTAGGGATCAATAGTTAGAATCATGAGTTCACATCTCACTTGTGATACTGCTTAGACAAATAGACTATTCTTGTGGTGATTCCTGAGAATGTACTATATATGGAAAGAAACATCTGCAATGAAGTGGTAACTTAGTGCAAGATGACTCTTTATTCTTACTGGGGGAAGTCACAAAGAATATGGATACTATAATTGATGCCTTACCAATTTTTAGTAGTTATATATTCCTAGTTCTCCTGTTGAGCATTTATGACTTTCAATAGAGCTTGGTGGGGAATAGAATAGAATAGAATAGAATAGAATAGAATAGAATAGAATAGAATAATAGAATAGAATAGAATAGAATAGAATAGAATAGAATAGAATAGAATAGAATAGAATAATAGAATTTTTATTGGCCAAGTGTGATTGGACACACAAGGAATTTGTCTTGGTACATATGGTCTCAGTGTACATAAAAGAAAAGATACGTTCATCAAGAATCATAAGGTACTTTCATAATCATAATCATTACTCATTTAACCAGATTTGCAAAAACAACAGAGGATGATATTGAATTTTTGAATTCACCCCAGCCATTCTCTCTCTCTCTCCCTCCCTCCCTCCCCCCATCTCTCTTTCTTTTAATGTTCTCCAGGTCCACCAACAAAAAATCGTCCTACTTTTTTTATGTTGGTTGTCCTTCATCTATAATACAAATATTTTCCATTTTTTCATTCTTTTTATAAGTAAGTAAGTTTCTTTGATGTGAGAATGATTATAAAGGATACTCATAATTATGTTGAAATATATACATAGCAGGATGTAGGAGGTGACCAGACTGGGCCTGAGTGAGGGGTCAAATACATCATCAGTCTTGAGTCCCTGCACACCCACAAGAGATCTAAGTGCAGCCCATCTTAAATTCCTTCTTAACTCCCACTAATTTCCCTTGACCGTTAGTAGTTCAGATTCTTGTAGAGAACTTAAGCTTGCAATACATCTTTATACTCATTTGAACTGCCTAAATCTCCTGATTTCCCTGGCCCTTGACACAAACATCATTTAGCACATAATAGATTACAAAAATGATGATATAGACCAGGGGTTAAATGCTCCCGGTTCGGACCGGCTTGGGCGAGTAGGTAGTGATGGCGGTGGGCAGTTCGGAGAACCGGTAGCAAAAATCCCTTCCCCCAACCCCAGCCTCCAGCTTGCTTACCTTTGCACGCCTGCCTTGCTTCGCTTGCTGTAATCCCTGCAGTCCATTGCATCAGCAATCAACTGAATCTCCCTGCCTGCAATCAAGGTCATCGGTGAGCAGCTCTTTCTGCCTGCCTGCCTGCCTGCCTGTAAGTTTTTTTCCCCCTTTGGGAGCTTTAAAAAAAATAGTTAATTGGGGTTTTTTTAGTTGTTCTTTTTTTAGACCCAGCCATTTAAAGTTTAGGAAGTTTAAAATTTAGCTGCTTTTATATAAAAATAAAAATAAAATAAAATAATATAATATTTGTGCAGCTTTCTGAGATTTTGTGTGTTTCTGTAGTGTTTCACTCTAACTACACAAACACACAAAATCTGTGTGTAAAGTGTGAAAGTTGGTTGTTGTGGCTGTGTGAGGTTGTGCTTTTTGTGCTGTGTGAGGTTCCTGCTTATTGCAGGGGCCATTTTGGGTCTAGCACAGCTGCTTTTACATTGTTGTGTTGTGTTGTGTTGTGTGTGTGTAAAGTGTGAAAGTTGGTTTTTTGGGCTTTTTGTGGCTGTGTGAGGTTCCTGCTTGTTGCAAGGGCCATTTTGGTCTAGCACAGCTGCTTTTACATTGTGGGTGAGCCAGTTGTGTTATGTTGTGTTTTGTAGGTTAAAAAAGGGCAAGAAGTGACGTCAACTTGGCCACACCCACCTGACCGACAAGCCACACCCACCCAGTCACCTGACCACTAAGCCCCACCCACTAATTAAGCCATGCCCACAGAACCGGTAGTGAAAATTTTTAGATTTCACCCCTGATATAGACATACTTGCTCTGGGAAATTTCTGAGTACATTTAGGGGGTTAGATGTCTTTCTGTCTGTTTGGAGAGTGTTATTATGTGTTCAAAAGTAAAGCTATTCCAGAACTTAATATGTATCAGCATACACTATGTCATACTTTTGATCTACGTATAAGTTTATAAAAAAATCTGAATACACTGATTTCTTATAAATATCCTTACTGTAACAAAAATGTGCATTGCATTACATTATATAATCACATTATTACAAAAGCCTTTCATTAAAAAAAATACTGGAAAAACTTTCAGACTCTGGTCCATTTCCTTTGCTGTTAGGAGCTAACTTTTATTTGAACATTAAAATAGTGCTCACTTTGTGAAAAAGAAAAAACTGTGTATTTTAACAGATTCTTTAATAACACCAAGTTTTAAGAAAGCGTCAAAGTAATTATGTCTTGTAATTACAAGAGATGAAAATGCCCCACTGGTTTGCACTGAAATGCAACATTTACCAGCCTGCAGCAAATTTAAGATTAGCTTCTAATTGGATGGAATTAAACAGAAAACAATTGGAGGGAATGCGGCAGTCTTAAAACAGCCTCCATTTTGAATGGAATCTATATGTGAGTGTTTCTTTTCACTAGCTATGTATTATATATGTAATTTTGATAACAATTACTAAAATTTGACAAGCCAGAGCATTTTGAAGGGCTTCAAGGCACAAGATATGTTAGTACAAAAAAATTAGTCGTTAGAGACTAATTTTATTAGAATTTTTAGAAAAAACCAATAAAAGGTAACATGGTGTCTAAAAAAGAAAAAAAAAAGAGTGAAAGGAAGCAAAATAGTTAAAAGCCTTCCCCCTTTGGGAAACTGACTTCCCACCCTCATCCCAATTATAAACAGTTTCATAATCTCTTTGCCTCTTGTTAATTAACAAATAAAAAAACTCTTCATCCCATAACTTATTTCTCAGTAAAAGCCAAATAAGGAACATTTTCTTATCAAATTATCAGCAAAAAATCCAAAATGAGACCTAAAATATTACAATTAGTTAATTTATATAAAACTCAACATTCCATGTCTCAATTCTCAACTATAAGCAAAATAAGCAAAATCCCATTTAAAAAGGTCCTGATATTCTTACATAAAGGTATTGGTTACCACCTTTAGAGTGCTCCATGGCTTAGGACCTGGGTACCTACGAGACCGCTTTCTGCCACCGGTAGCCTCTCACCGGCCAATATGCTCCCACAAAGAGGGGCTCCACAGGGTGCTGTCGGTCAAACAGTGTCAACTGGCGGCCCCCAGGGGGAGAGCCTTCTCTGTGGGGGCACCTGCCCTTTGGAATGAGCTGCCCCCGGAGATACGGAGGATCCCGGATTTACGCACTTTCTGCTGTGCCCTCATGACTTTTTTATTCCAACAAGCTGGGTTGGTCTAACTATTTTTAATTGCTTAATTTTAATTTGTTTTTTTAAAAAAGGGGTGTTTTAATTAGTATGGGCCAAATTTGTTTAATATATTTTAAATTGTTTTTAAATTTTATATTGTATGTGTTTTATCTTTGGCTGTTCACCGCCCTGAGTCCTTCGGGAGAAGGGAGGTATATAAATCCAAATAAACCTAAACCTAAACCATAAACAAAGAAAATCTAAAGTTTAACATGACAAAAAGAAAAAAATTCTTCTTTGTAAAAGACAACTTCCAATGCACAACATTTCTCCCATTACAAACATCAACATTCAAATAACGTGTGTGTATACACACACACACACACACACACCCATACACACACACCCATATATATACACACACATACATATATATCCATCCTAAGTAGCAGCAAATCCCATTCATTCAAAGAAGCATTCTATAGCTCAACTCAAAACTATAAGCAAATCCATATTTTGTATGTATAAATTAATGCATTCTAATGAGCAGAAAAGACTAGAGTTTTATATAGCAAAAAAGAGTTTCTCCTTTAAAAAAAAATCACCTATATCTTCTTTACTTTAAATTTTTAAAAAGCCCATTAAATACAGAGCATTTAGAAGTTCTCTATCCTAATTTGGATACAGAAATTAGCTATAGAGTAAAATTTTTAAACACCATATAAACAAATCAGTATGACACATTTTTTTCTATCAAGATATCAGTAAATCCAGAAAAACACACCCAGAATGGCAACATATCTCATTTTAACCTTGGTCAAATAAACCAACTTTGTATTATACATATCCATTCAAATAGTAATTGTTCCTTGTTACAAATTTCTATAATATTTTAAGCAGTCCCTTTTATGAATCTGGCCAAGAAGAATTGTTCCAATTGTCCTCCAATTTATTTCCTTCCTATTTTTAAAAGCCTCATGCAATTTTCTATTTTCATCCGATGGCAATTCTGATGGAATTGTTTGATGGAATTTGTTCCCAAGAAGACCCAACATAGCTGATAAAATTGATTAAAAGTCCCAACACAATTCCCAGTGGGGCTTCTGAAAGATATCTCTAAACACCATTTCTATTTCTCCAATATCAAAAACTTTTTCCTGTCCCATGAACATACATTTATTCACAGAAAAGTAATATAAATGTCTTAATATTCAAAATCCAATATTCAACATTTTCTGAGCCCTTAATCCATTTAAAACTTTTGTAGCCAAAACCTTATCATTCTTTTTGCTTTTAAATTCTTAATAATTTTAAAGATAATTCAGGATAACTGCACATAACTGCACATTTCCAATCTTGCTCATTTGAAGGTATATAATTTCTTTGAAGCATTTATAGGCAATTTCTGAAAGTGGCTAACAAGGGAAGTGTACAAATTTAATGTCCTTTGAAAAGACTCTCCAAGGAGATTTTTTTCCAAAAGGCTTTTGCTTTTGAGGAAGAAGAAGACCTTTTGCTTCTCACCCAAGAACTTCATCAACCTTCTCCTTCTCCTTGATCTCCTTCTCCTCCTCCTCCTAAAAAAAAAAAAAGCAGTTGCTTTCTGAAAAAGCTCCTTTGTGACAACTATGACCTGGATAACTGAGAATGTCCATTTACAGTTGCAACAATCATGGCAAATTTCCCTATCAGGAGACTACTTTCCACACCTCCAGAAACTGCTCTTTTGCAGTTGCTTCATGGGGAGCAATCATAATGAGAAACAGCTTGGACAATTTCCCATCCTCCCTTTTATCCAGAAATGGTCATAGGAGCCAGTCTACTAATTGGCTCCTTATTAATATCTGCAAATGTCAGGTCTGCTTGTTTGCAAAGTTGTCTTCAGCCCACCATACTCCTTGGAAGTTGATATGTGCAATTAAGTATTAATCCAGTCTATTTTATTTCCCATGTTTGTAAAGTGCTATCCCTGTCATTAATGTTTAACGTGTGAAAAACTCTGCTTTTATTAACTATCAACTCTTCCCTTAATATATATAACTTCACACACAATCTTCACTTAAGTGTACAATTGACAATCTAAATTGCTTGAGAAACCCTTATATTAAAAATACTAATTACCTTGATGCCATTCTTTGTTTAATATTCCTTTCCCAGTATAGACTTTTATTATGTCAATTTCTCCTATTAATGTTAGATGTGAAGGTAAAATTGCTTTGACTGAAGAAAAAAATTCTAAAAAGAGATTTGACAAATGAGGGCACAGAGGGAAATGAATGCATATCATGCACCTCTCCTTGCCATGTTTTGCAATAATCTGTGGTTCTCAGTTGTATTATACTAAAATGAGATTTGTTTTAATCAGTATCTGTTGAATGAGAACAGAACAGAACAGAACAGAACAAAACAGAACAGAACAATAGAATAAAAACAGAATAGAATAATAGAAGGGACTTTAGAGGTCTTCTATACCAACTCCCTGCTCAGGCAGAAAACCTGATGGTATGATATACATATATTGTAAATGAATAAAGAAATCAGTCCGTTGTTGCTTATGTTAATTAATTACCATAGAGCAGGAGTGTCAAACTTGTGATGGTAATGTGATATATTGCAACTCCCCCCACCTTCGCTAAACTGGGGGTGGATGTGGCCAGCACGTGACACATCCAGCCTGTGGGCTGCAAGTTTGACATCCCAGCCATAGAGCATAAAAGATGTATATTGCAATGGCTAGGCTAGGTGCGGACAATATGTTAAACCCAAATCAGCCAGATTATGCCTGAGCATGATGTCCATATTGACTTGAGTGGTTTAATAATAGTTAGCATTTATAGGTGAAAGCCAGAAGCTTACAGTATAAGCAACCTTACAGGTATACTGATGATAACCAGTACATGTCTTCTGTTAGGATATGGTGTAAGCCTAGCAGGTTGTTCAGGCAATATGTGTATTCTATAACTTTAAGATGTAATGCTGAGTAATTGTACTGATGAGTCATTGTAACTGACTGCTGACTGACTGCTGACTGCAATTATCCTAATTGTACTGTTGAGTCATTGCACTGCTGACTCCACTTATCTTAAGTGGATAATTACTAGTGTAAACTATATATAAGGAGTGACCCGAGCTATAGTTTGTTGCTTGACTTATTGCTTGACTTGTCGGTTGGAACTGTTACTGTCGTGTGTGAAGAAGTGGATGGATCTGCTACCATCGTGATTTGTTACCAGCGTTGAATTACTGTTTATTACCTACTGCTGTTTGTATGGTAAGAAGATATCTGTAACTTCGGTCTGATTTAAATGGCTAAAGACTTGGATTGACTAAAAGACTATGCAATTGTTTTTCACTACAAAGTAAAAGCTTTGTTAAACCAGTTTGTATGTATTGTATTCATTGTTCTCAGTATCGTTTCTCTGTGCACTTACTCTGCTGGTTGGTAACACAACAATATCCTTAACATTGGTTAAGAGCCCAGAGCCAACCAGAACTAATTAGGATTGTTCAGAGTAAAACTGAGAGTTACTGTGAATAATACAGAAAACTGTGTTTGTGAAATATAATCCAAGTGAAGATGGCACAAGAACAGTTATCGAATATCTCCATGATAAGCCGGCTGGATGGAACAAACTATGTATCCTGGTCTACAAAATGCAATCTACTTCTGCGTAGAGAAGGACTTTGGGACGTAGTAATTAATCCACCAGATGTAAAAACATGTTACATCCTGATGATGAAGAAGATGCAAAGGAATTAGCCAAGTTTACCAGAGACAATGAACAAGCTCTTTGCATAATTGGACTGACACTGAATGACCAGCAACTTGTCCATATTCGTGGCGAAGAATCTGCTGCTAGGTATTGGACCAAGTTGAAGAGACTATATGTTCGTGACACTGTGGGTGCTCATATAAATCTCACACGGAAACTGTTTAAGCAACATCTTCTTAAAGGAGGAGATATGATGGCTCATTTGGAATCCATGACCAGAATTTTTCAGGAGCTGCATGAAAAGGAACTTGTTTTCTCAGAATTACAGCAAGTCTATATAATTCTTTCTTCTTTGGATGATAGTTATGATGACTATGTTTCTTCACTGAAGGTTTTGACCAGAGATGACCTCACATTGGCTGGCGTAAATGGTAGGTTATTGGAAGAATCCAGAAGAAGACAAGAAAGGGATCAGTTGAGAGTAAACCAACCAAAAGAAGACAAAATGTACTCAACTGCCTATGTTGTAAAACAATGTTTTGCTTGTGGGGCTAAAGGGCATATAGCTAAGTATTGTAAGAATAAGAAAATGTCTGTTAGGGACAGTACTAGATCCAAGAAGGGTTGTAATTTAGCTATATCCAGTTCAACAACTAATGTTAACCAGGATTGGTGGGCTGTTGATATCAATCTATTACTAAGAATAGAAACAGCTTTGTAAAAATGAATAAGAGTAACCAACATGTTAGATTAGCAAATGGTTGGAAAGTTAAGGTAGCTGGTGAGGGTGTTGTACGTTGGTCATTTAGTAATGAACCATTGCTTATGTTATATATTCCTGGGTTAAAGTATAATTTGCTCTCTGTTAAATCATTATTGCAAGTTGGGTTTGCAGTAACATTTAGAAATGATAAATGTATAATTGAAAAAGATGGAAATGTTGTCACTGCAATATTAGAAAATGATTTATTCATTTTAAGAGAGAACCCAGCATGGCAAATGCTAGGTCGGTGTACAGGAATGATAAACCACATAATGAATGTATTCATCTGTTGCATTGGAGACTAGGGCATAAAAATTTCAGATCGTTAAAGAAAACAGTTCAGCTATCTGAAGGTATAAAACTACAATCGTGTAGTAAGTATTTGAATTGCAATGCCTGTAATCAGCAAAAGAGTAAAGTAACACCAGCAAATCCTTATAATAGTTTTAAAACCAAAAAGCCATTAGAAGTCGTGTTTGTAGATTTGATTGGACCCAAGAAACCCAGTATTGAAGGTGCCTGTTATATTCTAAGCATTGTAGACCATTACTCTAGGTACAGATTCTGTTATCTTATGAAAATGAAATGTGAAACATTCCAGCATATAAATAACTGGCTGAGATTTGTTGAAAGGAAACAGAAGTATAAAGTAATGTGCTTAGTAACAGATAACGGTACGGAATTTGCTAACCAAAGGTTAGAGAAGTTTTTGCAAGAAGCAGGAATACAGAATAAATGGTCTGCTCCGTATAGACCACAACACAACACTTATGTTGTGTTGGGGGTCAAACATTACAAGCCATGACTAGAACAATGTTGGCAGATTCTGGTTTGCCTGAAACTTTACGAGGTGAGGCTGTTATGTGTGCTAACCATGTGTTAAACAACATGGTACATTCATCTACTGGTGAAATACCATTTACATTATGGCATGGGAGGAAACCAAATCTTAGTTACTTACACACATTTGGAGCCCCAGCTTGGGTGCATATTCCATCAAATGTGAGAAGGAAGGAACATAAAGAGCCAGAAAAATGTTTTTCGTAGGCTATGATTCAAACCATAGGTCTTTTAGATTTTGTGCACAGGGAACTACTAGTGTGTACTGTAGTGCTAATGCAAAATTTCTAGAGCACGAAGGATGGGAGAAACTTGAGCATGCAGATTATAGACAGGATGACAATACTGTTAGCATTGAGCATCAAATGAGTAACGATACCCCTGATGAGGATATAGATAATGTAGATTCTTCTATTAAGGTTGAAGAAGAGGAGGTAGTTTTAGGGGAGGATGAATTTGAATCACCTGCAATGAGTCCTGAATTGCCTAGAAGATCCAGTAGGGAAAGACATCCACCTGATAGGTATAAAGCAACTGTAGTCTGTCAAGTTAATATAGAACCTTCAAGTTATGAGGATATTAGAAATCAACTCATTAACTAAATTAGGTGTTTATGAGGATGTGAAATTACCACCTGGATAAAAATTGATTGGTTGTCGATGGGTGTATAAAGTAAAGAAAAGTATAGATGGGACAGTAATCCATAAAGCTCGCCTTGTAGCTCAAGGTTTTGCTCAAACGGAGAAAGATTTTGATGAGGTGTTTGCTCCGAGTTTAAGAGCTAGCACATTAAGAACTATGGTAGTGTGGGCAGCAAAGAATAAGTATATTATTAATCATATAGATGTGGCGACAGCATACTTGCATGCTCCATTAAGACATACCATTTATATGAGGAAGCCATTAGGAGTGAAAACAAATGATCAAACTGATTGTTAGAAATTAAATAAAAGCCTTTATGGTTTAAAACAATCAGGGTTTGAATGGAACCAATGTATAGTTAAAGAGCTGAATAATATTGGTTTTCAGGAAGGTGTAGCAGACAAATGTCTCTTTAAAAGAGAGAATAATGGTGTAGTATCATTTTTGCTATTGTTCACGGACGATATAGCAATTGTAACTAAAACTGATAAGGAAGCAATGGATATTGTTAGACAGTTACAAGAGAAATTCAAAATTAGAAATTTAGGACATATTAGACACTATTTAGGTCTTGATATTGTTCAAACTGCTAGAGGGTATAAACTGTCACAGTGTAGCAAAATAAGTCAGATGTTAAAACGCTATAGCATGGAGCTATGTAAGCCAGCTAAAACGCCAATGGCACAGGATTTTCAACATGAAGAAATCCAAAGTCCTGGATTTAGTAAAGAGATCTATCAATCGCTGATAGGGAGTCTATCGTATATTAGCAATTGGTTGAGACCTGATATTTCATATAGCGTAAACCAATTAGCAAGGTATAATGCAGAGCCAACAGATAGGCATTGGCAGGCCGCAAAGCGGATATTGAGATATTTAAAGATGACAATGCATTATGCATTATATTTAGAACCTAACCATGATCTTACACTGAGTGCATATGCTGATGCTAATTTCACTACTGATTTGACCACCAGAAAGTCTACATCAGGTATTGCGATAATGTTAGGTAATTGTTTAATAGGATGGAAGTCAATAAGACAGAAACATATTAGTTTATCCACAGAATTTTCCTGCTTGTCACTAGTATGTACTGATTTAATTTATTATAAACATTTAATGCTAGATGTCGGATTAAAGGTAGATTATCCTATCGTAATTTATGAGGATAACCAAGCTGCTATAAAAATGGCAATAAATTTAGCTGTTAAGACAAGATTGAAATATACTGATGTTTGTTATCTAAATGTTCATCAGAGTATTCAAAGTAATATGATTCAGTTAGAATATTGTATGTCTGAAAACAATATTGCTGATAATTTCACCAAAGTGCAGGGTGCAATTAAACATAAAATGTGTTGCGAAAGCTATGGCTTGAGAATTTGAACAGGTATATATTAGCCTGTCCAAAGGGGAGAATGTTAGGATATGGTGTAAGCCTAACAGGTTATTCAGGCAATATATGTATTCTGTAACTTTAAGATGTAATGCTGAGTAATTGTACTGATGAGTCATTGTAACTGACTGCTGACTGCAGTTATCCTAATTGTACTGTTGAGTCATTGCACTGCTGACTCCACTTATCTTAAGTGGATAATTACTAGTGTAAACTCTATATAAGGAGAGACCCGAGCTATAGTTATTGTTGCTTGACTTATTGCTTGACTTGTTGGTTGGAACTGTTACTGTCGTGTGTGAAGAAGTGGATGGATCTGCTACCATCGTGATTTGTTACCAGCATTGAATTACTGTTTATTACCTACTGCTGTTTGTATGGTAAGAAGATATCTGTAACTTCGGTCTGATTTACATGGCTAAAGACTTGGATTGACTAAAAGACTATGCAATTGTTTTTCACTACAAAGTAAAAGCTTTGTTAAACCAGTTTGTATGTATTGTATTCATTGTTCTCAGTACCGTTTCTCTGTGCACTTATTCTGCTGGTTGGTAACACAACAATATCCTTAACATCTTCCTTTGTGTATTGCACTTCCGTTTTATTCTCGTAAATATTACATGCTATGATAACTTATAATAATACATTATGATAATATTACACTATGATAAAATTTAAGAATTCTTCTTATGTCTCTGTTTAAGAAATTTATGTCACATTTCTTGTTAGAAAATGTAAAAAGGAAAAAGGAAAACAACCTAGTGCTGGTATCTGGTAGTGAGGGCATATTGATGCAGTTCAAAATCAAACTGGCAAATGTTGTTTACTCTTAAGTCCAGAAAATAGCAGCTGGATGGATTTTTGCCCAGTGCTAGTCCCAATAGAAGGACAACAGCAAACACACAATTAATGGTGACCCAGGCAGTACTGAGAATATGAGATTTTGTCACAATAATAAATTATCCCCAGTTTCATAAACAAATATTGAAAAATCCTTAAGAGATTGTTATTTTAAGGACGCCTGTTTATCCTGCCGTTTTGCCCTCAGACATCAATTAGCCTCGATAAAGCAAAAAAATCAAAGTCAGATTTAATATATTTCTTTAGCTGAGTGCACCGATTTTCAACTAACTGATAGCTGCAATTACACCTGTACCTGTATCCCAAGGTGAAAATTTGGAAGATGTGTGGAATATTGTTTTTAGTGTGTGTCTGTGTTAATTTTTTTAGGTTCCTTTCTACTTTCCAATTTTAAGTAGTACTATATACATTATTTGGCAGAAATAATATAGTCATCCTATCATGGACCAAGTAAAGAAAATTGCAATAGGTGAGTCTGTTTTATTTTTGCGGGTGTGTATATGCAAAAAATTAAAATCTCAGGTGTTTTCCCGCATCATGTTAAATAAGTTAGTTAAAATGTTTAAAATTCTGGTTAAAATCCTAGCTTAAAATCCTAACCAGAATTTTAAATATTTTAACTAACTTATTTAACATGACGCGGGAAAACACCCGAGATTTTAATTTTTTGCATATACACACCCGCAAAAATTTAAGGAGACATATATATATATATATATATATATATATATATATATATATATATATATATATATATATATATATATATATATATATATATATTTATATATATATATATATATATATATATATATATATATATATATATATATATATATATATCGTGTATCATGTTGTGGCTGTCTGCATTTATATTGGCATTTTTCATACTATGTGTATTATCTGAATGACTTTGGGGCAGTGACTCTCTCTCTCAACCCAACCCAACTCACAGGGAAAAAGGAGAAGAACAATATTGATTTTCCACCTTGAGTTATTTATGAATAAAGGCAGGATAAAAATAAATAAAGGTGCTAATGGTCAAAATGGCCACTTTGACAATTTTAACTCCATGTCATTCTGCTTCCTTCCTTAAATTTCTAGATATTTTTCCAAATATTTCATAACTTACAATATAATGGGTTTGAATAAAATTGTGAAGGTAGAGGACTGAGACTGGGTGAGACCTTAAGTTATATAAAGTTTGGTGCTCCCTCATTAAAAAGTTATACCAGAAGGTCTCAGTAATGAGCATACAAAAATGGGAACTTGGGTATACATGGAAAACTTACACATAGGGAAACAAACACACACACACACACACACACACACACACACACACACACACACACACCTTTTAATTAATCCATGCCAAGTATTTAGAGTGGAAAAATACACATTCTTTTCAAATGAATTCATTTACTGATTACATAGTTATTGTTTTATTGGCTTCATATCTTTCATAGATTAGAATATAGAATACCCTGGAAACAATATTGAAATGCTGTAAAAATAAGTAATCAGCATCACTTTTTATTAATATAACTAAGAATAAACTCCTTTGCAAAATCAGAAAATTGATATTCTGAAATTTTGTGAGGCCCTAAATTGTAGTTTATTTAGTTTATACCTAATTCCAACATTGCTTCAACCAACCCTACAAGAGAAAAATAGTAGGATGTGTAATGTTTCTACTCTCCAGCAAATATCTATTTAATTGCTCCTATTTTCCTTCTCAGATAAATTAGAATTACTTTTCTCCTTAAGAGTCCAAGGTTTACAGCTTTAGATAAGATAGGATGCCAGTTCAAATTTCTACTTTAAAGAAAAAAGGAAAAAAAGGGAAAAGGTTTTAACTTTTCATTAAGAAAGCTTCATTTGTTTCCTTGTTCATTTTCTCTCTGTCTTATCAAATCATTGGCTTAATAACCTCCTCTCCATTTCTGATGTTGCTTTAAATGAATCCTTTCTCAGTTTGCTTAGCAATTCTAGCAATACCCTGTGAATCAATTATGAAGAGGAAAATTTGTATTTGCATTGCAAAACTAAGCTGGCAAGTCAAATTAGATTTATAGCACTGTTTGGAAAAGAGCTTTTTTAAAAAAATTCCCTTCAATGCTGGAAAGGCTGCAAAGGGTCCAAAGTTGATTACATGTGAATTACTTGTCTGAATGGCAAGGGTTAAAAAATACAATATCCAGGACCAGTCAAGATGCAAATTTTGGTAATGGGAACTCTTTGGATCTTGATAAATGACAATCTTTGAATCTTATCCTTTGGGCCAAGATATTTTTTAATAACAATAAAAATATTATAGAATATTATACATTTTATGTGGAATTCCTATACATATGCCTGCAAAATATTTTCAAAATACAGACTTTCATTTTTAAAAATTTGAATGAGACTCTGTAATTCCAAATACATCTTTAAAAAATAAAGAAGTATCTATTAAAGAGGAGGAATATAGTTTTCTAAATTTTGACTCATACTATTTTGCATATCTATTGGCTAATACCCAGGGGTGGGTTCTATTTTACTACCAGTTCTGTGGGCGTAGCTTATTTTGTGGGTGGGTAATGTGACTGGGTGGGCGTGGCCAATTTTTTTTTTAACTTTTAAAAGCATTTTTTCTACAACCTTAAGAGGTTGCAGAAAACAATGCTTTGAAAAGCCTCTGCCAATGAGGCAACTCAGCTGGGATTGTCAGAGGCTTTTCAAAGCATTTTTTAAACCACCTCTTTGGCTGAAGAGGTTGTAGAAAAAATGCTTTGAAAAGCCTCTGATGATCCCAGCTGAGCCGCGGGATCATCAGAGGCTTTTTTTTTTACTTTTAAAAGCATTTTTTCGGCCGAAGAGGTTGTAGAAAAAATGCTTTTAAAAGTAAAAAAAAAAAAAGCCTCTGATGAGGTGGGTGGGGTAAGCGAGCGGCGACCGGGCCAGGGACTGGTTCGGGGGCATGGCCAGCCAATGTTATTACCAGTTCTCGGAACTACTACAAATTTTTACTACCGGTTCTTGAGAACCAGTGCGAACTGGGAGCAACCCACCACTGGTAATACCATTTTTAACGACTCTCAGTACAAACACTGCTTGGGCTCCTCTACGATAATCTTAGATTACACTTTAAATTA
The DNA here is from genome assembly GCA_022577455.1 of Arizona elegans. NCBI lineage: Eukaryota > Metazoa > Chordata > Lepidosauria > Squamata > Colubridae > Arizona > Arizona elegans. The sequence continues at coordinate 230,739,364 of JAKOOJ010000001.1, read as the reverse complement.
TTTCAACTTTCTTGGGATTGAAATAAAACAGGTTTTTTAATAGTTCTTCTCACTATTACCTTGATTTGTTGTTTGTAATATAGTACTTCTAGGAAATGTCATTTGTCCTCTTTCTTATTGGTAAATTGACTCTATGTGGTAATCCAGATTTCAAAATTAAAAAACAAACAAAAAGTAACCATATGGAAAATGTAGATGGAAGCCAAAATTTCCCTTTGGATTATTTAGTAGATTAAAAAAACAATTATTCATTCTAGACGACAATTATTATCTACCTAGTATATCTTAGTGGCAATATTTATAATTACAGCACATATTAATATCCCAATTTGGATCCAACATTTTCAACTGGAAACATCTAATCTACTATAAGCAATTATTAAAATATGTGACATAAAAAAGTGTATAATTGCTCTTCATGAAATTCTGTTAATGATAAATCTATTTGATATGTAAACTTTAATGGTTGACCAGAATAAAGAATTAGAGGTTCCCATTTTGTCCAGACAAGCATCAATATCTAAAGTAGATCTTAGATAGTGCCTTATTCAACCATAATAAAAAAAAAAACTGACTAAATTGGAGCATTCTGTGCTTTATATAGAAAGTCCTTGGGTAAATTATGTTGATAGACATGCAATCAGATTAATGCTTCCTTTAAACATACTTTTAATAATATCTTCGAGTTGTTCCTTTTCATGAACAAGTTATTACATGTATTAACTCAACTGTGAGACAAGATGTAATATTCTCAGATGTTCATACTCTCTTGAACTATATTGTTATTACTGTGCATAGAAATTGGCATCTGGCAAGAAAAGTGAATTCTCTTATACATCACATATACTTGAAAATATTTTTCTTCAACATTGTAAGAATCAATATATAACCCTTGTTACTCAACAATTCACAAACTTGATGTTATTAGAAACATGCCAATAATTTATCAGTGCAGATTAACTTTTTATAATGAAATATGGATTTCAATATATCTATGAATATATTTTCTGTATTTTTGTTTTTCTAGTTTTATTTACTGGTATTTTTTCTTTATAACAACATGTATTATTTTTCACTTTATTGTGTTCAATTAATAAAAAATATATGTGTCTATATACATACAATCATTTCAACGAAGAATAGTCATATTTCATATTTCATACATACATATATACACAAACCATGTGTCAGGGTTCCAAGCAACACCCCTAATGAAAGAAGATTCTGAGGCTAGAAGTTCCTCAAAGTTCCATTTTATTAGAGATGTCGTATTCCACATCTGGGAAAACCCAAATCTGAAAGCTTCCAGGTTTTCTCCACCTAAAAGAAAGTCCAAGTCCCTTCCCCTGCACCCACATGTCCATCACATGGTCCAATCAATGCATGGTCCCAACTGGAGATGCCTCCCAGTCACGCCTCTCCAGGTGCAGGCTGAATGTTCTTGATTCTCAGAGAAAAGAATGTTAGATATCCCTGCAACTCCATGCATTCCCCCCTCCCAGTTTTCCACAGCACAAAGTATGGCATCACTGAAGATCCAAAGAAAAAGATGGTCTCCAGGGCTGACACCATGGTTTGACAACATCTTTTTAATGCAATTATTATTTTAGTTGACTACTGTATTTAATGTCTTGTTATGTTGAAAGTTTTTCCCATATCATTATGATTAATTGGTTGATTGTTTGATTAAATAATCTGCTGTTTAATTTGTTGCTTCTAAATACTGAAGATACCTATTCCAAAAATGGTTTCAAAAACAAACAAAAAGAAAGGATGCTTTTCTAACATCTTCTTTTATAATATAATTATTTAGAAATGTGAATTTTCTAATATTATCATAACCTCATAGCAGAGAGCTTTTATATTTTATATTTTATAATTTCACTTGATTTAAACTAGCTTTAAGAAATATTAATAGCTATATTATTAGAGTTTCTAATTTTATACATCTTATACAAAAGATTGTATGAACATTAACCTACAATATGGTGTCTTTGTCTTTGATTCAGCAAGAAATACAAGATAACAATTGAAGAGATTTTTTTAGGATTGTAAATCGTATTGTGATTTACTGTTGATTTGTTTTCTGTATCTATCACTTAGTAATAATATAATAATAGATGTTCATATTTTCCTGGATTACAATGTTGCTTTTTTGATTTGTTCAAGTTGTCAACTACCTTTTGTAGAAAGCCAAGAGAAATTAAAAGAGAACAAAAGAGAAACTGACCAGACAAACAACAATGATTTTGCTTTATTGCAAAATTTAATTCAGGTTTGTTCCTGGTTTGTTTAACACACCATTATTAAAACAAAATATACCTTAGTGTGACGGGTAAACTTTGCCAGGGGCTAATAGCCACATGAATGTGGATCTATTGCACGCTGATGGTACATACTGCAAAAGCCAAGAAATAGCACAAAAATTGTTCAATTAACCAACTAGCTAATTAATTAAATGGTGAAATGGCAGTGGGATAAACTCCCTCTTTTTCTATCCAGAGGAAGACCAATGTATTATCTGAAAATAGCCCATTGATTATACAACTTCTGAATTGGCCCCATGTTTCACATGAGCAATCTCAGTGAGAATTTCTTTCCTGATATTGCTCAAACAACCTCACTTCCCCTAAGGATGTCTAGAGGTACAATGCAAATTCTACAATACAAGAGATCTTGGTCTTGAAATTTTTTTTGACAGAGGACATTAACAGCTGACATGTGGATGACTTCATTTGAACGACATGGGTGAGGAACGGGGCTTAACGGTAATGCTTGTCAGAGAAATTCTGTACATGCTTCAAATATGATCTAGAAGAAGTGTGGAGAAAGATTCAAGACAGCAGTAAGACAGCCACTTTTACAGAGAACTGATCTGAGGGGTTTTTTTCCTTTTCTTTTTAAAAACATGTTCTTAATTTTATTATTACTTTGTTTCCATTCACATCTCTCATTTCTTCTCTGATCAGGAGACAAAAATAAGCTGGAGTGATATGATGGGGAACATTAACAGCAAGTTTGGAAAAGAGCAAGGCTAAAATAAAGTGGAAATGCAAAAGTAAGAGTACATCCAAGAAATGTTTAAGGAAGAATTCCAAGACACCAAAGCAGGATACTTAAGATCTCAAGCACCACAATGAGTCATTGAATGTCTACTTTCATGCTGCTGAGAAATGTGCAATGCTTGACTGGGAAAGTGGAGAACAGACATTGCTTGAGAGGACAATGAGAGTCTGGGGAAGCAGAGTGACCTAAAACTCCTTGTTTTTGAATCTAGTGCAGAAAAGAGAGTACATTATATGCACAATTATATCCATTCAAGATCAATTACTGACAGTAATAATCATATACATTAGCTGAAATACCTCTTGGAGAAGCATATGCTGAAGTTGGAAGAAAAATATTTAAGGGAAATGTACCAGGTTGCTATAACAGTAAACCCTGAAAGGGTAGCCTGGGAGAAAAACTTTGACAGCGATGCACCATGTACCTCTGGGTTAAAGATACAATTTGTTCTTGGCAGCAATAATTCATGCATTTTTCTGCCCAACAGAATCACACTATTGATTACTAGCAACAATATGGAGCTCAGTACCTGGAACAATAAAACAACCATTATCCAGTGCCTCACTCTGTTACTGCATTATCCAATGGATTATAGTGTCTAAAGATTAAAGTTTTCCCTGTCCAATTGTTTCCAACTCTAGGGGTGGTGTTCATCTCCATTTCTTAGCTGAGGGAGCCAGCCTTGTTTAAGACATTTCTGTTGTCATATGGCCAGTGTGACTATATGCCAAAGGCACATGGAATTCTGTTCCCGTTCCCACCAAAGTGGTACATATTTATCTATTCGCATTTGCATGCTTTCAAACTGCTAGGTGGGTAGGAGCTGGGGAAAGTAACAGGAATTTACCCCATCATATAGCACTCAGGTCTCAAACCCAGTGCTGTTAATATTCCCTCAGTGTCTTTAACTGCTGAGTCATGCATCCCCTTGAATTACAGTATCTAAGAAAGGTCAAATGGCTGCTGAACCAAATAGGGTATTGAAGTCACTCAGAGTTTTGCTTACACTTAAATATATGGTTCCACCACTAATGCTCATGAAAATTAAGGCTTCTTAAGGAGGTTTCAAAATATTCCAGTCAGGGTTTTCAAGGACACCAGTGTTTTCCATTTGCTGTCCTCATTGGAGGGAGCGGCTAGTACTTGGAAAAGTACATGGGCTCATAAAATTAACACTTAGCAGAGGAGACGTCATTGCAATCAGCCATCTCCAAGGTCAGACTCATTTAAGATGAATCTTGGGGAACAGATAAAGGAAGGGATGCTCCCATGTCACTCATTTGGGAAAGAAATCTTGTAAAAACTCAATGCAGTTAAAAGCACACTAACATCTGGTGTGAGTTCTATTGGGACGTTTAAAACTTTAGCGCCAGCTAATAGCAAAGTGGCTCTGCATTAAATTATCCAGTATATCAAGTGGATGAATTAAGCTCTTCAGTCTATAAAAAGAGGAGACATAATAGCCTAAGCCAAGAATGCAAGGGAGCAGATAACAGACAGTCTATCATGGTACATGCAGCTGAACAGCAGGAATGATTAATACAGCCCATTTGTAGGGAGAAACATTTTGCTCTACTTACAGACTCAGCCACACAGATATCTGAGTTCTACAGGAAGCCCCAAGGAGATACAGGAAGCCGCCTGGATCCTCTTGCTCAATTAAAGACTTGCAAGAAGAAAAACTCCTGACAATTTCAACAGAAGAGTCTTGGAAATCCCTTAGTGAAGGGACATCCCAGAGATAGATTTTTAGTCATCTTGATGCATTTGTACAAACTCAGCAGCATATCCTGCCTTTTGATCAATCATTCCACATCACATTGGCTCATCTTAAATCAAGGAATCTATGCTGGAGGTGCAAGCCAGCATCTCAGTATTATCTCTGCTCAAGCAAGCCAGCATCTCTGTTCTTCAGGGTTCAAAATTGTAATGTATAGGAAGTATTTATTTATTAAATGTTTATGCCATTCATCTGATCATCATATGACTCTGGGCAGCTTACAAAATTATGAAACAACAATTATTTTATACAAGAAGTTGTATTTGGCCAATATAACTCCTCTAATATAGCTTGCAACTAATAACACCCACTTTACAACACTCACTGAGTTATGTTTCTGAGCTCTGCTGCTAGCTTATTACAAACAAATAATATGAGATCTCTGAAATCTTCAAAGCTGAATTCTGAGTCACCAAAAGGCCCAAATTTACCATGGCGACATGGTGAGCCTTAACATTCCTGAACTTCATTTACTGCTGCTGTGATAGGATGATTGAAATCACTCAAAGCAGCCCTTTCAAGTTCTGTTAAAAACTATAGAATGTCAGCTCTTTTACCAATTGTTCCTCAGAAGATGCACTAATTGAGGCAAATTCCTGACACTACTTTTTTTTGACTACTGCTGGGTGGAAAGCTACAGTACGTTAAAGATATTGCATTTATGAATTATATTTCTAATTCATAATTTGATATATTATTGGAAGATCAAGGGAAGTGATAGTACTGTTCTATACTGCACTAGTGAGGCCACACTTGGAATACTGCACCCAGTTCTGACCACCATGATCCAAAAAAGATGTGGAGGCCCTAGAAATAGTGCAGAGAAGAACAACAAAGGTGGTAAGGGGTCTGGAGACTAAATCGTATAAGGAATGGCTAAGGGAACTAGACATGTTTAGCTTAACAGAGAAGATTTAGGGGAGACATGATAGCAATTTTCCAATACTTTTAGGGCTGTCACAGGGAATAGCATGTCAACTTACTCTCCATAGCATCTGAGGGCAGAACAAGAAGCAATGGAAGATTCAACTTGGAAATAAAGAAGAATTTCCTGACAGTGAGAATGACTAAGCAATGAAACAGCTTGCCTTTTGGCATTATGGGAAACCATTTTTCCAGGATGGCAATAAGATGCTGCCTTGGGCAGGGGATAGGACTAAAAGACCTCCAAAGTCCCTTCCAGCCCTATGACTCTATGAGTTTATATACTTTTTTCCCGCTGGAAATTTTGAAAATTCAGTCTCTCTGTATAACCTGCCTTCCATTGAGGACCTGTATACTGCACAAGTCAAAAAGAGGGCTGTGAAAATATCTACAGACCTCTCACATCCTGGACATAAATTGTTTCAACTTCTACCCTCAAAACGATGCTATAGAGCACTGAACACCTGAATAACTAGACACAAGGACAATTTTTTTTCCTGAATGCCATCACTCTGCTTAACAACTAATTCCCACAACACTGTCAAATAATTTACTAAGACTGTATTACTATTATTCTTCTCTTCCTTACTAGTATCTATCACTTCCCACTTATTACTATAACCATATGCTTGTATCATTCAATTTATATTGCTTTTACTTGTTTCCTAGTACAATTTGATAGCCTTGACTATTACTAAGTGTTGTATCTTTTTATTCTTGATGAATGTATTTTATTCTCCTTATGTACACTGAGCGCATATACACCAAAGACAAATTCCTTGTGTGTCCAAGCACACTTGGCCAATAAAGAATTCTATTCTATTCTATTCTATTCTATTCTATTCTATTCTATTCTATTCTATTCTATTCTATTCTAAATGAATTTCCAACCTTTTCCCCCACTGTAATGCCTGGAGCAGGCCAATCATAAATTGTACCGGCTCTAAGTTTTTTCTTATCTCAATAGAAGAGCCTTTCAGCTAAACCTCTTGGAATGATTCACTGTACAGTTGCAATTAAATTCACCAATGAAATCCTGTTACAGAGAAGTGTTTGCTTACTGCCCATTATTAATTTTATAAACACTACTTTTTATTATACTTTTAATTGCTGCTTCAGGATGGTCTTCTTCTTTTCTTTTCCTTGTGTTTTTCTCTTCATATATTTTGAATCAGTCAATGATTTAGTAAAACATATTGAATACTGAACTGGTTTGAAAGCCACTGCACATTGCTGTCATTCATTAAAACCATCTTTTTTTCAGATTTCTATGCAAGCTTAAAAAAAATTACTGCTCCTTGAAGGATTCAACTCAATAATCCACTTTTTAAAACAGGCTTTTTTTCCCCTTTGAGGCTCATATTAAGCTTTAAAAAAATAGGGTGTTTTAACTACTAGCAATTATATGCTATGCTTACTCTGCTGTAAGATCTGAAGCTCTTCCTTGGAATCATTTTCAAAGTAGTCAGGTTAAATAGTCCTTTCTTTTGAATGTCTGAACAGGCTCCTGTTTTCCTCAAACATGCCACAAATACGCTGATGTTTATATGAGTCATATCAAAAAAATCAAAACCTTACAATTGCAATGAACACTGATGATTTGACTTTATCCCATATACCGTAAGCATTTTTATCCCTTTTAGACCTCTTATTTTACATGTACAGCCCAACTGTATATAGCATTATTATCAACCAAGCTAATTCGACATAACATAGTAAAGATACTATTTAAAGAGCAGGTAAATAGATTATGCACACTTTTCATGACTGAATGTCAAATCATCTTCTTAGTTCCTAGAAATAAAATTCTATCAGAATGTTATTCAGAATGAATTGAATACTGCTTCACTGTTAGCAGGCATTTAGAAATGAATAGAATGTATATGACACTTCTCCATGCCATTCTTGGTCTGCTGAGTATTTTTAGTTTAGATTATATACCAATGAGTCTTATCTTCCATGTGAAATTCATTTTGGGAGCTAGAGGAGGGGGTAGTCCTTATTCTCAAGAGCCTGAGCAAAATGAAAATTTCTTTTAATTTGCATTTTTTGAATTTACATTCTTCAAAATTGCAAACCCCGGCTGAATGCTCAGCTCAGCTATTCAACCCACCCATGAAAATGTTTATGTGATACTATATGGAATATACATTAATAAACTATTTTTTTAAAATGCCAATGCTAAGGCAAAACAGATTGATGGCGTATATTGTGTCTCTTTTTCCTTTCAGTGTTAGAAAAGAAAGAAACAAAAGCCAGTGTTACATGTACCCTGCAGTGTAACTTAAATATAATCTTCACATTTATGAATTCCATTGCTCCAACCATATTTATTTAATGGATTTTTACTAACATTTTGCTGCTATTGAATGATTCCTATGTTTAAAATGTTGGTACCTGCTAAGATAACTATCAATGACTTTGATTTTGGGATTAATTGCTGTGTCAAGATGTGGCACATGGGTTTTAGGGCCCCCTATGAGGACCCAGATTGTTGGGGGCAGGAGAAGGATGCAAAGCACTGTGAAGTGCTATATAAGTCTAAGTGCTATTGCTATTTCTGATGGCATGAGCTAGCCATTGCAATGAGTAAAAGGAGAAAAAAAAAGCTCCAATTTGGCCTTGAAGGGCAGGTGTGCTGTGACAAGGCTGATTGGTGCTAACAAGGCCTGATGTGGGAAGTTGCTGAGATGGCAGTCCCATTGCTACAGCTGGTCTATAGGTGTTGGGGAACAGAGCCTTGGGGGCTTGCTCACTTTCTCAGTTGCTGGAGGACATGCTGCCATTCATCTAAAAATGGGAGCACGACAGGAGAAAAGGAAAGAGAAGGGAAAATGTATGCACAGAGTGAATGAAGTGATTGGAGAGAAGGGTTGGAGAGAGTTAAGTGTGCAGAGTAGTTGTCAGGTCCTGGTCAAGAAGGAAGGAAAAAAGGCCTAGAAGGCCACTGGGAGAAGGTAAGACCTAAAGGGATGACAGCTCCATGTGAGACCCAAGGATCTGGCTAGCTACAGATAGTAGCTTCACTCAGGACCCTAGGAGGGAGGTCTATGAGGAAGGTTTGGGCAGAAGACCCTGAAGGAAGTTCTCCCCTTAATGGAGAAGCAGTAAGTGACTGGCTGAGCAGATCCAAAAGAAAGTGAAGCCATGCTGAGCACACTACAATGAATTCCAGCCTGTGCCTTTCTCTTGACTCTCTCTTGCTAAACTCAGAAAAGAGGGAGAGAGGAGAAAGGGGGAGATAGTTTCTGGGAATTCTTCTTAGGAAGAAACCTGTGATTAGTTGAATAGTGAAATGAAGGACAAACTGGACTCTATTTGAACACAAAACCAGAATTCTGCCTGAAAACCTATTCAAAGTGGGCAACTCATATTTCTGAAAATTTTGAGAGCTGACATCTTAATACATCTAGTGGATATCAACCTAGAATAGCTCAATCTGGGAAGTTCTGGAGAAGAAGGCATTTATGTTGCTTAGCCAGAAAAAATAGCAGCATCAAGTGGAAAACATATCCAAGATTCAGATGGATAAGATTTGAAGCAACTATTTTTTTTTCAACCTTATTGGTCATCCTTTTTGCACCTCCCGCAAACAGGTAGAGGGTTGTTTTTTAAAAAATATTTTCTGGCAATAACTTTTTTCTCTGTTATTTTGGAACATTGTCTGTTATCCATGGCAAACAGGACAATAAGAGATAAAATAACCATCAGAAATATGCACAGATAGATGAAACTGAATCTATCATTTTCAGAAGGCAGCTGAAAGAAGGCAAAAAGAAAGAGCCAAGGTAGCTAGCCATTTTGGTACTTTTGTAGTTGGAAGGGAAAAAACACCCTAGAAGATCCTTCTGTTCTTCACAGGGCAAGAAACTATTTAATATATCTTGATTACCCCCAGGCCGTGGACTTCCCCCAGATTGATTAATTAATTAACTGATTGATTAGATGTATTCGCCAACAGAACTTGGCTTATTCTGCGAGACTCCCCCCTCTCGCAGGTGTGGCCCTCCACTTTATCAAGGGCCTACCTTTATGACGGGCTTTGGCACCCCGAGAGGTGGCATGCTGCAAAAAGGGGATTGAGGGGTTTTTTAGGGAAACTTTTTGATAGATTTTTAAGGGATTTTTAAGGGGCGGGAGGGTTGTGTGGGTTTGGGGGTTAACCCACGGGGGGAGGGGTCCAGCCCAGCTGTTAGTGGGGCCATGGAGGGTGCGGATTCCGGGGGTAAGGGGGATATCAGAGTCCATTCTGTCGAGGGTTTTTCTATCAATGTGTTGAGTGGGAGGGGCAGATATGGCGGGAGCAGGGGGCCGCATCATGTGGTGGGGGCGCGCACTCGCTATCTTCGAGCGGTGGCACGCCCCGGTCCCCATAGCCCTTCTCGTACCCCAGGCTGTTCAGACTCTCAGGGCCCAAGCCTTCGGCTGCTGTCGTGCAATGCCAGGTCCGTGGTAAATAAAGCCCCCCTCATTTGCGATCTTATTCAGGAGGGGGGAGCGGACCTGGCGGGTATTATGGAGACCTGGTTGGGCCATGAGGGGGGGTTCCCCTCGTGGATATGTGCCCACCAGGTTTCCGAGCATTCCATCAGCCGAGAGCTCAGGGCAGGGGCGGAGGGGTGGCGGTTATTATAAAGGAAAGTCTTGAACCGAGGGAGACCACTGTTCCACAGATAGCCGGATGTGAGTCCCTTTTTGTGAAGTGGGGTCATGGAGTACAGATGGGCTTGTTGATCACGTACCTGGCTCCCTGCCGCGTGGCAACAGCCCTGCTTGAGCTGCTCAACGTCATAGCTGAGGTGGCGGTTGGTACCCCCAGACTTCTAGTCATGGGGGATTTCAACCTGCCATCTGTCGGCGAAACGTCTGAGGTGGCTCGAGAGTTCATGGCTTCCATGACGGCCATGGACCTTACTCATTTAATTCATGACCCCACTCACACGGGTGGACACACTCTGGACTTAGTTTTTGTCTCTGGTCAGTGGTTGAGTGGCCTTGATACAGGGGATATAGTCATCGAACCCTTGTCATGGTCTGACCACTCGCTCCTTCGACTGGACTTTCTAACCACTGCACCCCGCTGCAGGGAGGCGGGACCGACCAGGTGGTTCTGCCCCAGGCGCCTGATGGACCCTGATAGGTTCCAGATGGAGCTTGGGCCATTTCCTGAGACTCTGGCTCATGACTCGGCTGAGGACCTGGTGGCCGCCTGGGATAGTGCGGCTGCCGGGGCCTTGGACCGTGTTGTGCCTTTGCGGCCTCTGACACAGCACCGAACTCACCTAGCTCCTTGGTTCTCCGGGGAGCTCAGGGAGATGAAGCGCTGGAAAAGACGCCTGGAGAGTAGTTGGAGGACCAGCCGCTCCGAATCTGACCGAACACTGGTGAGGTCTCATATTAAGGCCTACCTAGTGGCGATAAAAGCGGCGAAATCTAGCTATTTTGCTGCTCTTATCGCATCATCAGATAATCGCCCGGCTGCCCTGTTTAGGGTGACCCGCTCCCTCCTCTATCTGGAAGCGCGGGATGACTCCTTGCAGGGCCGAGCTGAGGACTTTGTGCAGTATCTGTATGACAAAATCGCTCAGATTCAGGAAGGGCTGGCCTCTGACTGGGTATGTCTGGACGGGATGACTGAGGCAGGTCTTGAGAGTGTTATCTGGGGGGAGTTCGATCCTGTGGCTCCCGAGGACATGGACAGGGTCCTGGGATGGCTGAACGCGACCACATGTTTATTGGACCCGTGCCCCTCCTGGTTGGTACTGGCTTCCCGGGAGGTGACACGAGGCTGGCTCCAGAAGATTGTTAACGCTTCTTTGAGTAAGGGAGTCCTGCCGGCTGCTTTGAAAGAAGCGGTTGTGAGGCCCCTCCTCAAGAAGCCCTCTCTGGATCTGGCTGTTTTGGCTAACTATCGTCCAGTCTCCAAGCTTCGCTTCGTTGCGAAGGTTGTTGAGAGTGTGGTAGCGCAACAGCTTCCCCGGTACCTGGATGAAGCTGTCTATCTAGACCCGCTCCAGTCCGGCTTCCGGCCTGGGCACAGCACGGAAACGGCATTGGTCGCGTTGGTGGATGATCTCTGGAGGGCTCAGGATAGGGGTTGCTCCTCTATCCTGGTCCTGTTAGACCTCTCAGCGGCTTTTGATACCATCGACCATGGTATCATGTTGCGCCGGTTGGCGGGGTTGGGGGTGGGGGGCACCGTTTGGCGGTGGTTCTCCTCCTACCTCTCTGACTGGTCGCAATCTGTGTTGACGGGGGGGCAGCGGTCGACCCCGAGGCACCTTGCTTGTGGGGTGCCACAAGGGTCGGTCCTCTCGCCCCTTCTGTTCAACATTTATGTAAAGCCGCTGGGTGAGATCATCCGTGGCTTCGGGGTGGAGTTCCATCAGTATGCTGATGACACCCAGCTGTACATCTCCACCCCAGGCCACCCCAACAATGCCCTTGAAGTGATGTCCCAGTGCCTGGAGGCCGTGCGGGCCTGGATGGGGAGAAACAGGCTCCGACTCAACCCCTCCAAGACCGAGTGGCTGTGGCTTCCAGCGTCCCGATATAGCCAGCTGACGCCATCGCTGGCTATTGGGGGCAAATCACTCGCCCCCACGGAGAGGGCTCGTAACTTGGGCATCCTCCTGGACGCACGGCTGTCTTTAGAAGATCATTTGACGGCCGTGGCCAGGGGGGCTTTTTATCAGGTTCGCCTGATACACCAGTTACATCCCTTTCTAGATCGGGACTCTCTACGCACAGTCACTCAGGCACTAGTCACTTCCCGCCTGGACTACTGCAACACTCTCTACATGGGGCTCCCCCTGGGGTGCACCTGGAGGCTCCAGCTGGTCCAGAACGTGGCCGTGCGGGGGATTATGGGGGCGACGAGGCGCTCCCATGTGACACCTCTCCTGCGCGAGCTGCACTGGCTTCCGGTGGTCTTCCGGGTGCGCTTCAAGGTGTTGGTGACCATCTTTAAAGCGCTCCATGGCTTAGGTCCGGGGTACTTACGAGACCGCCTTCTGCCACCAATAGCCTCCCACCGGCCAGTACGCTCGCACAGAGTGAGCCTCCTCAGGGTGCCGTCCGCCAGACAATGTCGGCTGGCGACCCCCAGGGGGAGAGCCTTCTCTGTGACGGCGCCCACCCTCTGGAACAACCTTCCCCCAGAGTTGCGTACAATAACAGACCTCCGGATTTTTCGTCGGTCCCTGAAAACCTATTTATTTCAACTAGCTGGGCTGGCTTGAGTTAAATTTTAAATTGATTTTAAATTGGGTTGTTTTAATTTACGGCCAAATATTTAATTATTTTAATACTGTTTTTAAATTTTGTATGCTCTGTTTTTACCTTGGCTGTGCACCGCCCTGAGTCCTATTTGGAGAAGGGCGGTATAGAAATTTAATAAATAAATAAATAAATAAATAAATAAATAAATAAACAAATAAATAAATAAATAAATAAAGAAAGAAAGAAAGAAAGAAAGAAAGAAATAATTTTAATTATTTTTAATTGATGTTTGCCTTTGTGCTTTTTAATAGGCTGTACACCGCCCTGAGTCCTTCGGGAGAAGGGCGGTACAGAAATAAATTATTATTATTATTATTATTATTATTATTATTATTATTATTATTATTATTATTATTATTATTTCTATCAGGCTGGCTTTGGGACAGATTGAGTTTGCTCCCATTGTCATATTTAGAAAGATTGTCCAATTTTTGCTCTTATAGATCTTAGCATGTTGATTTACTGTTTAATCCAATTCCCAGTGTTAATCCAATTTTGTGTGTCATTACTAGAGCTGCATCTGCTTTGAAAATGATGAGGAAGAGGTGGTCAGACTGCCTGCAACTGCAATTCCTCCTCACTGTACATTAATTCACCCTCATCTTTTTTCTTTTTTTTTCTACCCCCAGGCTTCTGTGTGAGACTAAAAAGAAACACCTTTACTTTACTTTTAAGAAGTCTGTATTTTAAAGCAGCAGCATCTACTTTTAGGTTTCTGTAAAGCCTGAAATAGACAACTGCTTTAACGAACAGTAGAAAGGTTCTGTATTCGTACTTCATTTCCAAATATGCACAACTATAATGATCCCAATTCATGCTTCTTTATTTCTGCATTCATACCAGTTTATTTCTTTTTAGTTTATTTAACCTGAATGGGGTGACAAATTTCTGATGTGGAAAACAAATCAGTTTCAAATTAGCTTAATGCTTGAAGTGCAAATGTCGTAATGTGTACTTACAAGTCTGTGGGTGTATTCCAGAATGTTGCTACTCAATCAGAACAGTTATTTTTTTCAAAACTATTTTTTAGATTCTCGAAATCCATGTGATAATTACAGCAGGAATTTTTTGTTCCTATTTTATGAAACACAATAATGATTGTCTATACCCGTGATGATGCACCTATGGCACGCATGCCCATGTCACCCAGCATGAGTGGCCTTGCCATGTGTGTCTTCTGGATTTCTGGTGTGCATGCGCACGCAATGATTAGCTGTCTTTCATGCGCACAGCAGTGCTGAAAATCGGTGTGTGCATGCGCACCGGCCAGCTGATTGTCGGGCACACAAGCACACTGGAACCCAGAAGTTAGGCTTTTTCAGAGTGCGGTCCCTTTGTGCATCCGGCAGTGCTAAAAACTGGCCTGCGCATGTGCACTGGCCAGCTGATCGTCAGGCACACATCTGCACTAGAACCCAGAAGTTTGGCTTTCCCGGAGCACAGCCCCGACAAGCACATGCGTGTGCACGCTATGTTTCTGCATAAGCAGTTCAGCACTCGGTGCTGAAAAGGTTCACCATCACTGGTCTATACAGTGTATTTATCAAAAACATTGAACTGCTTTCTGAAAGACTCCAATAATCAGAATGCTTTTATTCTTATAAAGGGAATTTTATTTCTTTTCTAGGTAGATCAAAGTTCAGTAGAGGTCATTTCTCTCTGACAGGATTTTTATAGAAATACTTGCTTAATTTTGATATCGTCTTTAATATAAACTTTGCAATCTAAATTACAAGACTCCGGTGCCGATCGACTGCTTTGCTAACTTTTTGGTTTAATTTATTTTTTTATTTTTTAAAAATTAATCCAGATGCCCTAGTAGTTAGTCCATAAATCAAGCAGATGTGTATTCTCAATTATCAGATAATGGAGTTAATCCAAAAAGGGGAGATCGGGGCTGATGTCCCACTTATGCTTCAGCACATTAGTACACATTAATCCCAGTCTAGTCTGCTTAATTATAACTTCAGTGGGAATCTATATAATACTACCAACAATTTTGCCTGGCAGCAGACTGTTTCTTTTTCACTATTCCATGTAAGCCTAAGTACATTGACCATGTTACTGTAAAATAATTGCAGTTATATTTGTTCAGCCTTGCTTTCATCGTCCTACTTCTCTATATGCACCCTTTGTCAATATTTAATTTTGAGTACCAGAGAAAGAAATTGTATCCTTAAACTTTGTGAACCACCAACCACTATTACTTTCCAAAACAGGTAAAAGATGACCTGGAGTTAAGTGATACATAAATCTTGTACCGGCTAAAGGAGACCTCCTGGCCCTGGTTGATGCTTGGAAGAAGAGCCACAAGAAAACCAGAGATATACTAACTTGTGTTCCACCATGAAAGATATCTAGATAATCAGAAATAAAATCAATAAATTATAAATAAATATAATAAATTATTAATCTATGATTCAAGGCAATATGTGAATAGATGTTATACCCCCCAAAGTATCAACTAACAATGGGTAGCTTGTTCTGTACTGAAATATAACTAAAGAAAAAAGAGGGAGGGCAACATCAAAAACCAAACAACAGTGCTGAACTTCTATATTTCTTTATAAAATATAATTGTATGATGACATAGTTGCTCTTCTTTAAGTTCTTTGAGATCTCTCTCTCTTTCTCTTTCTCTCTCTCTCTCTTTCTTTCTCTCTCTCTCTCTCTCTCTCTCTCTCTGTGTGTGTGTGTGTGTGTGTGAGAGAGAGAGAGAGAGAGAGAGAGAGGGAGAGAGAGAGGGAGAGTGTGTGTGTGTGTGTGTATATATATATATATGTGTGTGTGTGTGTGTGTGTGTGTGTGTGTGTATGTGTGTGTGTAGTTAATATTTCGGGTTTCTTCCCGTGTAATCCCATATATACCCGTGAAAACTTACATATATATGTGTGTGTGTGTGTGTGTATATATATATATATATATATATATATGAATGGTTGAGATTCTCATGATGATAGCAGGTGCTAATGTTAATGAATCTGTCACATCAATGGTCACCTCAATAGAGTGATTTCCCTGAGGTCTCACTGTGTTGATTTTCTGATTGATGGTATGTTTAGTCCTGTTATGGCATGGAGAAAAAGTATGGGAAATTATGTTATAAGCTTTAAAGATAAATGATTTGTCTTAAACAACATGCCTTCGGCTGTCAGATTTGATTATTTAATGCTCAGTTTATTCCACTTTCTTTTATGAGGCAAGTTGACAACTGCAGTTATGATACTTTTCATTTATTCTTTCTGCTTTGGGGGTTTGAGTGAACCTGGGTGGTTTGCTATAGGATTACTATTATTTTGCCATTTCATTACATGCACAAACTTTTCTGAAATCTCTCTTCATTGTGACAATCCCTCTATTCCACAAAGACTAGGACTTTGAAACGCCATTATCAGCTAAGCTAGCACAAAGGGGAGGCCACACTGTTGTGAGATTTGCCTGCAAGGTGCCCATTTTGAGTTGGAACAGAGATATAAATATATAGATGTAGATTTATAGATATGTATCTGAATTAAAATGAAAATGGAAAACCAGTGAGTTAGGAAAGCAAAGGCAATGGACTTTGTGAAAAACTCAGGTAGTAAAATGTTGAGCAAGTATTGAACAGTAAGATATTGAACAGGTTAGGGTGTGGACATTAGTGGTAACTGTAAACCATAAACCGATGCGATACCAGAAGCCAAAATTTCATAGCCTGCACTGTCTTACTGAAGTTAAATAGATATATATACATTTGATATGTTATTCTTCTCAGCTTCTGTATCCCTTTAGACACATCAATGTTGTGATGCTGAAATTGCCCTCACTGTTCAAACAAAGTTTTCCATGTAATTAAATAGCTTCTTGAAATTAACCTGCTGAGCACAACTAGGCATATCATCTCTTAGTTGCTCCTAGCCATTAAAGTTGCTCTTTGGTTGGCAGTGTATTTGGTTTTATTGATCTGTTTTGAGAGCAGATGGCTTCAGCTTGAGACAGTACTAAAATCTGGTCTCCAGCTAATTTTCCTTAGATCCCAGTTCAAACTGCTATGTATTTCAATGAAATTTTGTCAATAAGAAACTTGTAATCAGAACTGACATCTCTTCTGACTTCTCTCGGAAAACATGCTTCATCTGCATATCTCCACTAGGTAGTTTTACTAAACCTAGTTTGGTTCATTTATCCTAGACGATCTGATACATGATATCTACAGTTTGATATCCTGGCCTCTATTATATTCCTTTCTATGTTCATAGAATTTTTGTGAGAGCAGAGATATTTCTACCTGACATGTGTGAATGAGATTTTCTTGACTGTTACTCACTTAAATTAATGTAGTTCAAGGAACTATGTGCACTTCTGTGATATTGGAAGAGATAAAGAAAGAAAAAAGTCCTCAAACAAAATAATGATTAAAGCAAAAAAAGATCCAAGCAATTAGAGTGCAATTAGGATATTAAAACTTTCTCTCTCTCTCTCTCTCTTCCCCCCTCTGTGTGGTACAGGTTCAATAGGATAGTATTTTGTAATCACACAAGATTAAAATTAGGATTTATCTGGATAATGTTAAAATTAGTATAACCAAGGTTAATTTAAAACAGCAATTAATGAGGCTCTTCCTCTACTTCAACATTTCAAAAAATTCTTACCTTACCTAAGACAAAAATGATTAGCTTCTCTTTTAAAAATGGCTATGTCACCATCAAGTGGCAACTACCAAGGAAATATATGGCAAAGCCTTAAAAGCTACTCTACTAAATGCATTTGAAATGCTAAATTGACATCTGTGGGTTATAGTTTAATTAGATATATTACTGGGTCTAATTTGTAAAGCTTCTAAGACAAACACAGTTATGTACTTACAGGCCTTCATATAAGAAACTTCATGCCAAGAAACAAAAATAATTATTTTCGTAAAAACAAAAACAAACAAAGAAAAACCAGTGGCTAGCAAGAGTTTGATCTGAGAACTCAAAGAATGGCCCTTTAAACGCCATTGTTTGTGTTCTGAGAAATATTTGTGTTTTGTGGTCCTTTAAAATATTTGTGTTCTAAGGAACACAAACAACAAATTGTCTTTTTTTAAAGTTGTTGAGACAGGATTGAGCAAGCAGGTAATATAGAGAAAAATGATGAATAAAAGGTTTAAATGTAACTTTAAGATAAACTGCTCTGTATCAACTTCCTATAGGAAGTATCTTGACTTACTGAGACTAAAAGGACCCCTACCTGAAAGAAACCACACAAGTATGGAAATTTCCAACCTCAAATAAATTTTTAGTAATTTATTTGAGCTCTTTCTATCAGTTTTGTATCTCACTAAAAGCAGAGCCATTTTTGATTTGAACTGTTGTATTTGTTTGTTCATTTATTTATTTGTTTATTTATTTAGAAACATTTATATACCCACTGTTAAGAACTTTGAGCAGTTCCCAACCACGTTTTGACATCAGGTTGCTATTTGTATAGGCATGTTGTCAATTTGTGAGTCTAGAGCTGACAAGGAGCCATCTGTCAATCAGCACTTGCATTTTTGGGGCACAGAGAATCAACCAATTAGTGCTCACTTGCTGGCCAATAATGATACCTCTTTTTCTACTCCCGCCAAATACATATCTAAGTACGCATCTTTTCCTTCTTTCAAGGAAGAGGATAATAAATTGTTGGTATTCCTATATCTTTGTGTCCAGTCCAAGATACAATTGCAAGATAATTGTGACCAATTGTGGTTTATTTTTTATTTTTTATTTTTATTTTTGCTTTAATTTATATGCCGCCCTTCTCCGGAGACTCAAGGTGGCTTACAATGCGTTAAGCAATAGCCTTCATACTTTTGTATATTTATACAAAGTCACTTTATTGCCCCCACAATCTGGGTCCTCATCTTACCTCCTTTGAAAAGATAGAAGGCTGAGTCAATCTTGAACCTGGTGAGATTTGAACTTGCAGTAATTGCAAGCAGCAGATGTTAATTACAGTGCTTTAGTCCACTGTACTACAGGCTCTTCCTTATTGCACCTATGAATGCGGGGGGGAAGCTTTTAAAATTAAGTCTGCAAAACTACAGAAAAAAATCAGCTAATTAGAATAACATGGTCCCATTTCTATGTAAAAAGCTGCATACTTTTAGTTTCTGAGTAGATTAAGCAGTTAGTCTCTCTAATTTTGAAAACTGCTGTTTTATTTTTTCGGCAAATCATATAAATATTGAAGCTTAGGGGAGATATGATAGCAGTGTTCCAGTATTTGAGAGGCTGCCACAAAGATGAAGGGGGCAAACTATTTCTCAAAGCACCAGAAGGCAAGAAAAGAATCAATGGACAGAAACTAATCAAGGAGAGAATAAGGACTCATAAGGAGAAATTTCCTCACAGTGAGAACAATCAACCAGTGGAATAGTTTGCCTTCAAAAGTTGAGGGTACTCCATCACTGGAACCTTTCAAGAAGAGACTGGACAGCAATTTATCTGAAATGGTAAAGACTGTTCGAGAATGGAGTTGGACTAGATGACCTCCAAGGTTCCTTCCAACTCTTGTTATTCTGTGTCCTGTGTTAAGCTTGCCTTAGATGAGTACTGTACATTTTAGTAACTGACCCTCTCAGATACACAGAATAATGGATATTTTCAAAAGATGGCTGCTTCTGAAAGCAAACACACTTGAATGATTTGAATCATAGTTTTTATTTTCTGCATCTGGACAAGGATATCCCACCAGCCATATCAACCATGTTATGAGTATTCATGTGATCCTGCTTACAGATACTTTTAAGGGTTGGAAAGGAATATAGGCAAGCATAGAAGTTATGTTATATTTTCTTTTTTTGGTGAAGAAGTGACAGATGGTGATTGATAATGCAGCCCTTTAAGACAACTTTTGTTCACAGGAGCACAGAAATTACCTATCTAGGCACCATTTAAATTAAATATCCACATTTCTGCATGCTAACATTCAAAAGATGGCTTTTTCTAGCTTTACAAGTTACATTCATCATACTCATTTTTAATGTAGAAAAGGTAAAATACATGTTGTGATTTCTTGGGATCATTCTGCAGAGAGTTTAGCAGTGGTAGCTAATGAAAAATGTGGTTATCTGAGGATGGATTCTAGAGAATATTTTTATATAGCTGGATACTTGTTCACATAGGCATTGGCTTCCAGGCCTGTTGGTTATGCTTTCAAAATGGCCAACATCCATCCAGGACCTGCTATTAGGCACCTTTTTGTGATGCTGTTAACTCTGTAGTTGAGATTGTGTCTTGCATGTCATCCTTTTTTGCCATTTTCTTTGTTGTGAAACTCAGATGTAGCCTGTTGTGGTAGAAAATGGGAAGAAACACATTTACAAGCACAACACTGGGCAGCAGCCAGCACCATTTGTATTTTATGGTGCTTATGGGAACAGTGAAACAGGTGGATTAGTGAAAATATAGATTTCTATAGTGATCAATTTTTGATCTGCTTTGGTGGGTGTCAGTTTTGCTCAATCCACCATTGATAACAATATATCAACATTCATTTAGTTCATCTTAAAAGGGACTGGAAAAACTTGGAGAGTGAAAAAAAAATCAAATATAGAACAAAGAGGGAAAATGATAGATTTGACAATTCTTAGAAGAAACTCTGAATTAAATATATACTGAATGACATGAAAATGCCATAAGGTGATGTCTTACTTCAGGTATCACTTTTTTTCTTGTGAAATTAAAAACTGTGAGTTTCTGTAAGAAAAGCAGAGTACAAAGGTCATTTTGGACAGTGAGATGGGCAGTATATACATTTAATAAAGAAAGAAATAATTCAGCTTCTCATCTTGGCATTGGTTTACAAAACACATTTTTTAAAAATATGATTCTTAATTTATCTCAGCAACAAACTAACAAATAAAGATAGGTAGTCATGCCAGCCCTTATCCTATCTCCCCCAATACAAGAATAAATTAAGAGTTTTGAAAGGTGTTTTATGTAGTTTTTAAATCTTATTCTAACCCATGCTATTGGTTGTGGACATGAAACAACTATAAGGCAATTTACTCTAGATGAATTAAACAAAGTTTATGTATTATGCCATGATACATTTATGGAAGCATCTAATGAAATAACTTGGATATTTTTTGTACTGTTATATAGAAAGGATTGTTCTTTTATAATTACTTAGTAGATCCACAGACTTGGAAATGGTTATTTATGGCACTTATGCATCATGGCAATGTACTGACTGATCTCACTCTAATAAATCAATAGAGAGTGTATAAATGGAATATTTCCACTAAGAGTAAATCTGAGCTAACTGCATGATCTTAATGCTTGTATTTATTTAAACATTCATTTAAAACTAGAGCTGCCAAGTAAGCTGAGAATCAATGAGATACAGTGGAAAACACCATATGTGGCCAGGAAATATCTGACCATATAAAAGAATTAATGTTAGAGTATAATTGTAGGAATTATAATTCTTAGCTCCAGAACCCTTCTTGGGTCTGTAAAAGTCCAATGAAAGTCAGTAATGTAGGATGGTTAAATTAAAAATGTAACTTTAAGGGCAGTTTTAATAGGTTCAAGCCACTATTTATTTTTTGTTCCTTGTTTTCTGCTCCATAAAATGCAGTGCTTCCCAGAAACATCTGTGGACCTCTTTGCAAAGCCTGTCCTAGAAGCCTTTTTACTGATTTCATTGAGAACATTGATTTTAAAAAAAGGCTCTTTAGACTCACTTCTTCATTATGAACAACATAACATGTTTCACACACTAGAATGATTCCCCATTCCAAATGTCATTCCTTTTGTCTTAACTTCCAAAACTTTTACCCTCTAAAATACAGGAAAAAAGAAACTCAGTTTGTATCCAATGTAATTCACACTCATGCAACTGTGAATGCAAAGTTTCAGCCTAAGAGTGGAAGTACCTGGCAAGATCATGGCTTGCAGGTTGAAAACGAAGGAGAAGGAAAAAAAAATACTGTACTGAAATAATGGCAGTACTGAATATTTTATCACTATATAATCAGCCATGATATATTGGTTGAGTTTCTAAAGAAAAGGAAAGAAAAATCAATATAGTATGTATGGATGTGCAGTATTGATATATCCTCAGCTGTGATATATTGCTTGCATGATAACTCAGCACACCATTTGTTGTTTTTTTCCCACTGAATATTGCTTTTCTCTTGTAATTCATACCTTGCGATTCATATTGATCTTTGATATGGATTCACAAAACTATCAGGACAAGACGCTTAATTTGGGGGCCTCTTTGTCAGATTGTTAACCCCTATCTCTATCTCCTTTATATCTCTATAGTATGTATATTGCATGTATAGCCAGTACTGATGTTTTGCTATATTTATTTTACTAATAAATAAAAATTCTAAATATTTACTTACTTACTTACTTACTTACTTACTTACTTACTTGGAATAGCTGTACGCCTTTCATTCTCAAAGGTTCGGGTAGCTAACAATAAGAGAAAAATCATGTTTTAAAAAAATCTCATTAATAATAAACCTATCCCCAAAATAAGAATCATAAAAATCTCAAAAAGCTTTGTAATGGATAAAAAAAATACAAAGTCATCTGTCCATCAATGCATCTCAACCTTCAAAGCATGCCATACTCCAAGCTAGATGGACAAATCAAGTCTTAAACTTGTCTCCTCAAACTCAGGAAAGGAAAGGTTTCTTGGATTGAATTGCCAATGGAATTTCTAAGCATGGGGACAGCAGTTGAAAATGCCTTTCTCCTAGTACTGACAAATGCCATTTTTGGAGAGATGGTGCCTGGCAGCAATTAACTCTGTTCCATATGGATGGATGGGCAGGTGGATATGAGGAAAAGGTGCTCCTTTAGATAATCCAGAACCCATGAAGGGCCTTAAAGGTGACAGTCAGCACCTTGAATAACATCTGGAAGCAACAAATGGCAATTCCCTCCCAAAGTTTTTGGAGAAATCCCTTCCCCCAAAAAGACATAAAATTGTTCTCTATTTTTAAAGGAGGAAAATTCTTCAGGGAAATTGAGGCAATGGAGTATTTGAGCAGTCTTAATAACTGAAGTTCCTATAAGATATTTTGCCATAAACCATAAGCTGTGAAAATATCAGAACCAATGACCTTTTAAGAAATGTTGAAACAATCTCTCTTCAAATTAGGAAGTGAATCATAAGCCTGGTGTTTATTATTTTAACAACATGTTACTATCAATTCCCTCTCACCTTTACCAAATAGATTTCTAATACAAAGTGTTACAGACATGATGCTTTGCTACACAGCAACACGGAAGCGCTCCCGATTGGCTGAGACTTGACAGCTCAGCCGGCGGGAGAATTAAGTCATTGCCATTGGCTGCTGCTTCTGACTGCCGTATATAAGTAGCAGCTGTGACTGAGAGTTCTTGTTCTTGTTCGTCTATTTAATTCCTGTTTGAGAGATGTTAATAAACCGTTCCGATTAACCGTTGCCTCAGTCTCCCAGCCTGTTCTTTCAAACTAGAACACTGGCGACGAGGATGGGATTGCCTTACTGAGCAATGGCATCACGTTTCCTGAGCACTGTTTCCTCCACGAAAGGTAGACTTTCATCTGATCGTGAGGAAAAAATTCTACTCACTAGTCTTTTCCCTCACGATGGCTAACCCGGCGATGTTCGCCCTTTCACGCTGGCCTCAGAAACATGGGACACGTACATTGAGCATTTCGAGTGCTTTCTACAAGCCAATGACTATGCTGATTTTTCTAATGACAGAAAAGCCCATTTTCTAAACGCCTGTGGACCTCAAATCTTTGCCACGGCGAGGGCTCTTGTAGCTCCACTTTCTGTGTCCGCGGTTCCTTGGACCACCTTACTAGTGAAATTAAAGGGGCACTATGCACCCGCCCCCTCCCATATTTCCCACCAGTTCCTGTTCCGTCAGAGGTTACAGAAGGAGGGAGAGTCCATTAACGAATACCTTGCTGCCCTCCACGCTGAAGCTATTAATTGCGAATTCGAGAATCTTGATGACATTCTCCTCAAGTCTGCGGTGTGCGTGACTTGCGGCTACAACGCTGCCTATTAACCAAGACTGACATCAATTTGCAGTCAGCTGTAGACGAAGCTTGTGCTTTTGAAATGTCGGACAGGTCGGCGGCTGAGATACGCAGAGTTCCTAACACGCTGTCTGCCACCCGGTGTGCCGCCATTCACCTCGAGGATGTTTTCTCTGACAGCCCTTCCAATGACGAAGACGAGGTGAGCCGCCTCAAAGCGGCTGTGAGTCACAAGAGGCCACAGGGCAAGAAGCAGACCACGACATTTTGCCTGGGCTGTGGGGAGGATCACCCACACGCCTTTTGCC
Organism: Arizona elegans; assembly: GCA_022577455.1. Classification (NCBI taxonomy): domain Eukaryota; kingdom Metazoa; phylum Chordata; class Lepidosauria; order Squamata; family Colubridae; genus Arizona; species Arizona elegans. The sequence goes on along the minus strand of JAKOOJ010000001.1, from coordinate 230,715,001 downwards.
GTTTTAAAAATGCTGTATGCCACCGGTGCAGAAAGAAAGGCCATCTGGCCAAAGTCTGCCATTCTATTCCCCTAGAAGCTACCACGGGTGCTCCGCTAACGTCAAATGTCAGAAAGGGATTCAACACTCGAAAGGACTATTGTTTTGCCATATCCCACAGCAGAACAAACACCACTGTGTCTGTCAACCATGCTTCCTCCAGCCATCACAAGAAAATCTTCCTGACTGTCCAACTTGAGGGAATGCCGTGCAGAATGGAAGTGGACACCGGTTCCTCCAAGTCTATCATCGCCTGGCAGACACTGAAGAAGCTGGTGGCTGCCATCATGCCTGGGCAACTGCGAGCCTGCAACACCAGGCTCCATGACTATCAGGGAAATAGTATTCCCATCTTAGGGTGTGGCCACTTCTTAGTGAAAAAAGGGGATTTCTCAGGGTCACTCCCAGTTATTGTTGTTAAGGGTAGCCTTCCCAGTTTGTTAGGGTTAGACTGATTCGAGGCATTGGGGCTCACCATCTCTGGCATCAATACCACCGTCGCTGATGACTTCAAGGCCCTAACCTCCGAGTTCGCCAAGGTTTTTGATGGCTCCTTGGGTAACTATAAGGGTACCCCTATCTCCCTTAACCTTGACCCTCAGGTGGCACCCATTCGACCCAAGTCCAGAAGGGTGCCCTTTGTCCTCTGCCCCAAGGTGGACGCGGAATTGGACAAGCTATTGGCCCAGGGGATCCTCAACCACTGATTATTTCAAATGGGAGACGTGGAACCAGCCAAGGACCATTCACTGGAGTCAACCCCGCCCCCGCCTCTATGGGGCAATAAGGTCCAGGATGAACCATTTACTCTTCTGATTACTGATCCTCTTGACACCGTGTCCACACAGTCGCCGGCAGTTCCAATGTCCCCGGGGCCAATGCCCCCATCCAAGTCGACCCTAGAAAACCCAGAGCTAACTCTTTCCCAGGACAGCGAACTTCGTCGGTCAAGGCGAGTGTGCAGGCATCCGGCTTACTTTAAGGATTACGTGTGCGCCATCCAAGGGGGAAGGAGTGTTACAGACGCGAGGCTTTGCTACACAGCAACATGGAAGCGCTCCCAATTGGCTGAGACTTGACAGCTCAGCCGGCGGGAGAATTAAGTCATTGCCATTGGCTGCTGCTTCTGACTGCCATATATAAATAGCAGCTGTGACTGAGAGTTCTTGTTCTTCTAGTTAATTCCTGTTTGAGAGATGTTAATAAACTATTCCTGTTAACCGTTGCCTCAGTCTCCCAGCCTGTTCTTTCAAACTAGAACACAAAGTGCAGCAGAGATTAATTTAACATGCAATTGCTCCACTAATTATACGAATGCTAATATGTTCCATTGTGCTTTCTCATTAATTTATATATGAAAAAATGCTAGTTGTGTTTTGTGGATATCCATGTGTTTCCATAGATATGTAAAGTTATTGTCTGTAAATGTAAACTAAATTCATTTATTTGTTTAGATGTTAATATGATTACATGTTTTCTTTTTAAATTTGTTTTGTTCATTTTTTCCTAACTTGTTACTAGCAGATATAATATAGGATATAATATTAAATAAAGAACAGTTTGTTTTTACATAAAGGACATTGTTCCAAATTTCTGTTCTGTCCCCGTACCACCCCCACACCCCCACAGATGGCCCGGAGTTAATAAGCCACACGACAAAACTCTTTGATGATAAAGCTGGCAGTAACCCAGTGGCTATCTGCCAATTCAGACTTTACTCACATAAAATAAAGATTAGATTGCAGCATTCCGATAAAACAGGCAGAGTATCAATAATACAAGGATTAGTCCAAATGCAGTCCGATAAAGCAGGCAAAGTCCAGTAACGCAGAGATCATGGAGTATTTCCAGTTTTTGCTCATCACAAACTGAACCGGCCACCACACCCACATTTATACCCTGTGGGGTGTGGTCCAGTGACTCAGCTAATCTCTGGCACGCCTTCCCCTCTGCTGTGCACGCTTCTCCCTGCACCTCTGTCGAGGGTCCAGCAAGCACTTATCTTCCTCGTCGCTGTCCACCTGTGGTTGCGGGGATGTGCTTGGCTCTGAGTCTATTGTTCGGCCTTCGGTGTCCTCCGGAGGCATTGCCAGAGAGGAGGGTCCTGGAGAGGGAGGTCTTGCCAACTCCTCCCCCTCACTCTCAGAGTCAGCATCTGTCGATAGCCCAGGCTCAGGCAATGGAGCCACAACAATTTCCTTAACAAATATTAAAAGAAAGGTTGATACCTAAAAGTTATTTTAGATAAACAATTGCCCTGTCTTGCTCATTGTAACAGTAGTATTGTCACTGAGGTCTCAAAATGGCCTCAGTCAGGCCAGCTTCAGGCCTGACAAGTATTTCTCAATAGGAATGAAAATCTACAAAGTTTAAATTTCTTTTAAGTAAGGGGTACTTCAGAAATAGCAGTATAGTATTATTCCCCACTGGGAAAAAATGTTTCAGACTCTAGTATTTGTTTTATAATGGTGTTTTTTCATACAATGCTTTGCACTGAGTATGTGATAGAAAAACTTGACACTCTGGCTGACCTGTGAGTCACAGAGAAATTTATTCAATTCTGTCTTGGATCTTCTCAAAACTCTGGATGGTTCAGGAAAACTTCAGAACAGAGAGGAGTCAGAGAAGGAAAGGTGGAAGAAAAGGTTGCATTGGATGAATTGTTTTTGCAATATGGGATGTAACCCCAAATGTTTGTTAGCTTTGTGACACTTCAAAGGTTAGAATTTTCGAGAGCAAAATATTTACAGTCCAATGAATGAAGGTTTGAGGAGTAAAGAAGGTTCAGATAAAAGAAGTGTGTAAGTGCAAGAAATAGGAAGAGAAGAGCCTATCAAGAGAGAGGGTTTGTTAACTCATATATTGTGACTAGAGTGAATCAGTTTCAATTTGTGATACCTGAGGAAAGAAACATGCTGCTTGAAGAAATATGCTCCTCTACTTGTCTTTTGGATCCAGGCTTGGCTTATAATTTTCTAGCTAGATGATATTAGAGTTACTTTAATTAATATCATAAATGCCTCTTTGAGGAAGGGCAAGCTGTTTCCTGGTTTAAAGAAGGTGTTTATTAAAAAGTCTTCATTAGATTCTATGAAGCTAGATAATTATTGCACAAAGTCTAGCCTTCTGCATTGGGGAAGATGGTTGAGAAGGTAGTGGCTTCTCAACTGCAGATTGTCTTGAAAAAAGCATGTCAGTATGGGTTTGTAGTGTGCTATGATTTTGAGACTGCCTTGGTTGGCTTGATGGGATTAATAGAGATGTTACGATTTTGCTAGCCTTTTTGGACCTCTCAGTGGTTTTGGATGTCAATGACCATAGTATCCTTCTAGATCACCTAACTGAGTGTCCAATTTTCTTTCAATTTCTTTAGAAAGCCAATTTGCTATAGTAGGGAGGATGTTGGCCTAGAAAGCAGGAGACATTAATTTTAGCCCCCGCTTAGGCATGAAAGCCAGTTAGGTGACTTTGAGCCAGTCATTCTCTCTCAGTTCATCCCACCTCATGGAGATGCTTTGTGGAAAAAATAGGAGAAGTGGATCTCCTGTGAATAGTGCCACAGTGTCCAGAAGGAAGCAAATACACACCTGGTAAGTGCTCCTAGAACTGAATCTCCTTTCTTTCCCATTTACACATTTTTATGTAAATGTCTTTCCGGGAACAATGAGTTCTTTTTTTAATGCTATGTTGAACTAAACTATTATAACATATTCTACATATAGCTGCCTTTACTTGCCTGGAATCAGTTTGTACTGTCAGGTTGGTGTCTGGACAAATGTTATATCTATGCCAAAAGTCTACACTAGCTAATTTATTTCCAAGTAAATGTGAAGTGATGGTTATTATCTTTGGCTTAAGTCTACGGTACATTTCTTGACAAAAAGGTTGTTTCTATAAAAATCATCCCAGTTCATTGAAATCATCTTCATTGTCACTGGCCTGCTGTTTGGGCATTGAATATTTTTTTAAAAATCCTAAAGATCTTTAACAACAACTTTTCATTTTGGGTGTTAATTATTTTTGTTTTAACTTGATTGTTTACAATACAATACATAAAATAGAGACATTGGTAATGTATGTTTAGCAAACAAAAAAAAATAGCAGGAAACTATAAGCAATTAGGTAAGATTAAACATATCATTGCAAATCTACTCTTACACAGAGGAAAGCAGTTATTCATGGGATTTTAACCGAAACCTTTCATAGAAGCTTCCTCTTGAAAATACAGAATATCAGAGGGTTTGTCACTGATTTTTTTCATTCCTTCCAGTATACGTTTGCATATATAAAAACTATGTGAATGATAAATTTATAGGAACATCAAATTCTTCTTAAAATCTATAGAATAATCTCATTCCATTTATTGTACTTTTATCCCCCTTATTCTTTAATAGGTTCAACCTAATCTGCATAACCATTCTTATCAAGGCCAGTCCTACAAAGTATGAAGAGGTTATCTCAGGCAACAAATTTTGATATTATTAAAAGGCAGAATTCATTGGAATCTAAGTGCAATAAAATTATGGCTAACTTCATACCTATTAGTTTTTTACTGGTTCTCTTCTCCTCGAAGAGAATCCAAGCTAATTAAAATTAGCCCACTTTCACAATTGGTGAAGAGAGAAAAGTACTTGGACACGTCTTTCCTCAGATAACAAAACAAATGGCTTGACTAAATATATTAATATGTCTTAATGCAGTGAATTGATTTGGATATCTTGTTGTAGTTCCTCTTCTAATGACATTTTGGCATAGGATACAGTGATTATCCTAAAATCTCCATGTTGCAATGTTCACCCTGAGAAGAAATGTTATAAATATTTATTTGGAATTTACTTCCAAAGCAGTCTCCAGTTTTCTTCTTTCCTTATCTGAAGTGCCTAGAAATGTACCTCTTCCTCTGACCCACAATATAATTTTGAAATTTGTTGCGGGAACTGCTTACACAATCAAATTTAAAATGGCACAACATTTTTCAACTTTGTTTATGAATATTTGAGAATAAATTATTTCTTTTCCAAAAAATACCTATTTTCAATATCATTTGGTGTTTACTGGCTATCTTACCTGGCTCCGCAGCTTGGAGAAAACTGAAAACCTATTTGAATATACCTTGAATTCCTGATCCGTCAGCTTCAAAGTTGGATATAAGTTAAATTAAGAACCTGATAGTACAGTGGACTAAAGCACTGTTATTAACATCTGCTGCTTGCAATTACTGCAAGTTCAAATCTCACCAGGCTTAAGGTTGACTCAGCCTTCCATCCTTTCAAAGGTAGGTAAAATGAGGACCCAGATTGTGGGGCAATAAACTGACTTTGTATAAATATACAAAAGTATGAAGGCTATTGCTTAACGCATTGTAAGCCGCCCTGAGTCTCCGGAGAAGGGCGACATATAAATTAAAGCCAAAAAAAAAATAAATAAAAAAAAATCCCCTTTCCTCACTGATCATTCTACCCTTGATTTCCTCTACGAATTTTCTTGAATGAAACCTTGGGAACAGGAAAGAAATAATGGTGAGCTTCTGAAATAAGTGTCTGTGCTGTTTTCTATTAGGACAAAGTTATAATATGGTTACTATTGGTTAATAATAATTAGCTGATTTTTTAAAAAAGAACACAATGTACAAGCTATAGCTTAAATGATTCCAATTCTTAGGTCTCTAAGAGAACTTTTCATACATAGACATAAAATTCTTCTTAACCATTAATATTTTCCTTTTAAGCATGAAAAGCCCTTGATATACTTTTTTTTTTTTTTGTGCTTTGAATGTCAAAAGTAAGTCTTACCCTACCTCTACAACAGACTAGCCCTTCTAATAAGGAACAGAATAGGAGGGGAAATAACCCTTATGGACTAGATATAACCTTATATATTGAAAACAGCTATTTTTAGATGGGTCTTGGATCAGTGTCCAGAGTGCCAATGCACCGCTCCACAGGTAAGAAATGAGAAATTTTCAGGGCTGTTGAACATTGCACATTTTCACAGTGATCAAGACAAAACTATTTTAGTCCAGGTGTTCATGTAATTATGTTATACTAGAAAGCTCAGTATTGTTCAATGGGCCTCAAACATGAGATGCAGACAGCTGAGCTATCACTTGAATATTGCAGTGTAATACAGGATAAGATAAAAGTCATCTACCTGAAAGGTTTTTTTTTTTAAACTTTTTTGTTTTACTTTGGAAAGATGTGCTACCTTGAATGACATTGCTTTTTGTACTGATTATAAAACAATTTTTTTTGACAAAAGGACTTTAAAAATGTGTAACAGAAGAAAATAAGTGTTAATGAGAGTTATTCCCAACATTTTGGATTGTGTGTAGCAATACTGCTGCTATAAATATAGACAATAAAATAGATTAACAGCCAATAATTTTTTGCTGTATGAAAGATTTGTTCTGCTCCAGTTGATGACTTCAAAAAACAGCAGGTTTGCTGCAATGTAGGAAGGATATGATTGAGCTCAGTCCAGATCAAATATCGAAAGTTGACAGTTGTATGCATGACTGAAATTGGAACAAGTCTCAATTGTTGTTGCAACAAAGGCAACTTTGGAATAAACTTTTTGGAACATTATAGATCAGACTATTAGTTCCTCTCACTGTGGGAAAAGGACCTCGACAGGAGATACTTGGGTAGACAATAGTATCTGCACTCTGGAAGACCACAGATTAAGCATGAGCCAGCAGTGTGCTGCAGCTGCCAAAAGAGCCAGTGCAAACATGTGTTACATCAACAGAGATACAGTGTCAATGTATTTCAGTGAACTAAGGATCAGAAGGCTAAAGAGAGACATGATACTTGAAAGACTGCCATAAGGAAGTAGGTGTGGATTTATTCTCCCCAGTGCCTAAGTATAAGGCAGGAACCAAGCTTTACAGAGAGGGAGATCAATAGAAGATAATATATGTAACTCAGGTTGAACTGTGGAGCCCTTGGTGCTCCCTGAGCTTGGTTGTTTGCTTGAAGATATTTCATTACCAGATTAGGTAACATCTTCATGCAAGAATGGAAATGCAGTTGGCTATCTTTTTATATACAGTGGCTTGCCCTATTAGTGTTGAATGGGTGTTGTTTTCTCCTTAACAGTTCTTGATAAGGTTATCCTTTACACACTATTCAGAAGAGACATAAATATGCTAAAAAGGAGAAAGACTACAACACTTCCACCTCAGCAATCAACACTCAGGTAAGCAGGGATTAACACCATAATTAAAACCAGACAAACAATCAGGTTGTAAAGAACAGCCTAATCTTGGAATTACCAAGGAGAAAACAATAGCCTCACCAAAATTTACAGGTCAAGCAACTGTACATAAACAGAAAGCAAACCTCACTCCCTTCTAGCACTGAAGACGTTACCTCCTTTGGTAATGAAAAATCTTCAGGAAAATAACCAAGCTCAGAGAGCACCAGGGAGTCATAGAGGGAGATCCAAAGTTAAAATAAGGAGAAATTTCTTGATTGTAAGTAGTGGTTGCAGTTTTGGATGGTCCATAACTGGAAGTTTACAAACAAAAGTTGGACAGGCATTTATCTGGAATGGTCTGATGATGATTCCTTCACGGGTTAAATTGTTGGACTAAATCCTGTAAGGTCCCCTTTCAACCCAATGATTCTGTAATTTCATCTCTTATCACCCAGTTATGGCTATATCCATTTCCTCCAGTTAGCATTGGCTTTAATCTTCAGCCATCTTTATTTTAGATGTGGAACCACTTGTTTCCCCAGACTACTAACCCTTTTCCTTTCCTGAGCAGTGCCATTCTTTCAATGCTCTGGCAGTGCTGCAAGGAGAAAGATTATCTAAGGTGAAGTAAACAGTAATTTATTCAGCCCAAAGCATTTTGATTAAGGTAAAATCGTTATCTGGGGCACTATAGAACAAAGAGTTCTGCATTTTCCACATGCTCTTTCACAAAACTGGTTTCAGACATCACTTTTATGGTGTTCCTAATGAAGATTTTAATAGAAATGTGTGGGCTGAATCAATTATAGGAGAATGTTCTTTGTAGAACCTCAGGTTTTGCACCATGCTTTTATACTGCACTCTTCCTCAGTTTCATTATAACAATAGTGAAAAATAATATAAATCAAGGAGAAAAACACTATTGTTAAATAAGGGGAAAAATATCTTGAGTACCATGTGGTTGTTTTTGGTGCAATAGAACCACTCTTTCTAATAGAGTAAATCTTGTTCTTTTGGGAAAGTGAAATAACTTTCTCCATTATGCCCCCAGTTTTCACTGAGTGCAAAACCAACTCAGACTGAAGGTATTACTTTCTCAGACAGAACTGCTCTTCTGAGAAAACCAACTTTCATTCTATTGGGACAATCCTGAACAATACTTCACAAAAAGTAATCCCCTTTTAGCTTTTTTCTGCTGAAACAAAGCAACACATAGAAAGAGAAGGAAGCTTGGTTTTTGTTATTTTATGTATCAGGGATAGACGCATTGCATTCTTAAAACAACAGATCTATCCCTTTACTTCGATAGGAGAAAGTCATACTGATCTTTATAGAGCTTACTGCTGGGCAGACAAATACATTGTTTAGTGCTTTGATAGGAATAGGTTCAATTTAAGGAGGCTGAACTCTTTAAAAATGGTTATAATTCTTCCATTGTCCTGTTTAATGGTAGCATCAAGTAACACTATCAATTCAGATGTGTTTCCAAAATAGCAAAAGTTTATTAATTGAAACAATATATTACTTTAACATGCCTCTAAACTGAAAAAAATAAAACCAATGTGTATATTTGATGAATGTTTAGATTTATATTTTCTATACTGAATGCAACAATGGACTGTATGTTAAATTAAACATCTACTACCTGGGAGAAAGAGGGGATAATATTTCAATCAAGGTAAATCTGACTTATGTTAGTATCTCACCTGATTCAACACCATCAATAACTTGGATTTGGATAGATTTATACAATTGGTTTGGTTCACTGTAAGACGTTAAGAGCTTTCTTGATGAGATGTGTGAATGGAAACAAAATCTTCCTCTTCCCTAACCTTTCGAACCTTCTCCAGATATTTTTGTCATAGGTCACTGCACTATATTATATAAAATTTGGTCTTAATAGGCTGAGAGACTGTTGTATGGTGAGATGAATGGTATTATAATAATTCCTACACCATCCCAGCCACCCACATGGCACAGTAAACATTAGATATTGGTAAACTGTCAGATGGGTCTGTTGATAAGAGAGAGGGGGGATTCTGATGGATTTTAACTACAGCACCTTTCTACTTTCAGACCCTACTCTTGTGTATCACAGAATATCCTGATAAACTCTCTATTCCTTTTTCATGACAGGTCAGCACTACCATCCAGGATGAAATAGATTATAGATATTTTCAATGGTTGTGGCATTAAAAATGAGAGCTTTTAGATTGGAGGATGTGCTCCCTCAGTTACTTAGACTCCCTCCCTGTTTAGTTTGCAACCTGACAAAAAGGGATAACAGTAACAAGCCTATCCTGGGTCAGGAAGTCCAAGTTGCAGCTTTCCATCCTATGTCAGTTACTACCAGTAGTTTAATTTTTGCTTTCAACAAGGATTCTTTCCACAGACTCCCTACTATCTCCCACAATACCAAACAAGAACATATAGAAGCTCATAAAAAGCACTTCTTCCTCTGTAATCTGTCTCCCCAATATGTATTCATGAAGACAATCATGGCCAACTCTGTTTGGTTCTCTTTGAGTCCAAAACACAAAACGATGCAATTTCTAAATAGAAAAGCTTCACTCATGAACTTCTACAACCCAGTCCTGTAGAGAGTTGGAAGGAAGCATACCTTGCTGAACTATTTCTCTTGAGAATTTGATAGCATTACCCTGAGTTCAACTCTCAAGTTTTTTGGAACTCAAGAAAATAAATTACTCCATTGCCCCAAATTAGTCCAATGGAGGGAGAAATTTATTTTCTTGAGTATCCAAAAATTTAAGAATTGCATTCAGGCTAATGCTATCAAAAACTTTATTGTTGTTGAAGACCAATGCTTTCAACATGTCCTAGATCCTGAATGTCATTCAGGATAGATCTGCCTGTTGGTTTCAAGAATAAAAAAGAGAGAGAATCATTAACAAGTTTTTAAGTTGGGAATAACTGCTCAAAGGTTTGAGTGGACATGCATTGGAAGGATTACACTAGTTGTAATCCAGTGTATGCTTGAACATAATTGGAAATTCTCTGAGAATAGACCACCTTATTTTGGAGTGGTCTCTATCTATCAGATCTCTGTCTGTTTGTCTGTCTGTCTGTCCATCTGTCCGTCCATACATACATACATACATACATACATACATACATACATACGTTTTCCGATACATTTGCTTTGAGAACTCAATGCCACACACATGAGACTCTCCCTTAATTTAATTTTCAAAATAGCAACTTTGTCATGTAGATTGAACTGAAGGGGAAAAAAATAGTCAATCCGACTGATTTCAATCAGTAAACTACATTGTCTCTTAGGAATTTTTTTAAACAGAAAACTATCATTCTCTATTAGAAAAGCAGTGGTAGGTCAGAACATTGATTCCCCCCACCCCCATTAGTATAATGTTAGTATCAGATAAACTGTTGATTATAAAGCATTCAGTTGAAATTATGAACAGCTGAGATTTTGGCTAATGTCCACTTATAAAAACTAAAGGCAGAATTAATAGTCAGTTAGATTCTCCTCACTGAAGAGACAGTCCAATTTTCTGTCACTGTTGCAATGTATTGTGCTGCTTGTCATTTGTATTTGTTCCGGTCTAAATTCCCTTTTATAGCCCATAAAATGTTCATAAGTAAGTAAAGATTCCACCTTTGAGGACGATTAATACTTTAATAGTATAGTTTATTTTCCCCATCTTTTTAAATAATTATTTGGTTTATTTTGCTTCTAATTGGCCATTGTTTGAGTATTGCATCTCAGTGGTATATTAATTCAAAATTTGAGTAAGTAGAATCTTTCATACATTTGACAGCATTTTGTATAAGTGTAATTGCCTTATGAATTGCTATAGAGTTCCTCTGAATAAGAAATTAACTGACAATGTGGAAATTAGATTGTTGAAAGGGTATATATAACATGTCAAATAATACTTTTTTTTAGATCAGAAAGTTCTTACCAAAAGCAACTGATTCCACTTAAAGATAATCTAGGATTGGTTTTAAAATTACACCCAACCTATTAAAAAAAAATGGAGAGGCTTCTTTGTGATGAATATTGTCATTGTGTCAAGATATTGTTTTGGCTTTCCCTCTTCTTTTTTTTAAACTAGCTTCTGAAATGTCTTGATACATTTGTGAGTAATGGCAGTCAACACTATAAGATGGAACATTTTTCAATGAATTCTGCGTGAAAAATGATGAGGAAACCAATGGGGGAAAAAGTTTGCTTGTGTCATTTTCTCTATTCAATCAGGAAACATAATTCTTTCCTTGTTGTATTTGAACAAAAATGTAATTTTAGTATCTTAGTTGAAGGGATGGTTTCACATATTACCTTGATCCTCAGCAAAAGTGTTTTTCCTGATTAAAAAAAAAACTGTATGATGTAAATGTTTTTTTTTATTGCAAAAGTTTTACAATTACATTTTCACCCCTTTCCCCCCACCTCAACCCACCCCAAACTTCCCAACCTCCCTAACCCACCCTAACCCTCCCCTCCCCCCCAGACTTCCACACAGTATTCTCATATCAAGTAAAAGGAAAAACCCTCCTTTGTATATAAAACTTGAACCCCTCCCTCCCCCTTATAAATTTTCATCTTCATTACATTAACATATTTCTATCTTAATATAACATTTTCAAATAAATTTTTGTCTTCATTACCTTAAAATGTTTCTATCTTAATATAACATTTTCAAATAAGTTTTCATCTTCATTACCTTAAAAAGTTTCTATCTTAATATAACATTTTCAAATAAAAGCTATTTGATACTTCCTAGTTTGATATTTGTTCTGAACATAATCTATCCACTTCTTCCATTCCCATTCATAAGTCTCTTGTGAACACTCTTTTAGATATGCTGAAATCTTCGCCATCTCTGCAAAACTGGCCATCTTCAAAGTCCATTCCTCAATCGTGGGCAGTGCTTCTTTTCCAGTATTTACCTATCAATAATCTTGCTGCTGTTATCATATACAATATCAATTTTGTTTCACCCAATGTAAAACTGAAGTGGTTCGGGAATGACGAGAGGCACAAGCAAGCAAGTGACAACAGCTCTTTAATATACGGTGAGACTTCAGCAAAAACTCAGAGGCTGCAGTCCTCCTTATATACAATCCTGGAGAGACTGTCAGCCAATCAGAAACGTAGGCAGGTTTGAAACTCCCGCTTAAAAGTATCAATACATAACACCCCTCCCTTCCCAGAAGGCACTAACACTCAAAAATTAACATATGTACAAACAAAGTCTCGCAGGTGCTTAGGCTGAGTTCTCGCCCTAGTTGACCTGCGCAGTTCAGTGTTTGGTGAGGCGTCGAGCTGGTCGGAGGGACTCTTTGTCTCTCCCGGCTCCGCCAATGGAACCTCCTGGATTTTGTCCGGGGCGTGGTTATTCCCGGCTGGGAGTGGCGACTCGCTGGGGCGGCGCTGGAACCAGGGCTTGTCAGCTAAGTATTCTCGCGGCCCCGGGCTTGAGTTAGCTGTTTTGGAGAAGTGGTCATAGTTAGGCTCGGACATGTCTGCGTTGATGTTTGCCTCGCCAACCACCCGTTTCCTCAGTTGGTCTATGTGGCGCTTCCAGAGTCTATCTACCCCCACATCCACCGTGTATGATTTTGGGCCTGTTATCCCCACTATGGTTCCTGCAACCCACAGAGGACCGCTGGCATAATTGCGAGCGAACACCGGGGACCCGACCTGAAACTGCCTTAAGCCACAGGTCTCTCCCTTAAAGTTTTCGTGCGAATAGTTAGGGTGAAGCCTGTCCAACACGCACCGGAGCTTTCTCCCCATGAGGAGCTCTGCTGGGCTTCTCCCAGTTGCTGTGCATGGTGATGCATGCTGAACCGCAAGGAATTGATCTATCCTGGCCTGCCAGTCCCCATTGTCTAATCTGGACAGTGCTTCCTTGGCTGTCCTGACAAATCGTTCAGCCAATCCGTTGGAAGCCGGGTGAAATGGGGCTGATAGGGCATGGCGGATCCCCAGGCCGGCCAAGTAGCCTTCGAAAAGGGTTGCTGTAAATTGGGGACCATTGTCCGATACCAAGGTATCCGGCAGGCCGTGGGTGGCAAACAACTTTCTTAGGGCCTTGATAACCGCTTCGGCCGTTGTGGATGGCATTAATACAATTTCGAGCCATTTTGAAAAGGCATCCACTACTATTAAAAACGTTTGGCCATGGAACGGGCCGGCAAAATCAATGTGGATCCTCCCCCATGGGCCTTTTGGTTTCTCCCACTCTCGGATGGGCGCTACTGGGGGATCGGGGCGAGACTCCTGGCAGGGTCTGCACTTCCCCACCCACTCGGAAATGACCTGGTCCATGTTGGGCCACCAGACATAGCTGCGGGCTAAGCACTTCATCCTAACGATGCCAGGATGCCCTTCGTGCAATAGTTCTAAAACTCTATCTCGTAGTTTTGCTGGAATTACCACTCTGTCACCCCACAGTAAGCACCCCCCTTGCGTAAACAGTTCATTTCGTTTGTTGGCAAAACCTTGGTACTCCTCCCCGACCACCTTGTCCGGCCACCCTTTCAAAACCCAACCCATAACAGTCCGGATAACAGGGTCTCTATTTGATGCCTTCGCCACCTCGCCGGAGGAGATGGGCCCCAAGGTTAACGTGTCCAACAACAGGACGGAGGTTTCCGGTGTTGGGTTGTCCAGCAGGTCGGGAAGGGGGCAACGGCTAAGGGCATCCGCATGACCCAGGGTCCGCCCAGGCCGATGGACGAGCTGGTACGAGTAGGCCGATAAGAAAATCGCCCATCTAGTTAAACGGGGGGAGAGGGCAGCGGGGGTTGGCCTGTCGCCTGCTAGCAGTCCTAGCAACGGTCTATGGTCAGTCACAAGTTCGAATTTTCGGCCATAGAGGTATTCGTGGAACTTCTTAACCCCCGCAATCGCGGCCAGAGCCTCTCTGTCCAATTGGCTATAGTTTCGTTCTGTGCTGGACAGAGTTCGGGAGTAGAAGGCAATGGGTGCCTCTAGGCCGTTCGGCAGTCTATGGCCTAGGACGGCACCAACTCCTACGGGGGAGGCGTCGCAAACCAAGACGAGCGGCAGCTCTGCATTGTATTGGATCAGGAAACTGTCCTCAGATAGGAGTTTTTTTACTGCCTCAAACGCGGCCGCTTGCGGTTTCCCCCAGACCCATGGTACATTCTTCCCTAAGAGTTTGTGAAGGGGATCAGCGACCGTGGCCTTATCTCTTAGGAACATTGAGTAGAAATTTAGTAGTCCAAGGAAGGCTTGGAGCTCAGCTTTGGATTTGGGGGCTGGTGCGCTTTTGATGGCCCTCACCTTGCTTTCGGTAGGGTGGATGCCTGTGCCGTCCACCCTGTACCCCAGGAATTCTACCGAGGGGACCGCTATCCTGCACTTGTTCTTTTTAAGTCTTAGTCCCGCTTCTCTGAATCTGGACAGGACGTTCCGTACCCTGTCCCCTAGCTGGTGTTCGTCTTGGGCGCTGACTAAGACGTCATCGAAATAGGGGACTACTCCCGGAAGTCCTTGCAACAGGCGCTCCATGGTGCTTTGAAATAAGCCGGGTGCGACGCTCACCCCAAATTGGAGCCTGGTGCATTTAAATGCACCCCTATGAGTCACGATCGTTTGCGCCTCTGCCGTGGCGTCGTCGACCGGTAACTGTTGATAGGCTTGGGCCAGGTCTAATTTGGCAAAAATTTTTCCGGGGCCCAGGGAGTGTAGTAGATGGTGCACGATCGGCACCGGATAGGCGCTCGGCTGCAAGGCCTTGTTGATCGTGCACTTGTAGTCGGCGCAAATTCTGATTGAGCCGTCGGACTTAACTGGGGTGACTATGGGGGTCTCCCACTTGGCATGGTCAACGGGAACCAACACCCCTTGCTTAATCAGTTTGTCCAGTTCTGCATCGATCTTTGGTTTCAATGCGAACGGCACTCTTCTGGCCTTTAGTCTTACTTGGGCTACGTTGGGGTCTAAGTTTAGTGAAATAGGGGTCCCCACATACTTGCCCAATGTGTCCCCGAAAACGTCCTGGAACTCGGACAGGAGGCTGTCTTTCAGGGTTGACTTGGACATCAGGTGGACGCCGGTGAAGCCCATGCCAAGGGCTCGGAACCACCCCATGCCCAGGAGGCTCGGCAGCTGCTTCGTGACGATGGTCAGCGGCAGGTCTCTTTCGTAGTCTCCGTAGGTGACCCGGAACGTGCCCACGCCTTCGAGGGGAACTCGGTTCCCCTGGTAGTCTAGGATGCGCAGTCTCTGTCTGGAGAGTTGATCCTTCCGGAACGACGGCAGGAGGGTCTTTAGGGTTGTCCACGACATGATGGAGAGAGCTGATCCGGTGTCGATCTCCATCGAACACGGTCTTCCGTTGATCTCGACCACCGTGCTGACTTTGTCCTCGACCGTTGTGCTGGCCTGGTCGATGTGTATGCTGCGGCCATCTCGCGGTTCAAATTCGCGCCGTTTTTTCGCGCCGCCTTCTCTCGTTGGCTGCTTCTGGCGCGCTGATTCCGGTTGGCTGCGGCGCTCACGTGGTTTGAGTCTTCTGGGCAGAGTGGCTCTGCAGACTCGCGCCAAGTGCCCTTTCTTCTCGCAACGCCTGCAAATAGCCTCTCTGTATTTGCAGGACAGTCTATCATGGTGCCCGCCACAGCCGGGACAGCTTCGCCGGGGGCTGCCAGTGTCTTTTCTCCGGTGCTCTGTTCGGAAGACGTCCTCATCCGACTCGGACTCCGAGCTGGATCCGGCGTCTTCTCTGTGCACCGGGGCAGACTTGGGGCTGTCTTTGCTGGTCGGCGGACGCTGTAGCGTTTCAGCGGCCTTTGTGGAGGCTTCGTGAGCCCTGGCCTCATCAAGGGCTCCGGCAAGCGTCAGATCAGGCTTGGCGAGCAGACGCCGTTGCAGCCTAATGTCCCGAACACCACAGATCAGTTGCTCAAGCAACGCATCATCCAAGTCTCTGTAGTCGCAATGAGTTGCGGCTTTTCTCGGGCTGGCCATGTACGCGCTGACCGGCTCTCCCTCTCGTTGGACGCGCTGCCTTAGTTGGTATCGCTGCACGAACTTGGAGGGGACGGGAGCGTAGTGAGCCCGGAGAGTTGCCATCAAGGTGTCCCATGAGACTGTTTGAACCGGCGTTGGCTCACACAGTGACTCGGCCATCTCGAACACGTCCGGTCCGCAGTGGCTTAGGAATAGGGCTCTCTTTCGATTAGCCGAGAGGCCCTGCATGTCGCTGGCTTCTAGCGAGCATTCAAACCTTGTTAGGTACGAGACCCATTTTTCGCGGGTCGGATCAAAAGGCTTGGGCGGAACGTAGGCAGACATGTCCGGTATGTCTCCTGTGGTTCGCCTCGTCGCCTAGCTGAAGCTCGTGGTCTCACTGGTTGGCTTCTTGTAGCCTCAATCCCACCTTCGTCGCCAATGAAGTGGTTCGGGAATGACGAGAGGCACAAGCAAGCAAGTGACAACAGCTCTTTAATATACGGTGAGACTTCAGCAAAAACTCAGAGGCTGCAGTCCTCCTTATATACAATCCTGGAGAGACTGTCAGCCAATCAGAAACGTAGGCAGGTTTGAAACTCCCGCTTAAAAGTATCAATACATAACAAAAACCCTTAACTATACCCAATAAAAACAATTGTGGAGAAAATTGAATTTTTTTCTTCAAAACATTCTGCATGACCCACCAAATTTTTATCCAAAAAGCCTTAACTTTCTTACAGGTCCACCAAACGTGATAATATGTAGCATCTAGACAATCACATCTCCAACATTTAGGCTGCACATTAGGGTACATACACGGCAATTTTTTGGGGTCTAAATGCCACCTATAAAACATTTTATAAAAATTTTCTTTAATCCAAATTCTGTATGCTGCCTCCTGAGAAATAATGTGTGATACATATTAAAGCTTAATACTTTATAAAATATTGTTATACCTTGCCTTTTCTTTCTTCGTGTTATCACTGAAGCAGTTCCATAACAGCAACTATGGATTTCCCGCTCGTTACAATACTTTCAATGTATATTTCTCGGTCACACATTAGTAGACCTTCTCCCATCATTGAACCATGTCCTTCTCACTCAAAATTGCCTCATGAGGTCCTATCAAAGATCATCCACATATGTAAACAATGCTATTTTCCAGAGTATCAGATTCATATGCTTTGTTGCATCAGCTTGGCAACCTTACTTCTGTGTCCACTGGATCCAATTGCTAGCCAGTTAAATATTAAACTTGCATATATGAATCTGTAAACAATAAACACAGGTGTGTTACAGCTCTCTATAACTATAAGGGGACATCCAGGCAAGTCTGACAATAGACCCCAAACAATTGAAGGCTATGTGTGCTATTGGCCTGCATTTTATGAGAGGACTACTCTAAATGAACACCTTTAAGTGGCATAAGACTTCATAATGATGGAGATTTTATTAGAAAACAAGATGCTTGATTGTTGTTATTCTTTTAAAGTCTTGTTATGTGGAATTGGATTTCCCTTTAAGTGTCTCTTGTTTTTAAGAGGAGACACAGAAGCAGGCCTGACTTTCACTTCACAGGTGAATGAGCCAAGCTTAAATGTCATTCAGCTCTGGTTAGAATACATGACATTGACAGATGAAAGTGAAAATTGCCATTTCGGGTTGACCCCTTCCTGATAAAACATGGCTGCTTTGAGCACAAGTGAAATAACAAGCCAAATTAGTCATCATTAGGGCTTGCAAACTCTGGGAAGCTTGACTTTCAGTTTTGTTGTGATCCTGAGCTATTTTAATTTGCTCATATTAAAAGAAAAAAAGAAAAATGAGTAAGGTAAGATGAATTCTCTGTTATATATCTCAGTGCTTTTCCCCCCGGATAAGATTGTGGCAGCAATTTTAAATTTCAGTTTGACATATACATTAAAAATATATACTTCTGAAATCAATCCTTCCTTCCTTCCTTCCTTCCTTCCTTCCTTCCTTCCTTCCTTCCTTCTTCCTTTAGAAAATTCCTTTGCCTTTAGAAAATTCATAATTTTGTCCCCATATTCTTTAGTGAGGCTTCTGCAGTATTTGAGAGTTCTTGATACTGACAAGCAATAAACATCATTGGCATAATCAATGATGAATCAGCCATAACAAAAGAAATTGGTTTCAGTCTGTGCATTCAAAATCTCTCTCTCTCTCTCTCTCTCTCTCTCTCTCTCTCTCTCTCTCTCTCTCTCTCTCTCTCCCTCTCTCTCTCTCTCTCTCAGAATCAAATCTACCTTCACTCATTTGAGTAACATTTATTCTGCAGATGTGACTTGTAGCCATAAACTATATTAACCATTGTTGTTTCACTAGATCTATTTAGTAAAACTGTTTGCTATTTTGTAGTGATATTTTTAAACAAATGTATATGTATTTTTACCATGCTTCATAATGGATGGCCCCTGATTATAAAAAATAGGACAGGCCCAGAAAAGAAGAATTATGCCATCAAATTTGTTCGATTAGATATCAAATATTAACAATTCCCCCCAAAAAAGAAATTAAATCCAGGAATTTGTTTAATATGAAAGTGAGTAGCCAAAATGTTTTGTTTGTTTTGATCAGCATAATTTAGAAAGTGGTAAATATAATTTTGTTGTTACTTTTATTAAGTATCAAGAAATCAGAATCTAGTGATGAAAAGGGACATATTTGTTCAAAACATATAGATGGATTCATTACTCTTACTGTAAATATAATGAATCCATTTACCTGTCTACCAGTTTTGCATGCCAAGGTCCATTCTCTATGGTGATTTCTTAAAAAAAGAAATTTATCAATTGACATTTATTTTTGTACCATACTTTTAAAAATATACACATTTTAAAAGTATCAGATTAATCAGAGAATCAGATTAATTCTGAAAAACTCAAAATGAAGAAGAAAGAATTGTATGTAACTTTGCAAGATCCAATCTGGGTCAATCACTGGGACTAGAGGAAGAGTAAACCTAGATTGGATCTTGCAACATTATCATGGGACATCTATAGTTGTCTTCATTAGTGTATGTAATTTTCCCTAATAAGCATACTTTTAATAGATTTCTATCCTGCCACAATTAATAAGATTCTCCGTTGTTATGTACAGTAGAATATAAAAGAATAATTTGAAATGTCCATGATAGCATGTAAGACAATAAGAATTTCACAAATAGCAACAATGAAAGCAGCAACCAATCAAAAATGCAAAAGTGAAAACAATGGCTCTGTTCCATTGAAAGGCAATGCCTTTTTATATTGTGGGATTTCTCCCTAATTTCTTCCTAGTTTTTCTACAATAATTGGCCAGACTGAAGTAGATGGTTCTGCAGATATCCAAGTGCCAAGCCCTGAAGGGCTTTATAAGTCAAAAGTAAAACCTGGAAACTTACTGCAATCAGTGCAGGGTCTGCAAACCAGTATTATAAGCTCCCAATGCCAGGGCACAGAGCTGTTTGTATCCATATTTGAAGAACATGATTTCATGATATAGGCATTGTTTGGGGAAAAAATGACTTCTATAACTAAGCGTTATTACCAAGGGGGCAGTATAGAGCTGAGGTGGTGCAGTGGTTAGAGTACAGCACTGCAGGCTACTTCAGCTGACTGCTAGCTGCAGTTCAGCAGTTCAAATCTCACCAGCTCAAGGTTGACTCATCCTTCCAACCTTCCGAGGTGGGTAAAATGAGGACCCAGATTGTTGGGGGCAATATGCTGCCTCTGTAAACCACTTAGAAAGCACTATGAAGCGGTATATAAGTCTAAGTGCTAGTGCTACTTTTATAAGATGCTACTTTTTCTTAAAAATATTTACTTGAAAATGGTAACATTTCAAGTATACACAGAAGACCAGAGGAGAAGACCGCACATGCCAGATGAGCCTCTATCTTATATGCACTTCTATTATTCCTTTCTATTGTAGTTGTTTCCTGTATCACATTGCCACTCTAAGTTTCATCTCTATTGTTCCTATGATGCATTTCCTATTCTTGTTGTATTACTCACTCTAACAAGATGGCTTCGTCACAGCAATGACTTATAGTGTGCTTACTACAAGAAACTACATGAAACATGGGGGCGTCTTATACATGGGTGCATCTTATAGGAGGAAAAATATGGTATATATTAATGTATATTAGCAGCTCCAGTATTCTTGAGAATTCTGAGAACCATAATAAGGATTCTAATAAAGAATTCTTACATTTGCATATTAATTTTATATGCAAAACAATGCAAAATTACAGTGTCTGATCCTTGGCTAGTGTTAGCCTCCATACACATCAATAATATATTGGCTTGGTATTTATGAGTAGGGATACAAACAGTATGTTAACTGCAATAAGTGTAACAGTCATTAAGCTTCTCCCATTGATTTTGCTTGTCCGGAACCTGCTGGGAAATGGTGATCGTGTTACCATGGAATGCTGCAATGGTCATAAATACATGCTGGATGCATTTAGTTTGATCACATGACCCTGGGCATACCATAATGATCGTAAATGTAAGGACCAGTCAAAGTCATGACTTTGAACAGTCGCCAAGTCAAGAACCACCTGTACTATTTTTTACCCTGCCTCCATGAAATTGCATTGAATACCTGAATGAGCCAATTCTAAACATACACAAAATAAAATGTGTTCTTCCTTCTTTGTTCTGTTTAAAATTATATTCGCTATTTTACTTTAAAAAAAACCACCCTCATTTGCATTTAGCAAATGAATTGGTTCATTTGTTTTAATTTTGTTTTCTTTTGTTTGGATTTCTTGTGTTTTTCCAGATATCATTATTTTCAATGGGAGGCCACAAGGTATACTTCCATCTACATCCTTGAGATCTTATATCCACATGCAATTAAATTTAAGGTAATTAGGCCATTCCCTAACAACACTATATCTGTCAATTTTAGATAAATTGAAGAAAGAATGCCCATTTTAAAGACAATTAAACAGTGGAAGACATCCAGGAATCTTTACATTATTACAATAGAGACCAGCTCTCTCTTCTTTTGTCTATTGCTTCGAGACTTCACATCTGGATGGTGTTATATTTTAGGTACAATACAATTGAAAGTACTGATGTATTACTGTTATCCAGAAGATTGGGCATAGGGTTCCAGTCAAAGAAATAATTTAAACAAAATATTGACATAACATTAAGAACAAGGCATGCTGCTTGCTATTACTTCTGCTACTTAGATTTGGGCAGAATGTTAGGGGGGTATGTATCAGGTCTCTAAAAGCTCTGAGGCACAGCTTTGGTTTGATAAATGATTATGTGGACCACTCTTCAAAAGTTGGTTGCAACAAACCCACCCCACCCACCCACCCACCCCATTCTAAAATTAAAGCAAAACAGTAGAACGATCACTCTGATGACCTCCTCTGGTTCATCAAGTCTTAGGACATGTCCTCTCAGCTCTGAAGCACTCAATCCAGGCAAAGCATATATCCATAGAGTAGAACATTCAATCAATTTGTGTTCATCATCATTTGCATTTTCTACAATTACTTAAAGTTGTTAAAAAGCCTTCTCTTACAAATGGAATTCCATGTGAGTTTACTGATAAGCATTTTCCTCTCACTTTTTACAAAGCCCATTTTTCCAGTTCTTTGTAGGGATATTGAAAATTATGTATCTAAACAAACCCATGAATGGAGAATGATGGTTACTAACAGATTGCATTCCATGGCTGGCAGATCTTCACCAATTCAGGTCCAGATAAATGTGTATTCTGTTTACTTCTTTGATTTAACATCACTACTTAATTAAAACTTAATTCTGGAGTTCTACACTTCGCATAGATATCACGTGTGAAATTTCACAATTGATAAGTTTGTCAAAGCCAAAGAAAGAAAAATTGTCTTCTCTCAAATAGTTCATCTTGCATCAAAGGTTCAAGATATTAGCTAGTGTGTCTACTATATTTTGAAATATTTTTTGAACTCTGATGGACCTGTGCTGCAAAAAAAAGTCAGTATATCACACTATATCACAGTATGTTGAATTAAATATGTGTAAATGAGCAGTTGTAATTTCAGTAGGCATAACACAATGATTAAAATTTCCATTAAGCATATGGAATAAGATTAATGTTATTAAAATGAATATTCATTGAGATTAATGTAAATTGGAAAATAACAGGGAAGATAGTTGATTGGAACACTTAGGGATCAGTTGCTGTCTAATGGTTATTTTAAAGAAAGTGTTTTTTTTAAAAAATATGACTTACTGTGACATTCACTTTGCACTATGATACAGCTGAAATATGTTGCAATCAAACATCATGGTCCCAAATGCTTTAAAACATTTGAAAATTTAGGGTCATGTAGTGTTTGAATAGAAACAAATCATCCAATTTTATAAAGGATTAACAAGAAGAATGAAAGCTTGTTAGATAGATCTATAGCTATATGTAAAGAAACTGAGCTATCAAATTTTGGAGAATGATTTGGGCAGTTATTAAGAAATCTAAAAAAAATACTAATGTTTTAAAATTTAAAAATTACATTAATTCATTGGAAAATAAAAAAGTGTTTTAGTGCCCCTTAAACAATGCTTACTTTTTTTTTAAAGGAGCTGAACATTATATTATGTTTTTAATGGTGTTGTAAGGTATTAAAAACTCATATTATCAAGTTTTAAAACTCATATTGTCTGGCCTTTTTCAGCTAGTTAAGAATCTTAATGAGATATGGAACTATATTCCTAAAAGATAGAATTTATTACCCAAGAAGAATTTTGTATTGAGCCTGGGGCGTAGCAAAGACGATAATTTGACATAAATGGAAAGCAACTTATTCTCCTGATTTTGAGGAATGACTAAAACCGAGAGTATTACTAGACTAAATAATAAAGTTAATTTTAATCATTACCTATGGATATTGTATTACCTGGAATCTATTTTTCCTCTTCCTCTTTTGTGTTAGTGAGCCTTCTCCCCCTTTTTGTCACATTTAATTTATTGTAATATATATAGATTTTTTTTTCTTCCCTGAATAGCAAACTGTTTTGTATTTTTTTTTTTTTGTTAATATTGTAGGGTTTTGTTTTGGTTTTTTTTTTTTTGTGTTTCAATATTTGTATAATGATGATGGTGTGTTATATTTCAGGAAGTCCAGCATTCCCTTTGGGAACCAAAGCTGACAAATTTCAAATTGAGAGAGAAAGAGAGAGAGATCCAATGGTGAGCTGCTACCAGTTCGCCCCGGATTGGGCAAACCGGTAGTGGCGGTGGCAGGAGGCTCCACCCACCCGCTCGGATACTTCTGTGCATGTGCAGAAGTGTCACGTGTGTGCTCAAGCATGCCCATGCCCATGAGCAAACTGATAGCGATGGGTTTTGAAACCTGCTCCTGGAGAGATCTGTTATAAAGAGGGTTGGATTTCCAGCATTCTCCCTTGTTTAGGAAATATTAGCTGACACTGCATCCATTCGCATAATATTTATTCTGGATAAGAATTGTTCCCAAAAGCTAATTTTATCAAGAAAATTAGTAAAGGAAAGGAATCCCCATCAAGATTTAAATAAATAGTGCCAATAGAACAATTTCACATTTTGTGTGTGTGTGTGTGTGTGTGTGTGTGATGGATTTAAAAGCAGTTAACAGCTGTTATGTCTATAAAAGTGTCTCTGTTCTTAGTATATTCATTTCTGCAAGACAAAACATGTTTAACACTTGCCAGGGATTAAGGTCTCTTGATCATAAAGCAAAGATGTGTGAATTACTAAAGAAACCTATTCACTATGTCAATGGCTAGTTAGTTACACATGGATATAGATAATGCAAACAGCATGGAACTGGATCTATGCTGAGTTTAAATACTTGGATGTACAAAAAAAAATCCATCATATTTGCTTTCATGACCCTATAAAAATGCAATCAGATGCCGGCACAAATGATTGTAAATTAACAAAATATAATCAAATTTCCACTAAAATGTGGGAAGCCTAATATTACAACATTTATATTTATCTGATTTGATTTTTTTCCTCTGGGGATCAAGTAGATAGAGAGACAAAATTATGCATCATTCTGGTGGAACATGATACCAAATTAAACATAATTTTTATACAGCTGTTCAAATTCATTAAACACATTCATGTATTGTCACATTACTAAATTCTTTTAGCAATCTATAATTGTTTAAATGACCACCTCTAATAATAGCACATATTTCTTAAGTCAATATATTGGCGTTAGGAAAATTTTATGCTTGGTGTGTGTTTGTGATCAATTGTTCTGTTAGACCGATTGTTCTACGCTGAAACAAAATTACTATAGCTGGAAGATTTCACACTTGATCTTATTGCTATCAACAATGCTTTACATTTATGGATTAAACTAAATATTAAAAATCTTTTCATCTAGATCTTTTTTCACTCTTCTAATGTAAGTATAGGAAATGTGACCCTAATCAAAATGTAATTTATACCTTAGTATAGTGAGAAAAGGGACGTAGTAGCTCAGTGGCTAAAATCGGAAGGTCGGCAGTTCAGCAGTTCAAATCAGTGGTGGGTTCCTCCTGGTTCGGCCCGGTTCCCCCGAGCTG
This sequence comes from Arizona elegans, assembly GCA_022577455.1. Lineage (NCBI taxonomy): Eukaryota > Metazoa > Chordata > Lepidosauria > Squamata > Colubridae > Arizona > Arizona elegans. Next base: position 230,690,233 of record JAKOOJ010000001.1, on the reverse strand, counting down.
GTAGCGGTGACAATATGATGTCACCCAACCGGTTCTGCCCCCCCTCCCCCCAGCCCCGCATTATTCTTACCTTTTATTTGGCCCGATCCCCAATCTACTGCTGCCTCCCGAGTCCCAGCTGATGGCTAGAGGAAAAAAAAAACTGTTTAAACTCTTGCCGCGGGGCTTCAAAGGGCCGCCCTACAGCTGATCAGTGTTAAAAGAAAACAAATGAGTAAACCGATGCCTGCAAAAATACATGAATAGACCAGTACCTGCAAAAATATATGAGTAGATCAGTGCCTGCCAAAATACATGAGTAGACTAGTGCCTGCAAAAATACATGAGTAGATCAGTGCCCGCAAAAATAAATGGGTAGATCGGTACAGCTCTGCAAGCAGTTAAAAGCCCGGTAGACCAGTACCTCTGCTAAATCCTAAATAATTGTCACATGACCATCAAGCCACACCCACAAAATAAGCCACGCCCACAGAACCAGTAGTAAAAAAATTTAAAACCCATCCCTGGTTCAAATCCCTAGTGCTGCATAACGGGGTGAGCTCCCATTACTTGTCCCAGCTTCTGCCAGCCTAGCAATTCAAAAGCACATAAAAAATGCAAGTATAAAAATAGGGCCACCTTTGGTGGGAAGGTTCTGTGGCGTTCTGTGTGCCTTTGACATTTAGTCATGCTGGCCACATGACCATGGAGATGTCTTTGGACAGCGCTGGCTCTTCAGCTTTGAAACGGAGATGAACACCGCCCCCTAGATTTGGGAATGCCTAGGACATATGTGCAAGGGGAACTTTTACCTTTATAGTGAGAAAAAGAATTCCTGTGAGGAATTCATTTTCTGCCTGATTCCCATTCCCATATGGGGGGGGGGTCCTTGACTTATGATCAGTCGCTTAGTGACTGAACTTCAGAAATATTTTTTTAAAAAGCTAGTTACAAGCTGGATTCAAAATTCTAACATCTAGTTCCCCCTGTAGTTTGTAACCAAATCTCAGGTGCTTGGCAAGTGACCTGCATTTACAACAGTTTGCATCTTATGGTTACAAGACCACAATTTACTACATATTTATTGAAAATTAGTGTTTAGTTCTCATTTCTGGCAAAATTTATCCCTCAGCAAGTGTTCATTTAACAACCATCATAGACAAGGTTGTAAAATCAATCAAACTCACAGGGTATCATGACCTATAGCCAAAATCGACATCTTAATTATTGTTGTAAGTTGAGGGACTACCTGTATTGTGTCCCACTGAACACAAATAATATTCTGCAGTCAGTGTAGTAGTTCAAGGATTCTAAAAGAAAAAGGCCAATGGGTGTGCTTCAAATTTGTTTTTACATGATTAAATGCCGATGTGCACTTCCAGATGCAACGGTTAAATACTGAGGGAAAAGTTACTATACTGTATATTTAGCAATCTCATTTTTCAATCTTTGTAACTGACTAGAAACTTTGTTCCATTAATTTCTATCTTCCCTGAAGTGGTTCGGGAATGACGAGAGGCACAAGCAAGCAAGTGACAACAGCTCTTTAATATACGGTGAGACTTCAGCAAAAACTCAGAGGCTGCAGTCCTCCTTATATACAATCCTGGAGAGACTGTCAGCCAATCAGAAACGTAGGCAGGTTTGAAACTCCCGCTTAAAAGTATCAATACATAACACCCCTCCCTTCCCAGAAGGCACTAACACTCAAAAATTAACATATGTACAAACAAAGTCTCGCAGGTGCTTAGGCTGAGTTCTCGCCCTAGTTGACCTGCGCAGTTCAGTGTTTGGTGAGGCGTCGAGCTGGTCGGAGGGACTCTTTGTCTCTCCCGGCTCCGCCAATGGAACCTCCTGGATTTTGTCCGGGGCGTGGTTATTCCCGGCTGGGAGTGGCGACTCGCTGGGGCGGCGCTGGAACCAGGGCTTGTCAGCTAAGTATTCTCGCGGCCCCGGGCTTGAGTTAGCTGTTTTGGAGAAGTGGTCATAGTTAGGCTCGGACATGTCTGCGTTGATGTTTGCCTCGCCAACCACCCGTTTCCTCAGTTGGTCTATGTGGCGCTTCCAGAGTCTATCTACCCCCACATCCACCGTGTATGATTTTGGGCCTGTTATCCCCACTATGGTTCCTGCAACCCACAGAGGACCGCTGGCATAATTGCGAGCGAACACCGGGGACCCGACCTGAAACTGCCTTAAGCCACAGGTCTCTCCCTTAAAGTTTTCGTGCGAATAGTTAGGGTGAAGCCTGTCCAACACGCACCGGAGCTTTCTCCCCATGAGGAGCTCTGCTGGGCTTCTCCCAGTTGCTGTGCATGGTGATGCATGCTGAACCGCAAGGAATTGATCTATCCTGGCCTGCCAGTCCCCATTGTCTAATCTGGACAGTGCTTCCTTGGCTGTCCTGACAAATCGTTCAGCCAATCCGTTGGAAGCCGGGTGAAATGGGGCTGATAGGGCATGGCGGATCCCCAGGCCGGCCAAGTAGCCTTCGAAAAGGGTTGCTGTAAATTGGGGACCATTGTCCGATACCAAGGTATCCGGCAGGCCGTGGGTGGCAAACAACTTTCTTAGGGCCTTGATAACCGCTTCGGCCGTTGTGGATGGCATTAATACAATTTCGAGCCATTTTGAAAAGGCATCCACTACTATTAAAAACGTTTGGCCATGGAACGGGCCGGCAAAATCAATGTGGATCCTCCCCCATGGGCCTTTTGGTTTCTCCCACTCTCGGATGGGCGCTACTGGGGGATCGGGGCGAGACTCCTGGCAGGGTCTGCACTTCCCCACCCACTCGGAAATGACCTGGTCCATGTTGGGCCACCAGACATAGCTGCGGGCTAAGCACTTCATCCTAACGATGCCAGGATGCCCTTCGTGCAATAGTTCTAAAACTCTATCTCGTAGTTTTGCTGGAATTACCACTCTGTCACCCCACAGTAAGCACCCCCCTTGCGTAAACAGTTCATTTCGTTTGTTGGCAAAACCTTGGTACTCCTCCCCGACCACCTTGTCCGGCCACCCTTTCAAAACCCAACCCATAACAGTCCGGATAACAGGGTCTCTATTTGATGCCTTCGCCACCTCGCCGGAGGAGATGGGCCCCAAGGTTAACGTGTCCAACAACAGGACGGAGGTTTCCGGTGTTGGGTTGTCCAGCAGGTCGGGAAGGGGGCAACGGCTAAGGGCATCCGCATGACCCAGGGTCCGCCCAGGCCGATGGACGAGCTGGTACGAGTAGGCCGATAAGAAAATCGCCCATCTAGTTAAACGGGGGGAGAGGGCAGCGGGGGTTGGCCTGTCGCCTGCTAGCAGTCCTAGCAACGGTCTATGGTCAGTCACAAGTTCGAATTTTCGGCCATAGAGGTATTCGTGGAACTTCTTAACCCCCGCAATCGCAGCCAGAGCCTCTCTGTCCAATTGGCTATAGTTTCGTTCTGTGCTGGACAGAGTTCGGGAGTAGAAGGCAATGGGTGCCTCTAGGCCGTTCGGCAGTCTATGGCCTAGGACGGCACCAACTCCTACGGGGGAGGCGTCGCAAACCAAGACGAGCGGCAGCTCTGCATTGTATTGGATCAGGAAACTGTCCTCAGATAGGAGTTTTTTTACTGCCTCAAACGCGGCCGCTTGCGGTTTCCCCCAGACCCATGGTACATTCTTCCCTAAGAGTTTGTGAAGGGGATCAGCGACCGTGGCCTTATCTCTTAGGAACATTGAGTAGAAATTTAGTAGTCCAAGGAAGGCTTGGAGCTCAGCTTTGGATTTGGGGGCTGGTGCGCTTTTGATGGCCCTCACCTTGCTTTCGGTAGGGTGGATGCCTGTGCCGTCCACCCTGTACCCCAGGAATTCTACCGAGGGGACCGCTATCCTGCACTTGTTCTTTTTAAGTCTTAGTCCCGCTTCTCTGAATCTGGACAGGACGTTCCGTACCCTGTCCCCTAGCTGGTGTTCGTCTTGGGCGCTGACTAAGACGTCATCGAAATAGGGGACTACTCCCGGAAGTCCTTGCAACAGGCGCTCCATGGTGCTTTGAAATAAGCCGGGTGCGACGCTCACCCCAAATTGGAGCCTGGTGCATTTAAATGCACCCCTATGAGTCACGATCGTTTGCGCCTCTGCCGTGGCGTCGTCGACCGGTAACTGTTGATAGGCTTGGGCCAGGTCTAATTTGGCAAAAATTTTTCCGGGGCCCAGGGAGTGTAGTAGATGGTGCACGATCGGCACCGGATAGGCGCTCGGCTGCAAGGCCTTGTTGATCGTGCACTTGTAGTCGGCGCAAATTCTGATTGAGCCGTCGGACTTAACTGGGGTGACTATGGGGGTCTCCCACTTGGCATGGTCAACGGGAACCAACACCCCTTGCTTAATCAGTTTGTCCAGTTCTGCATCGATCTTTGGTTTCAATGCGAACGGCACTCTTCTGGCCTTTAGTCTTACTTGGGCTACGTTGGGGTCTAAGTTTAGTGAAATAGGGGTCCCCACATACTTGCCCAATGTGTCCCCGAAAACGTCCTGGAACTCGGACAGGAGGCTGTCTTTCAGGGTTGACTTGGACATCAGGTGGACGCCGGTGAAGCCCATGCCAAGGGCTCGGAACCACCCCATGCCCAGGAGGCTCGGCAGCTGCTTCGTGACGATGGTCAGCGGCAGGTCTCTTTCGTAGTCTCCGTAGGTGACCCGGAACGTGCCCACGCCTTCGAGGGGAACTCGGTTCCCCTGGTAGTCTAGGATGCGCAGTCTCTGTCTGGAGAGTTGATCCTTCCGGAACGACGGCAGGAGGGTCTTTAGGGTTGTCCACGACATGATGGAGAGAGCTGATCCGGTGTCGATCTCCATCGAACACGGTCTTCCGTTGATCTCGACCACCGTGCTGACTTTGTCCTCGACCGTTGTGCTGGCCTGGTCGATGTGTATGCTGCGGCCATCTCGCGGTTCAAATTCGCGCCGTTTTTTCGCGCCGCCTTCTCTCGTTGGCTGCTTCTGGCGCGCTGATTCCGGTTGGCTGCGGCGCTCACGTGGTTTGAGTCTTCTGGGCAGAGTGGCTCTGCAGACTCGCGCCAAGTGCCCTTTCTTCTCGCAACGCCTGCAAATAGCCTCTCTGTATTTGCAGGACAGTCTATCATGGTGCCCGCCACAGCCGGGACAGCTTCGCCGGGGGCTGCCAGTGTCTTTTCTCCGGTGCTCTGTTCGGAAGACGTCCTCATCCGACTCGGACTCCGAGCTGGATCCGGCGTCTTCTCTGTGCACCGGGGCAGACTTGGGGCTGTCTTTGCTGGTCGGCGGACGCTGTAGCGTTTCAGCGGCCTTTGTGGAGGCTTCGTGAGCCCTGGCCTCATCAAGGGCTCCGGCAAGCGTCAGATCAGGCTTGGCGAGCAGACGCCGTTGCAGCCTAATGTCCCGAACACCACAGATCAGTTGCTCAAGCAACGCATCATCCAAGTCTCTGTAGTCGCAATGAGTTGCGGCTTTTCTCAGGCTGGCCATGTACGCGCTGACCGGCTCTCCCTCTCGTTGGACGCGCTGCCTTAGTTGGTATCGCTGCACGAACTTGGAGGGGACGGGAGCGTAGTGAGCCCGGAGAGTTGCCATCAAGGTGTCCCATGAGACTGTTTGAACCGGCGTTGGCTCACACAGTGACTCGGCCATCTCGAACACGTCCGGTCCGCAGTGGCTTAGGAATAGGGCTCTCTTTCGATTAGCCGAGAGGCCCTGCATGTCGCTGGCTTCTAGCGAGCATTCAAACCTTGTTAGGTACGAGACCCATTTTTCGCGGGTCGGATCAAAAGGCTTGGGCGGAACGTAGGCAGACATGTCCGGTATGTCTCCTGTGGTTCGCCTCGTCGCCTAGCTGAAGCTCGTGGTCTCACTGGTTGGCTTCTTGTAGCCTCAATCCCACCTTCGTCGCCAATGAAGTGGTTCGGGAATGACGAGAGGCACAAGCAAGCAAGTGACAACAGCTCTTTAATATACGGTGAGACTTCAGCAAAAACTCAGAGGCTGCAGTCCTCCTTATATACAATCCTGGAGAGACTGTCAGCCAATCAGAAACGTAGGCAGGTTTGAAACTCCCGCTTAAAAGTATCAATACATAACATTCCCTTTACTATCAATTTGTTATTCTCCACTACTACCACCCTGGATTGGATACCTTATAAATCAACATTGGCAATAGAACATAGTTCTTGAAGTTGCTCCAGAATATGTAACTGACCAAGAACAATGACAGCACATAGATAATAATATCTTTTAGATTATGATATATCATTCTGAGCAGTGTGGTAGCTTAGTGGTGAAGATACTCACCTCCCACTCAGTACGTTGAGAGTTCAATCCTAGGTAGCGGCAGATATTTCTCTCCTAGGGCAGCAGATATTTCTCTTCTAGGGCAGATATTTCTCTCCTAAAGAAAAAAAAATATCTGTGTGAACTCCATCTGGTGTCAGAAAGGGCATCCAATCAGTAAATGCTCAGCTCCATCCAGTCAAAATGGACCCTGCTATACCGCAGGAATAATGTTGGGAAGAAGAAGAAGAGATTATGATATATCCTTCTGTGTTTTACCTACAGTGGTTACCAGTTGCTTTTAAGGTTCAGTTCAGCATACTAATTATAGTTAGCCCTCAGGTTATGATGACAATTAGGATTAGAATTTCCTTTGCTTAAATTATGCTGTCATAAAGCACAATGTCACACGACTGCTTCACTTAGTAACAACAATCCTACAATCCCAGTTGCCAACATAATGCCAGGACCACGTAGGTTGTAAGTGAGAAGGAGTAGAAGTCCCAGGCAAGCAGGCCAATTGGGAATATAAATTCTGCATTGTCTAAAGTGGCCATTTTCATCTACAGCATGGCTGTGTGGCCTCTGCTTGCCACTTGAATGAGGTTGTTTGAAAACTTCTAACTCTAAACCTATGACCCATAATCTTCCTGAGCATCATTATTGCTTTAGTACATGTTGAAATCTGTATTGAAAATCTGCAATAAACATCGATTTAACAAAGGCTTTGCACATCAGTTGAATGAATGAAAAGCAAGAGAACAAAGCAAAGAGAAAACCACCACCTTAACTGCCTGGAGAAAAAAATGTAATGAACGAATAAATAACAATAAAAGTAGTGAAGATGATATAACTCCTCCAAAATATATGATGTGATACAACAGGTTAAGCTTGACGTTTGTTGCAACACCACACCACTTTTCTTTTGCCATTATTTGTTCTAATCATTTTATCCTTTTAATAATTTTCAATTCCTTTTGTTTTCAGTAGCAACTACCTGGTAGCTATTACTCCTTTCTCTCTCTCTCTCCTTCCTTTTTGCTCTCAATGAAAAATGAATAAACAAACAACATTTTACCTCAAGGGTTTATCATTTCAGACAATTACTTTCTGTGTAAGAAAACAACACAACAAAGCCTTTTTATGGAAGACAAGCTTATGAAGTTACAGAAATTGAAGTTGCCTTTGGACAATTTGGCACGGAAAGATGGAAGTAGATATGCTTGGAACACGGCCGAGGAAAATGCTTTACTGAAATGAACCAGTTAAACAGAAAAGTGTATTCCTTCACTGCCAACTGGGTTCCTTCAGAAAATGTTACAGAGAAATAATACATTATAAATCCAGTTAGCCTATAATTGGGCTGCACCCTGTTAAAATGGATTTTCATCAATTACTTATATCTTTTTTCCCCTTTAATAAATGATATATAAATTCAATTTTTGCTGTGGAAAGACCTGAAATAGCAGGTTGAGGATTGATCATTATGTTATTTATTAAATAATTTTATTAAAAATTACAATTGGAACAATAAAAACTAATACAAACTAAAAAAAAGAGAAAAAGAAAAAATAGAAAGTGAAGACAAGAAAAAGTAGGAAAAAAAATAGGAAACTGAATTGATTAGGGAAAGTTTGGTACAAGATGGGTGTCAAATGCACATTTGAAGCTAAGAGCTGACTGGATGCCAGCTTTCTTCAGTGTGAGTATAGGGCAATTTCTCAAGAGTAGGAACAAACAAATGATAGGAAAAACAGCTGTGCTATTTTCTGTATCATTTAAATTACCCCATTACAACTTACAACCATTCATTTAATGCCCATTTGAGGTAATACTGAAAAAGATGACTTATAAAGGTTTTTCACACCTATGACCGTTGCAGCATTCCCATGGTCATGTGATCAAAATTTGGATGCTTAGCAACTGGCATATATTTATGATGGTTGCAGTGTCCTGTGATCACCTTTTGCAACCTTCTGACAAGCAAAGTCAGTGGGGAAGCCAGATTCACTTAACAACCGTGCTGCTAACTAAACTATTGCAGTGATTCCCTTAGCAACTATGGCAAGAAAGGTCATAAAATGGGGCAAAATTCACTTACCTGTCTTGATTAGCAATGGACATTTTGGGCTCAGCTGTGGTTGTAAGTCAATACCAATAGTGGTAAAATACAGTAGAATGAAATTCACCAAAGTCTGTGGTGAAGGCAATCCAAACAGACCATTGAATTCATCATTTTAGCTAAAATAAAGAACTGTGTTAAAATCTGGAAATGGATTTTATTAGTTCACCCCCTAACCAGTTTAAACAAGAGAGTCTAGCACATGGGTGTCAAACCAGGGGTGGGTTCTTCACTCGCACATGCACACACTCTTCTGCGCAAGCACGTCAGGGTCAGTGGGCGGGGCTACCAGTTCTATAGAACTAGTGCGAACCAGGGGCAACCCACCACTGTGTCAAATACACCATGTCATATTGCCATCACATGATGTTTCTCAAAATTTTTCTCATTCGTGGAGCTGGCGTGGGTGTGGCCTGCGCATGACACATCCAGCCCGTGGGCCGCCAGTTTGATACCCCTGTTATATGTGAAAACAGATGTAGTTTGTGTGTATGTGTGTGTGTATAAAAATGCAGAAACAGTGAGAGAACAGAATAAGAACATACAGTATACAGTATATGATAATGAAGCATAATGTATTTAAAGAGACCCATATGTTCTTTCATCTAACCATGGAACGCTTTTAGCAAAGATGCTCTTTTGGCATGTTGAAGGAATATATAACTATTTGATGTTTCAGTATTTATTCCTTTAGTGATTGCAAAAAGTACTCAAGGCTTCCAAGAACACTGTTAACTCAAGAATAACTGCTTTTTTAAAAAATGATGGATACCATATGTTTAAATCCATGCATTGTCTCATGTAAATTCATTTAGCATGGTTACAACCAATTGTTTAGTTATCACAAAATAAAAGGAAGAAATTCTTGAATACAAAGATGTACATGCATACACACCCCAGTATAAATTCTCTATAAGACTGTAAAACACTTTTTTTTCCTGTTGAAGGATACATTTTCAGTGAAGTGAGAGTGAATCTTCTAATGATATGTACAATAAGAGACAGAGCCAATAGTAGTGATACAGAACCAATGTCTTCATTACTGAGAGTCAGTGTGGTTAATGACAAAGTGGTTAAGATGTTGGACCAGCAGTGAATTATCCAAATTCTAGTCCACTCTCAGCTACAGAAGTTCACTGGGTGACTTTGGGGCAACTACTCTCTCTGATGCCAACCTTCCTCATAGGATTTTGTTATAGAAAACGATAGGAGGAAAATGTTCTGTGTACACAACCTTGAATTCTTCAATGAAAAGTGGGATGCAAATCAATCAATCAATCATAAGTATTTCCTTCTTTTGCTCTTCCTTATTGTCCATCCCATTGATGGAGAAAAAAAAACAGGTGGCTTTTAGCACAACAGAATTTTTGTGATGAGTTTGTAAAATTAGTCTGTGAAGTCCGTGAAGATCTAAAGCAACAGTCTGGCTTCATTTTAGTCTGCCCTTATGCAAAACCTTAAGAAGATATCTTTCCAGTTGGTCAGCCTTTGTTCTCTCAGAAGAACTGCTGTGTTGGTAACTTTGTTCCTATTTGCTAATTAACTTTTTTAATAGCACCATCAGCAGCAGCAACAGCAGTTGGAATAATAGGAAGAAAAATGCTGGAATTAGTTGATTGTCCTCACAGGACAGTAATAAAAAATGTAGGTGTTTGGAGATCATTAACTTTCTATGTGTAGAGTTATTTTTAAGGTATATTTGGTCGTGTGGATCCTCATGTATTGTAAGAGAGTGCTAAACTGGATGAAAGGTTCTACTTAGAAACTTTTTTTATGAGGACAAGATTACCCATAGTCCTCAATTTATGACCGGTTGCTTAGTGACTGTTTGAAGTTATGACAGAACCCTGAAATTGGAACTTACAACCTGGTTTTGAAATTCTGACATCCTGACCCCCCCCACTCCCAACCTGGTCATGTGACTACATTTTGAGTGCTCGACAACTGGCCCATTTGCAGTGCTCTGTCTTCATGTGACAGTGATTTATAATATTTTTGACCAAAACTGATTTTAACTTCTGGTTTCCAGCAACATTTCCCCATAGTGAACAATATATTTGCTTAATGACCACAGTGCTCACTTTATGACCATTCTAAAAAAAGTCATAAAATTGGACACACTCATGTGACCATCACAATTTGTGACTGAAATCGTGTGCTAAATTATGGTCATAAGTCAAGCACTACCTGTATAAGGTTTTGCAAAATGTACACAGTTCCTAGTAACTATCCTGCATCTTTTCAGATGCCATCTGAATGAAAACAAAACTTGTGAACTTTACTTAAATCTAATGACAGGGAGTGTTTAGACAAAATGTTCCAATAGACATGGAGAATTCCAGCCATCTAGCAATGGTACTTTTTTCTAAGGCAATTCAAAAGAAAAGAAAGCCAGCTGACCTTTCAAATTGATTTATGAGTGGACCATGAACCATCTGTGTCTGCTCTTCTCCAAAATGCAGTTTATTTGGCTTTTCAGATTGTTTTCTAGTTATCCACAATTGTGTGGCATTGAGACAGCTGTACCAAACCAAACCAACTTAGCTTCAGCATAGATCAGCTAAGATAATTAATATTAAAATTGGCAATCACCAGAAAATTTCAGGGCTGTGAACTAATTTGGAAATTTGGGATGGTTGGTGGGAAATAAAAGTCAATAATTATTCCTCTAATTTGCCAGGAAAACAATATGGATGTGGCAATTGGCTCAACTTAAGGAAAACTTTATGTTTAATTTATTTTTATAGGCATTATTTCTAAAAAACTGTGTTATAGAAAATATCAAATATAATTCTCTAGCTCTCTTTTAATCTATCATTTTGACTTCATGGATGTAATTCCTGATTAGGTTCTGCTGAAATTCACTCTGTGATATAATGAGGTTTCTTCTAGAGATAAAGTTCCATTTGTTCTATTCATTTAAGCAGAAATTATGCCTTAGGAGGTAGAAAGGCTATCCTTCCTTTTTATCAAAAACCATATTTCCAGAAAAATGTACTAGAGAATGCTATCCATTACTTTGGCTTTCTTTTACTCTTTCTCAAGCTTGCTGTCTCACATTCAGCAAACGAGGAGCATGTGATAAAACATCTAAGCAAGGGTGCACATATATCATTCATTTAAAGGTGCAATGTGACAACATTTGCGAGCAGATCATCAGAGTGGGGAGAACATCAGGAAAATGTGCACTGAAAGAGAATTTCAGGGAGATTTACATTTAAAATGCTGTATATTGGGGAAATTGGGTACAAAAACTCTCTATGCCAGGAATAGCAATGAATTTTCTAGGAGATTTTGTAGACATTATTTATAGCCCCTAATCCAAAGACATCTTCCCAGAGAAAACAAAATCCATGCTCAGGTATATAGTATCAAATCAGGCAACTACCCTGTTATGAAAACATTTTCTTAGAAAAACTGTACTGTAAGCTTAGCCAGAGGATATTCAGAAGGTCCAAGAATGCTGTAAAGACAATGCTCATGTTACAACCATTTTTCTGGTACCTGTTCAAAGTTACAAAGGCACTGAATAAGGGGGACTTATGATGGCTCCTTGGAATTCTGGCTGTTGTACCATCCTTCAGTCATGCGATAGTGATCTAGAATGATGCTCTATGCCTGATTCATGAGTATGACTTTCAGTAAGTTGCAGTCACATAATTGTGATTTCTAATGTCCCCTGCTGGCTTTCTGCAAGCAAGGTCATTGAGAAAGCCAGCAGGAACTTGGAAATTATAATCCCTTGAGGTCCTTGTTTAATAACCCGCATGGCTGTCATTTAACAACAGCAATGGAAGCTGCTGGAACTGCCATTAGTAAGTGGCATGGTTATCTGATTTTTCAACTTACAACCACATTGCTTAATGATGGAATTCCTGGCCCCATTTGCTATTGTAACCCTAGGATTACCTGTAAGGCGAGCAAAAGAAAGTAACTCCACAGAAAAGGGGAAAAAAAACTATGTTAATGGAATAACTACTTCTTTGTTCTTTCAAAATTCCATTGTATTTGCAGTCCTGACCTATTCCCTCAGAGTTTATAACTGAGATAGTAGTGGGTTTCAAATCACATCTCCAACATTTAGGCTGCACATTAGGGTACATACATGACAATTTTTTGGGGTCTAAATGCCATCTGTAAAACATTTTATAAAAATTTTCCCTCAGATTCTGCGACTGTGTAAATTTAACATTCTGAACCCAAATTTTTTCCCATGTTTCCAACATCACTGGTTCCTCAGAATTTTGTGCCCACTTAATCATACAATCTTTAACTAGTTCAGTTTCTGAATCCCTTTCTAACAAGACATTATAAAGTCTTTTAATATGCATTGGACCTTTCTCTTTTATATGTCTGACCAATTCTTCCTCATACATCATAATACCAGTTTTTTGGTCCTCTTTCCATCTCAATTGCAATTGATTATATTGTAACCAAGTTAGATTAATCCCTTCAGCCAACAATGTCTGTAATGTCTTCAACTGCCATCTGCCCGCATCTGTAAAAAGAACCTCTTTATATAAAACCCCCCCGAGTGACATTATATTTGTATTCCACAAAGTATGACCAAGATCCAGCCATAGCGGTATTTTATAATCCCATTTGAGTCGGTGCTTCTTCCAAACTCTCAACAAAGAATCTCTAAGTATATGGCTTTTAAATACTTTATCCACTTTGTTGTCATAAAATAAGTAAGCATGCCATCCAAGTTCCAAATCAAAACTTTCTGCGTTTAGTATTCCAGTCTTTTTTCCTCCAAACCAATCACTTGTTAAAGTCAAAGCTGCTGCATCATAATATAACTGTAGGTTTGGAAGTTTAAGACCTCCCCTTTCTGGAACATCTTGCATAATTTTCAATTTTACTCTTGGTTTTTTCTCGTTCCAGACAAACTTATTCACTCCAGTTTGCCATACTTTTAGTTGTTTATCATTTTTAAGCACCGGAATCATTTGAAACAAAAAAAGAAATCTTGGCAAAATGTTCATTTTAACTGCTGCTATTCTTCCAAGTAGAGACAGCTGCAGTTTTTTCCAAGTCTCCATGTCTTTTTGCACCTCTCGCCACAACACCTCATAATTATTTTGAAACAATTTCATATTTGATTCTGCAACCTGAACTCCTAGATATTTTACCTTTGGTACAATCTCAAAACCTGCCCTCCTTTCAAGCTCGTGTTTACGATCTTGTGTCATATTTTTGACTATCATCTTAGTTTTTTTCTGGTTCAGTCTAAAACCTGAAACTTTACCATAGTCTTGTATAATGTCCTTCATCTGGATTATTGATTCCATTGGCTGTGTTAGGGTAACGACCAGATCATCTGCAAATGCCTTTATTCTGTAATCCTCTTGCCTTATCATTATACCTTTCAAGATATTAGAGTCCCTTATTGTGTTTAACAAGACTTCTAGTGTTAAAATAAACAACAGTGGGGACAACGGACATCCCTGTCTTGTTCCTTTTTCGATTTTAAACTCTGTTGTCAAACTTCCATTAATAATAATCTGTGCCTTTTACTCTTGATAAATTGCTGAAACCGCCTGTATAAATTGGTCCCCAAAGTCCATCTTTTTTAAAGTCTTTAGTAGAAAATTCCAGTCCACTTTATCAAAGGCCTTCTCTGCATCCAAAAAAACCAGCACTGCAGGGATCTGTTTATTCTTCTCAAGATATTCCAATAAGTCTATTACTTGCCTTACATTGTCCTTCATGTGCCTACCCTCGATAAATCCCGCTTGATCATCATGAATCACCTTTTGAATTACTGGCATCAATCTGTTGGCTAATACTTTTGCATAAATTTTATAATCCGTATTCAAAAGAGATATTGGTCTGTAATTCTCCGGTTTTTTGGGACCCGCTTGCTCTTTTGGTATCAAAGAGATATAAGCTGTAGTCCATGATGGGGGTACTTTTCCCCCTTGTTGTATGTTACAAAATAAGTCTCTGAGTTGTTCCACCATTTCTGCCTGCAAAGTTTTATAGTACACTGCAGTCAGACCATCCGTTCCAGGAGCTTTGGCTGTTTTTAATTGTTTTATTGCTGCTATTATCTCCTCCTCTGTTATAGGATAATTCATTCTTTCCTTTTGTTGCTCAGTAATTTTTGTAACTCTTTTATTATCTAAATATTTTTCTATAAGTCCATTCTGCACCTCCTCTTTGGCATATAGTTTAGTGTAGTATTCAAGAAAAGCTTCTTTAATTAATTTCTGTTGAAAAATTTCTTTCCCTCCGATATCAATACTATCAATAGTCCGTATACTCTGTTTCTTCCTCAGTGTGTAGGCCAACCACCTGCCCGGTTTATTGGCATTGCAGAATGTATTATGCTTCGTGTATTGTAAATTTGTTGCAACTTGTTCTGCTATAAGCATATGGAATTGATCTTTCAAAAGTTTTATGACACCACGTATTCTTTCATCTGTTGGATTTTTAATAAGTAACTGTTCTTTATTCTTTATTTCTGCTTCCAATTCAAGTCTTTTCTTTTGTCGGGTCAATCTATGTTTAGAGTTCATATAAATAAGCACCCCTCTCATATAAGCTTTGCTTGCATCCCACACAATTTCCATTGGAGTGCCTTTATTCAGATTCATTTCAAAAAACTCTTTCAAATACTTTTTAAGTTCTATTATATTTTTTTCATATCTGAACAAGTTTTCATTTAATCTCCAAGAGCGTCTCTCAGTCTTACTTGTCTCAATTTCTGTCCACACTGGGCTATGATCAGTCAAAGTTCTTGGCAAAATCTTTGTTCTTTTTGTCCTAACAAGTAAGTCATCTGACAACAAAATGAAATCAATCCTAGAGAAGGATCTATGTCTATCAGAAAAGAAAGTATAATCCAGTTCTTTTGGGTTATGTATTCTCCAAATATCTTTTAATTCCAAGTCTTCTTTCATATCAAAAAAAGTCTGTGGTAGTCTAATCCTTGACTTCGCCAAAGTCTTTTTATCTAATTTAGAATCAATTACTCCGTTCCAATCTCCCATAATTAAAATAGATCTATAATCCCATTGTAGTATTTTAGTATGTAGCATTTTGTAAAAATAGTCCTGTTGTTGATTGGGAGCATAAATTCCTATCAAAAGAATTTGACTATTTGCTGAAAGGAGTTCAATTGCTACAAACCTGCCATCTTGATCAGCTTCTATAAGTTTGGCTGTTAATTTTTTATTTACATAAATAACCACACCATTCTTTTTTTGGTTAGTTGAAGATATAAAATGTGTTCCTAATTTGGAATTTTTCAAATAGTTTTGATCTTGAACTGTAATATGCGTTTCTTGTAAACAGATTATATCATTATTAAATTGTTTCAAATATGCAAATACTTTCTTCCTTTTCTGTGTTGCATTCAACCCATTCACATTCCAAGATAAACATTTAATCATCATTATTCTCTTTCTGGAGCAAAGAGCAGAATAATCGGATTTCATCCGAAATCTTCAATCCTGCATTCCCCACGGCCCCAGTCTCTTGTATAGTCTTTGCCCCCTTTTCATCTTGTCTTTCCTGTTGTAACTTTTCTTTAAGTTGCTTGGATTTTGCTCGGGTTATATGCTGGTCCTTGACTTCAGCCATCCAAACCGGCTCCAAGATTGGAGAAGGTTCCAGCAAAGGCTCATCCAGGAGACCTCCTTCAGCGCCCTTCAACTCCTCTGATTCCTGCTTAGATTGTTGTTGCGGTTCTTGAAGTTGCTTCTTATCACTCTCCTTAATCTCCAAAACTGTGGATGTACGTGGGGATGGTGTTCTTTCTTTAAGGATATCAGTATAAAATTGCTCCGCCTTCTCCACAGTATTCAAACGGTATCTCTCTCCCTTATATCTCAAAATTATGCCAGTTGGAGCATCCCAACGAAATGGTATCTGATTATTCTGCAGTTCTTTAACAAGAAAGCCAAAGTCTTTTCTGGATTTCAACATCTTAGGTGGAAGCTCTTTGTAAACTGTGATTTTTGACCCTCCCACTTGCACAGAGGTAAGAAAAGATTTTTGCAGGATATCATTTCTTATTGCTCTGTCTGTAAAATATATGACCACATCTCTGGGCAATTGTCTTTGTCTGGCCACCCAGGAATTCACTCTGTAAATTTTGTCTATTTTATAGAAAACCATATCAGGGTTAATTTTTAAAATCACAGCCAAGGCTTCAGCACAGACTTGTCTCAGATCTTGTCTCTCCTCTTCTCTAATTCCTCGAAGCCGTATAGCGAATTCCATTGCCCTGAATTGCATCATAACAATTTCGTTCTCAACTCTCTGCATCTTATCATCAACATCAGAAAATTTATGATCATTATCTTTCATCTTAGCATTAACTTTTGATTTAAATTCATCCACTTTTGACTCAACTTTCATAATAAATCCTGCCAGGCCAGACGCCACATCTGATATTTTTTTGGTCACCTTCTTTTGGTTCTGCTGCATTTCCTGCATAATTTCCTGTTGAGACTTTTGGATTTTATCATCTATTTCCTGTTGAGCTTTTTGAAATTTGTCATCCAGGATTTTTGAAATAAATTCTTTTAAATCTCCCATATCAAAATCTTTTTTCTGAGCTTGTGACTGCTGTCCTGTTTGCGTGTGGGGATCCCCCCCCCCCCCGTTTTGCCTTCCTGCTTCTTTGAAGCCATCCTGCCACGTAGGCTAGCTTTTCTGAAGAGGGAGGTTCCTCTTCTTCTGCCACCTCCACAAAACCTTCTAAAAAAGTCCCCCAGATTTAATCAAGGCAAAACTGTGGTGATACAAAGTCAAGTATTAAAAAGGGAGAGATTTTCCTCTTGTTCCTGTTATTACAGCCGAAGCAACTTTATAGCAACTTATTAACTTTATAACAAAGCAAAATGACTTCACCAATCCACACTCGCTGATTCGTTTACTCTAATGCTGAGCGCCATATTTTTTCCAGTCACTTTCACTCATGCAAAAGTTTTCCCTTCAAAATAAGAAATCAGCAAAGTGCTAATACTTGCAGTTCCGAGTTTCAGGGTTCAAGTAAATTTCGGCTGCTTGTTTAGGTTATTTCCTTTCTCTATTGAAGTTTCCTGCAGCCGGCTTGTTCTGCAAAAGCAGAGATGTCCCACGCCGCCCGGAGTGTCAGCAGGTTGGGAGGGAGCCGCGCCTGTTTCCTCCCCAGAAACAATTCCCTGGGGGGGTTGCAGGGGCTCGACCTGTACCCTGCTGCCTCTTCTTCAAGAATCCTGAGGATTTTGAAGCTTTCGGGAAGCGGCTCTACAAGCGGCTGGGCTGGCGGTGCTTAAAGAGGCACCGTCGTCGCCGAAGACGAGGAAACCGGAAGTCTTGTGCAGAGCATTATTAATGACATGAACCTCCCGTTGCTGCCACTATCAGTTCGCCTGAACTCGGGCGAACCAGTAGAAACCCACTACTAAACTGATGTCTTCACTGAGTTCATGAGGCACATTATATCTATATATTTATATCTATTTCTATAGATCTGTATCTCATAGAACCTGCCTGACCACTTTAGTCTTATAGGGTTGACATGCTCTGCATTCCTTTGATTAAAGATGTCATCTATCAGCATCCCAGAAGTTTCTCTAGCAGGGGCTCCCCTCTAGAATTAGGTTTTCCTTGAGACCAGGATGGCCTCCACTCTGCTATTGTGCTGGAGTGCTGGAGACCTAGTTCTTTATCCAGACCTCTCCCAGGTGACGGAGAGAGAATAAGATGCTACACTTCATTCTATCTGGTGTTCATGCTTTCCATTTTTATATTTTATTGATTGTATTTTAATTTGACTATTGTGAGCTACACAGAATCATTAGGCAGCAAATAAATGTAAAACTCCTCCTCCTCCTCCTCCTCCTCCTCCTCCTCCTCCTCCTCCTCCTCCTCCTCTCCCTTCTTATGTGGTTACTGCCAGTGGTGGGTTTCAAAAATTTTTACTACTGGTTCTGTGGGTGTGGTTTGGTGGGCATGGCATGGCTTGGTGTGCGTGGCAGGGGAAGCATACTGTAAAATTTCCATTCCCTCCCCAATCCAGAGGAAGGTTACTGCAAAATCCTTATTCCCTCCCAATCAGCTGGGACTCCAGAGGCAGAGAATAGATGGGAGTGGGGCCAGTCAGAGGTGGTATTTACAGGTTCTCCAAACTACTCAAAATTTCCGCTACCGGTTCTCCAGAACTGGTCAGAACCTGTTGAAACCCACCTCTGGTTACTGCATACAATCACATGTATACTGTAATTTGTATATGTTTATCAAGAAGAATTATAATCCCATCCTTCTGGAGGCCTGCTTTGCCTCCAGTGCTGTCAGTGAACCAATTTATTCTTCAGTGAATGGTTTTCACTTCAAATGTACCCTTAAAACCCTTTCCAAAATTTAAGCCTAGAATACTGTCTTCTTAACAAATACAGTATGGTGGAGTTAACGTACACTAATCCATATTCTATGTTCATGGAAAAATCATGCTTTTCACCAATCAGCATTCCTTCTTTTCATATTGAACATATTAAATGTCAACTTGCAAAGCTTTCAAGTTGCCATGAGCAGGAGGGAGGGAGAACTGAAGTGAATTCCATACATTTTTTCTGACCTCAAACAGAAAAATCATGAATTAATTAGGGCATCTTTCAGAAACTTGACATTAAGATTCTTCAATTTAATGAATGTTGTACATGCTGGCTAGAAACCCATTTTCTTCACATACGTGGTGGGGCATGAAGGGATTCTCCAAGAATTCCAAGTCCTGATCCAGCACCTTAAAAGGTCACATCAGGGCATCCATGTCTTCAACGTCCAACTCCCCCTTCAAAAAGCAGATGGAGAAAGGGAAATGGAACCCAATCCTTCCTGGTTCATTATCTGCTAAGAAAAACTGTCTCCAAAGCTATGAAAAATTAAAAACATAAAACATAAAACCTGGACAGGAACATGCTGACAACTATCTTGCATTATATTTGCCCTTGAGCAACTTCTTCTCAATTCAGTGCATCAGTCAGAGCTGCCTGTGACTTAGCTCCTATTTGGCTTGATTTCTTGTCATGTCAGAATGAAGAAGGAAAAAAAAATAATGATCTAAGAAAGGTTATGAAAGATGTCATTGTCACTTTATCATGAGTTACTTAGACTTGGGACTGTGGAGGAACCTAATGAGGCTAAGACGCTGTGTGCAATGTCAGGTATGCATCCTCATTAATACTGGAAGGTCCATCAGATTTTATCAAAGCCAGAGCATGAGGCAGCCCAGGGTGATTTGGAGCATATGTTAATTTACCCAGGATAGAATAGGCCGATTTGAACCTGCTGCATTCCTGTTCGAGAATGAAGACACCCAACCTCTGTCT
The DNA here is from genome assembly GCA_022577455.1 of Arizona elegans. Taxonomy (NCBI): domain Eukaryota; kingdom Metazoa; phylum Chordata; class Lepidosauria; order Squamata; family Colubridae; genus Arizona; species Arizona elegans. Next base: position 230,670,526 of record JAKOOJ010000001.1, on the reverse strand, counting down.
CTGGGATTTTGTTATAATGTAAATAAAGGTAGCAAGACAACTGAGCCAGGAAGGTGTGAAAACAAGACAAAACAACAGACTAAATTGAAGCACTGTACAGAAGAAGTGACAACAGAGTAGCATCAGATGCAAACTTCAGCGGATGTGTTTCCAAATCACAGTAACCTTTAGAATGATTGCAACTGATTGATATAGTTACAGTGACTTAGAAACTAGTCATGGGTTTGACTTATGATACATGTTTTTACCATTCACTCTACTGTTGAATTCATATTTACTGACAAAAAAATAAAGGGAGACTAGTATAGATCTATTTCAAGCTATTTAGCTCTCATCAGCCAGCCATACCCTTATGGGATTCGAAGCTGGGCTACTTGCATATTAGGTAGATGTATTAACCTCTAAGCCATGGGCTCTCCTCACTTTGTTGGCTATACCAGGGGAGAAATTAAGTCATGGGTGAAATGCTATCGGTTCAGAGGAAACCGTAGTAAAAAAAAGCTACTGGTTTATCCAAAACGGTATTTTCATGATCAGCTGTACTGCATGATTTATATTCACTAGGAAGCAGGAAATCCTGTTTTCTAGCGAATCTAAATTGCACGGCACAGCTGTTTCCTCCCCTCGCTGTTCTACTTACCTTGTTAAGCCTTCTTTTTCTGGGCAAAGCACGTGTTTGGTTCGCACTGCACATGTGTGTGTGCAGCGTGCATTTGGCATGCACTGCACATGAGCGGGCAGCAAACCGGTGACAATCTGCAGAGGATTTCATCACTGGATTAAGTGTTTTTTCCAGTGAGACTCACTATCAGGGCAACCTGGTCTACACAAATATGGGATGCAGTACGCTCCATTTCTGGTCTCACCAGAAAAAACACCCATTCACTCTACTATTCCTATGTCTCTTGTTTTAAGTGGCTGTGTGAATGTGTTTGTGAATGTTGTTAGTTAGCCCATGAATAAATTAGTGACATTTGCTAGCTTCCAATTTATTTTAAGAAGTTAATCCCTTATACTTTTGCCTCAAAGCCCAAGAACCAACTTTATTTTAGTCAGGAGGAGGCATAATCTTGCCTTTTGGACATGTCCTCTCATTTGTCCTTAGTCTTTCTGTCTGATATTTGACAGACACATTCCCCACCATAGTAGTTATGACTGCTACAAATTTCATTGAAATATTTGCCAGTGCAACAATGTTAGGATTGCTTTTACTATTGTTATTTACAAAAACAAAAACAAAAAAACCCAGAATTTTTCCCTAGTAATATTCAGGGTCAGGACAATGGTAGTGGTCTGGAAATTGGATATCTATGAACCAAATTAAGTAATCTTAATATTTATTGGGTGTAATGAAAACATGAAGGAGAGAATAGGGGATTTTTCACTCAAGATATAACTACTGTATGTCAGAATATCCTATGACCACAGGATGTTTATATTGTCAGATATTTATTTTCAGAGGATTTGGCTAGAAGGAAACACCCTATCTTGAAGTGAAATGCAAGATTTGTTTCTCATTTAAACTGAAATTCTAGAGATTGCCAAATCCCTGGCATGTCTGAAAAATCAAACTGTAATTTACTATTTAGTCTTTCTATCAAAATTGCCAATTATCTAAATAGCTCTGAACACATTCTTCCCTCCCATGGACAAATTTAATATTCCTGTGTATTTCTTTGAAGTTGAATTTCTTGGCTATTCCTTGACAGTTCTTCTAATCTCTTCCAGTCTCTTTGAAGTATTTCTCTCCTGGCTAGATTTTGCTATTCCACCCAATTTTATATCTTTACCACTTTCATTATTAGGATGTGCCAAATATATAATAGCCTTTCCTACAGTGATGTGTGGAAGCATAGATTGTAAAACTACCTTCGTAAATACAGTATGTCTGTAAATCTCATCACACATTCTTATAGATTTCCATCATCAATGCCTTGATTGCTTAGCATTAATGGAAACATATCATGTTGTTTTCACCCAGCAACCTATCACAAGTGTATGTTATCTTATTTGACTTCTAGTTTTTGTAATTTGTTTTAATTAGAACCTAAACACAACGAATGTAATTATTTTAAGAACATTAGTTGAAGATACAGATAAAGTTTGAACAGTAATGAGATAATCTACTCTTTTTTGCTGATAGATAAGAAAGCAATGAAGACTAATGGACCACAGGACTAATGGATACAAATGAAAAAAACTGCTGGATGTGCAGGAAGAAGTCTGAACATAATTGAGAACAATGTTCTCAGTAGGCATGAACATAAATATTTGAAGGAATAAATGATGATGATGATGATGATGATGATGATGATGATGGTAGTGGTCATGGTGATGAATGATGATAATGACATCATCATCAACATTATTTTGAATGAGTATGGGCCAACCAAAAATAACCCAGTGAATTCTAATTTTTGGAATTCACTAAGAATTTAGAAGCATATAGGATTTTAAATTAACTCAAACACATTTTAAAAACCCAAGGCAAATAATCTGATCTTCTAGGGATTACAGAATGATGGAGACTGAATATAATGTTTATCTAAGGGATCATTGTAAGAAAATATAAAAGAAGCTTCCAATTCAAACTATGTTGTTGCCACCTTTCATAAGTCTTCAATTTAAAAGCAAACAAAAGATCAGAGACCTTATTATCAGATTAGTCAAAATTCTTCTCATGGATGTAAAAGCATCACATATGCTCAGTAACACTCAACAAAGGAGTCTTTCAAAAATCATATTCACCACTTCCAAATTTGTGTCAAGTGGAGATAGAAGCACAGTTTTAGCTTCATACTGAACACTGAACACACAAACACATAGAAACACAAATTTGGGGAAAAGTGAGAATGTACAGCTGGTTGTATTAATGTTAAGGGAAACTAAAACTGACAGTAGTCATATGAGTAGTGTAGTTTCCAAAAATAACTTTTAATAAAGTTAAATCCAAAGATAAAGTAGGGTTCCATGGCAAGGGAAGCTAATGGGAAAAGGTGTTCAAGATGGATGGAAAACCCAATAAAGAAGTTTCTAAAAACACATTCGCTCAGAGTTCCAGCTGAGAAAAAAAAGATGGATTCACAAAAAAGCTTAATGAAGACAAAAAAGGACACATACAAGAAGTATAAAGGACAGGTTAGGAACAAGCTAAGGTTTGAAATGTGGTACAGTTGGTGAGGAATGCAACAAAACGAATATGGAAAAGGTTTCCTTAGGAATGTTCAAAAGAAAGGAAAGAGAGAAGAATCATTATACTAATTGCTCTTTAAATACAGCAAAATGTAACAGTGAAAAAGTAGAGCTACTCATTTGTTATTTGCCTCAGTTTCATTTACTGTAGTTAGAAGGCATATATTCATTAGATAACTGTAAAGAACAGAGGTACAATTGGATTTTGAGACTGACAGTAACATAGCAAGGAAATATTTTTTTATCATTGTCAAGGAATTTAAATCTTCAGGATGAGATTGCTTTTCTAGAGTAATAAAGGAATCTGCTGGTCATCTGGCTGAGCTTTATGTGTTATCCATGAGAAATCCTAGTAAAATAAAAACCTGAAGTTTGGCAAAAGAGAAAAAGAAGATCAATGGAATTACATACCAATCAAACTGATATTGATACGTACACATTCTAAAATTAGAAAATTAACAATAGGTTGCAGATAGGCAGTACCTTGAAACAATGTGGTGATTATGGGACACTACCATGGATTTGTCAGGAAGAAGTTTTGCTAGACTCTTTGGTGCTGTCTCTCTGTCTCGGTCTCTTTCTGTTTCCTCTTTCTCTTCTACTGATTCATTTTATTATAGACTATGGGAATGGCATAATGTATCTTTATTTCATCAAAGTGTTGGACAAAGTACCTGATGATTAGCCAACTAGGTAAGAATGGATTAGACAGAATACACTGAGATAGGTTTTTTGCCCGATGAGGCTGAGCAGATACAAGTGAATTCAAGCCATCTGAGCACACTTGAGTAAATAGTAATAGCACTTGGACTTATGTACCACTTCATAGTACTTTGCATCCCTCTCTGTGTGGTTTACAGAATCACCATATTGCCCCCCAACAACCTATGTCCTCATTTTACTGACCTCAGAAGGATGGAAGGCTGAATCAACCTTCAGGATCAAACTCCTGGAGTGAGCAGTGAGTTAGCCTACAGTACTGTATTCTAATCACTGCGCCACCACACAGAATCCATCCTATTTCTTTCTTTCACTTTCACCTCAGGCTTGAAATGTTGGGATTAGACAATTTAGAACTACGCTGCCTTTGGTCTGACCTAAGCGTAGTACATCAAATTATCTGCTACAACGTCCTACCTGTCAATGACTACTTCAGTTTCAACCGCAATAATACACGAGCACATAATAAATACAAAGTTAAGGTAAACCGCTCCAAACTCAATTGCGGAAAATACGACTTCAGCAACAGAGTGGTCAATGCCTGGAATGCACTACCTGACTGTAGTTTCTTCCCGAAACTCCCAAAACTTTAACCTTAGACTGTCTACTGTTGACCCATTCCTAAGAGGTCTGTAAGGGGCATTCATAAGCGCACCGATGTGCCTACTGTCCCTGTCCTACTGTCCCCATTTATTCGTATCCTTATCCTGTATTCATAATCATGTTTATGCTTATATCTGTTATTTTATATGTGTTTGACAAATAAAATATATAAATAAATCCAGAAAGGAAAAAGATGGAGAGAAAGCAACCAAGAGAATTAAAGGGGTCAGTCTCTGGGAGATCTAGGAGGAAACTTAACACAGGGTGAACACTGGGACTGTGTTTTGTAAATACTTGTTGAAAATAAATTCATTGTAAATAGTGTGTGTGTGTGTGGGGGGAACCCACACAAGTCTCTACTGTCTTGTTTCCTAATCAATTGCCACCCTTGCAAAGCAAAATGCATCTCCAGTTCAAAAAGAATTGGACCATTAGACTATGATAGCGACACACCACAAAAGATAACCTGTATAAGGCTCCATATTAGGATTTGGCAATAAATCATAACTGTCTGAATATTTTACCTTTATGCAGTTCTTGACAGAAAATTCTTAGAGAGGACTTAGCTAGATTAAGCTATTTATTACAAACAAGAATGAAGTTGATGACTCATTGCAGAGCATTATATATTTCTGCTCTAAAGTTTAAACTTTTGACCTTTTTTGGCCTATCTTTCTAAGTTAAGCAATACTTGATGGTTCACTTGATAGTTATGGGTGGTTGAGATACCATATATAGTAATCATCTCTATCTTTGGAATCCCTGATTCATGTCATGCCCAGAATTGGCCCTTATAACTTAAGATTTATACTCTTCAATATTTGTATACATGTTGTGGAATAAGGAAATTAACACATAATACAAAATTGGGTAGGATAGCAAATATCCTATAATCAGAAATAAAATTCAAAGGGTTCTTGAAATCTCTGTCCAGGAAACAGAAATTAATGTACTGGATGGAGGTGGGGAATACCTTGTTTAGTAATAGATTTGTGAAATAGTTCTTGGAATAAAAGTTGCTAGCAAACTGATTATGCATCTGCAATGTGATGTGGCAAATCTACAATATTAGGCTGATTCAATATCACAGGAAGTATTAGATCAATTTCATTGCACATTGCACAACTATAGGTATCATGCTTTAAGAGTTATTAGACAAACTGGAAAAGGTTCAGAGAATGGCACCAAGAATGATAGTGATGAAGAGAGATTGAAAGAAGTGGGCATGTTAACCTTTGACAAGATGAGACCGAGGGGTATAGAATACGTTTTGTGCAAAATTACTGGAATTGAACATCCTTGTGTTCCCTGGAGCATTCCTTTATTCTTCCAATTTGGAGCTTTTACAAAAGCTCCAAATTTGGCTTTTACAGAAGTAGTTCAGTGGTTTTTAGGAAGTAAATCTTCCAAAATAGGATGCGGTTCAAGAATATCCCTAGATAGCAGTGTATTCTTCATTGTGTACCTGAAAAACATTTTGCGCATAAGAAAGTCAAGATCTATTCTTGCTCGGTAATGAGCTGGAGATGCAATATAATTAATTGAAGTTACAGGAAAGCAGACTTTGCCCTAACCCTCCCTTTATGTACAGTACATATATGTGTGCAAAACAGAAATAATAATTTGAATCTACTATCCAGAGAGCTTGTTGGCTTCTCTTTACTTGCTCCATGAAAGTAGAGCTAGACGGTTCACTTGCTGCATGAAAGTAGTGGCTAGATGGTTATATAATGAAGCTGCTTTGATTTAAATTAGAGTCAAGTTTGAACTGGAATCAAACTCTCATCAAGGCCTTTCTTTCAGATGCCTAAATGGTTCTATACTAACAAACCAACAAATAAATGATATGCACACACTGATATTGAATTTTGGATCGTCTTGCTTATTTCAAATAACTGTTTTATCAACTTGACTATTTGTTCTGCTGTAACTATTTTCAGTCGTAATGATCTTGTCAGACATTTTCTTGTTTATAATAGTAAGTGCTGGTAAATTCTTTTTAAATGAATAATCAACATGAACATTGTGCAGATGGCACAATTATTCGATGCCTTGGGATGATATGGATTTTTAAGCTGCTCTAATGTCATACAGATATAAAAGAGCAACATTTTATTAAGTAAGATATGCCTGATGCTCATTTTATTACACACAACAGTTAAAGATAGGTTGTTGCAGATGAATGAATAGAAGAAACCCAAATATTTTTTGGGGGGGTTATGAGTCTTCCCTGTAATGCCAATATTCTCTCTTCTCCGAAATGGTCCTATGGTCACCTTCTTTATGGTTGAATTTGAAACATTAAAAGCCCCTCTCATCACCTTACTTTCTCATTGAGCAATGACAAAATGCAAAAGAGACCATCCCAATTTTGGGGGAGCTGGCAGTTTGAGGAATATAAGCAAAGCATCCCTTTAAAACTGAAGCAGACCCATTCTTTTATTTGTTTCATTCTGAGACCTCATCCAGAAGTTTCTATACCTGGAAATATTTCTGTATGGGTACAGCAGGGGTCCCTAAACTCCAGTCCATGGCCCAGTACCAGGCTGCAGACTATTGGGGAACCAGGCTGTCGATGTGAGTGGGTGCAACTCATGCAACATTTGTGAAAACATTTGTGCACACTCATACACACAAAAACATCTCCCTCTTCCCCTTCCACTACTGCTGCCACCGTTACCACCTCCTGGGCCAAAAAGGTTGGGGATTGCTGGTGATTAGGACATGCAGACAATCTTTGGACACCTGTTCAGGTAAAAAGTAGAAAGAAAATTAAATGTATTGCCGTAAAAGAGGTACAGAAATATCCTTTCCTTCTTTCTCTTTCTCTTTCTCTTTCTCTTTTCCTTCCTTCCTTCCTTCCTTCCTTCCTTCCTTCCTTCCTTCCTTCCTTCCAAAAGCCCTTCAAGATACCCAACTTAAACTTGGCAGGATTAACCTCCTCTGAAGGATCTTACATCCCTGCTATTTTCATCTCATTCTGCCAAAAAGTAAAGTGGCCTTAGTCATTTGAAATGTCCCCATTATAGTGTATGATTTTTCCCCCCCTCAGATCGACCTCTAATTTCAGAATGCCTTAAACTGAATGAAGCCACCCTTGAATATTGAATAGCAAAACTGAATCATCCATGCTTCATATGTAGAAAGCCTTGCTCAAATCAACAGAGATCTATAATATAGTATATAAATATCAGTATTTTTTCTTTATTAAAGAAGGCTATGCTATGTGTTTGGTATGACTATTTAGCAGTGGATAACCTTTTATCCAATATAAGATGACAATGCAAACAGCAGGTTGGAATGCCATGCATAAAAATACCTAGAATTTTTCACTTTCTTCACTTTTATGTTCTGATGGCAAGCCTTTGTTTTGCTTTGAAATTGTGTTGAATTTACCATATATTTTATACAGTTATTGTATAGCAATTATTTTCAGCCATCAAAACTTGTCAATGAGCAGTCAGATAGGATTCTCAGGTCCAGAAAGAGATTCATGATCATATATTGCTTTGGAGCTTTAACTTGCGTACCTCTAGTTGGCTGGTTTAAAATAGCAAAAATGGGTGGGTAGCTCAATTTAGCAATCTTCAGTTGGAAAATCTCAGTCTGGGCTCCTAGATAGGGGGCAAAGAAGAAGGTTTAGTGAACTCTTCACTCAACAGATTCTTATTAGAATGAATTAAACAAGATCTAATGGTTCCTGCAACTATATATTCATGGTTGCAAATGAATAAAGTAGCCTTCAAAGACTAGTTTAATGAAAAGAACTAGGGATGACATGATAGCAGTGTTCCAATATCTCAGGGGTTGCCACAAAGAAGAGGGAGTCAAGCTATTCTCCAAAGCATCTGAAGGCAGGACAAGAAGAAAAGGATGGAAACTAATCAAGGACAGAAGTAACGTAGAACTAAGAAGAAATTTCCTGACAGTTAGAACAATTAATCAGTGGAACAACTTGCCTCCAGAAGTTGTGAATTCTCCAATATTAGAAGTTTTTAAGATGATGTTGGACAACCATTTGTCTGAAATGGTATAGAGTTTCCTGCCTGAGCAGGGGGTTGGACTTGAAGGTCCCTTCCAATTCTGTTATTCTATTCTATTCTATTCTATTCTATTCTATTCTATTCTATTCTATTCTATTCTATTCTATTCTATTCTATTCTATTCTATTCTATTCTATTCTATTCTATTCTATTCTATTCTAGACCCAAACTAAATATAACTTTACTTTGAAATCAATTTTATGAAACTGGGCATTTAGGCCAAACTTTGCTTAAGAATTATTGGATTTCAAGTATTATCATCTGGAGCATCCTGTCCTTGTGTGCTTAGTGTTATAATAATAAAAGACAATTCAAAAATTAGTCCATGGAGTGTCATGAAAGAGGATAAAAAACTAGAGGTTGAATTGTTTAGGCCAGGCCATGTTTAAGCCTGTATCAGATGATTCATATGCTTATCATCTTGGTGGCTCTAGCTATTTTATAAAAAAAATGTATTGGCTTAGATATAGCTTTGTGTACATAAATAAGCTCAGCTAGAACTGATGTTTATTCATTTTAACTCCTAGTTTATGCTTCTCTACCTTTTCTTTTGTTTCTCTAAAGGGCTAATTTGCAAGTGTCTCAAAAAGACAGCCTTCCGCCTTCCCTTGCACCATATCACCTGATCCAGCTTTGAATTCAACGCTCCAAAACATCTATTGTTTCATCATATTTGTTTTACAATAGAGGGAATCGTTTCTATTTTGCATTTGACTTTGCAAATGTAACTGAAGAGGAATGACAAGAAGAAGGGCTGCACAACTGCTTCATACAAAGAAGAAGCAGCCACACAAAATTCAATACAGCCAGGAAAAGATAAATAGTGAAAGGAAAAATTGTTTTTTAAATATTCATCATCCAGGCATCAGCTACTGATCTATATAGGATTTCTTTTTTTTCAAACAAGACCTTTGTGGCTTGGTGCCCAGATATTTGTAGGCCTGTCTACTCCATCTAATATAGATATCATTCCAACTGATTAGATCTAAGAGGACAAAATTGTTATTGACTTTATCTTTTCAAGAGATTTGTGAGACTGAAGCCATAAGGTGAGGCTTTTCAATGGCAGTGCCAATGCTTGCAACAACCTTCAAGAAGAGATGAAGTTAGCTTACTTATCAAATATTCTTCACTGATGTTTGGGAAGTTTCTAAAGATGGAGCTACTCCAAAGAGCCTTCCCTGATTATTATCATGTCATCTTTAACTTCCTTTTTTGCTGCTTGTATTTTTGTGCTTCGTGCAGGTTTTAGTACACTTGTGGAATTCATACAATGGCAACATTACTTGGTTTTATATTCTATATAAGATGCTGAGACTCTTTTTATTGGGGTGGGACAGAAATGTGGAAAATCAATCAATCTATGCATCTCACACCCAGCACTGACAGGATAGTGGCACTAAAAATTGGCCTATCCTTCTTCAATAGCACTATATAAGTAGAGTGTGTGCAGTTTGCTGAATCTGTAAAGGAAGTTCAGTTTCCCTCCCTCCCTCCCTCCCTCCCTCCCTCTCTCTCTCTCTCTCTCTCTCTCTCACACACACACACACACACACATCCATCCATCTATCCATCTATTCATCTATCAATTAATCATCTCTCCCCCCCTCCCTTCCTATCCTATTACCGTATTTTTCAGATTATAAAACATACTGATATATAAGACACACCAAGATTTCGAAGAGGTAAGTAAGAAAAAATAACTTTTTGTCCTACCTGGCCCTCAGGAGCACTCTGCAGGCCTCCCATTTTTGGGAGTGCCCCATTTTTGTGAAAAACGAGGCATGCAGAGTGTTTGGGAGGCTTGTAGAGTACTCCTGGGAGCTGAGGATGCCGCCTTGACTTGTATGCCACCTTGAGTCTTCGGAGAAAGGCGGCATACAAGTTGAACAAATAAATAAAATAAATAAATAAAATAAAAATGCCCCCATTTTTGTGAAAATTGGGTGAAAAACGGGCCTGTTTTTTGCAAAAATGGAACAAGTGGGGTAGGGCTTTGGGAAGCCAAAAATGGCTGTATTTGGTGTATAAGATGCACCAACATTTCCACCCTTTTTTAGGAGGGAAAATGTGCATCTTATACTCCGAAAAATACAGTAGATACTGTTCTACTCTTGATCTAATTATACATTTTTGAAGAAATTTCAAAAATGCAAGAAAAGAACATCAGGAAGAAACATATTTCAACTGCATGTATATAAATATTTCTGACAGTTGTGAAAGCAATATGTAGGATAGGCATGTATATACAAGGTATCTTACAATTTAATTTAGTGCACTTACAAATGTACATTAATTAGTATTGTATGTATATTAGATAAGCAATTGTGATCATCTAATCTGATTAGATTAAGATTCTAATCATTTTAAAACTTTGGAACAAATTTGAAAAGTCACCAAGTGAGTTTAGTTTCAACTCTTAAAAAACATTTAAAAATTAATCATCAGCTTAAGAACTTAAATAATTTGAAAGCAACAGCAAAAAGCAATATATGTTTTTGATCTAAGAGTTATAAATGCATTAGGGATCCATTGAAATATAAAATATTGACTTTTATTATAAAATTTTGGAATTAACTATAATGTAAAAAATAAATAGCTTCTCATGGGAACCAGACTTATTTTGGCTAGTTTACATTTGTAACATAAATAAGTATCTTTATGATTTTAGAAAATGTCATAACATTGGAAATATTAAGGAGATATTTCAAGAATGGAGCCAGGAATTAATAGCTACAATATCAATAGTGTCAACAATGATGTCTGACTCAATGGATAGGCTAAGTCCAAAAGATGTTATTGAGGGAATGACAGATGTGGAACAAATTTTGTCTCATAAGACAGAGAAGTACTGAAAGTGGATGTGCAAATGACAGAGAGTGATTGGAAAGAGGGTACCTTATTGGACATACAAAAGAAACTGGCTGAATTTTTAAAAATTAAAGGAGAAATTCAATTGATAAATGAAGAGAATGACCTGGAAAATGTTTTCTTATTGGGTCTACAAAAGCAGCTTTTTAAACCCTTGAAGAAGATGGGGGACTGTCTAACCCACACTGCAAAAGGTCACTTTGTCATTACCTTTGTCATCCTTCTCCCAGCCAAAGGGCTGCAGCTATCTCTCCCATATCTGGCCCATTTCTATCATATTCATCTTCCTTGCTCTCTATATTTCAGAATCTTTGCCATTGACCAGGGCATTCTAGAAAGTCACCACAGACTCATCTTTATTTCTCATCTGGAAAAGCCTAAGTAATCCTTTCCACCAATATGATTTAACACCATCCATTCCAAACAAAAACCAAAAGCCTTCTACTTCCAAGTTCTTTCAATGCTGCACAAAGTAGTCCTCAGACATGTATTGTCAAAATACCACACCGATAGCAAACATTCTTCTCTCACAGAGTCCTGCTGCCTCATGTAAAAGATGCAGCTCACCTCTGATACTTGGTTGTCAAAAGCACCGAGTTTGGGCCTAACTGAATCATCACCACTATTGTTGTACAATAGTGGTACAGTACAGACCAGGGGCTACGTTGTAGCTCAATTTGTTGATGCCATCAGATCAACAATCTCACCTAGTTGCACAGTTGCTGCTTGGCTGATAAACTCTACCAGCATATCAACAGGATCCTTAGCTGTGATAAAATGTCTCTGCCACCACTGAAAATCTGATCAACCTGGTATTCCTGCTACTGTTCAAGCACCAGTTCTTGCATTGACTTGGCCTACTTACTTGATCCCTTGTGGCTCCTTCTCAATCACTAATCCATCTGGAATCACTTTTTACCTGGGCTATTCAGAAAGCCCTATGTGTGTTGGTCTGGTATCCACCACAAGCTCCACAGAATCAATGATAAAAACAGAATCCAAAACTTATCCGCACTTTCCATATCATGTCCTTCTCAAACAAAGATTGAAGGCAAACTCTTGTGATCAGTCAACAACACATATTCCATTCCAATTATTTATATTATTGTTATGTATATATATTATTCCATATTATTCTCTTTGTCTTTTGTCTCATCATAGTGACCAAATATCATGGTAGTAGACAAGGACCAGAAGACAGCAATGGGGATAGAAGTAGGAGTGCAAATGACAGCAGTCAAGAAAGAGTATGAGAACCTGAAGAAGGAGGCCAGAAGGAGGTAGCAGAAAGGATGTGGAAAATAAAGGCAAAATTGGCCCTAGTAGTAGTAGCAGCCCTTGGGACTATGGCTTCTAAGATGGGAGAGTGGCTCCATCAGAGTTCTCTCTCTAGAAAAGTGTATCTATTGTCTAGCATTTCATTCTGTTTATAATATTTCACTTTGCTTGCTAAAGTAATTCTGTTACTAAAAGATTCCTTTCCAATACTAAATATTCCTCTCATTCCCAAACACTAAGGAAAATTGTCAGGTTTGTGATTTACTGTCATTGCTTTTAGCATTAATAATTGTGTTTAATTAATTATGTTAAATTGTTTTTGTGATGTACAGAATATGCATCTTACTTATTGTGTACCAAAAATAAATGTGTGATTTGAGAAAATGGGAAATTCATACATAAAGGGTACTTTTAAAAAACACAGAGAAGCTAAAACAAAATAAGTATTTCATTCACTAGGTATGCTCTATCTTTAGCATCTTTTATTTAAAAAAAAACCCAGAGAGATGGAGTATGGATATTTAACTTAGAAGCTTTAACTTACGCAATGAAGAATAAATCCAATGAGCTTTATAGGATTTACCCCTGAATAAATACATTTAGAGAGCAATTACAGAACAATCCTAAGATATTGAAGGATAATTTTTCTATTAACACAGTTTCTTTTGCTTTGCTTGCTCAGAAAATAAAAACCATGTGGAAAGGAATGTGGGTGTAGATGTGGGGGTAAACGTTGTGTGTAGTTGCACAGAAAACATTTCTCTTTGTGGGAAACCACTGTTGATATTATTGGAGAAATAAAAAAAGTTTTGATTTTTGGGTTTTCAACTGAGTGCAGAATAGAGATCTTAAATATCTGAATGTTAAGAGGAACATTTACAATTTTGGTTGACTTATCACTCAGGATCTGACCATTGACTCAAATCCTACCATACTAGGTTAGCAGAAGTGCCTTACTTAGACAGTGCTATACTCCAAAGGATATGAGAAGTTATTCATATACAAATATTGCAGATTATAAAAATGTCTACCAGTTTCATGATTCTACTAGCTATGTGCAATTATTTTCGCAATAGTTCCAGCTAATACAATACAATGTTTTTGCTTACCCCTTGAAGCTGAAAGTATTATTTAATACTACCATATGTGGTGGACGTGCCCCAATATAAAAAAATACTGGTGTAAAATTAAGAGATAGTTGGAAGAAATTACGCAACAAATGATAGAATTTAAACCGGAGCTGTTTTTATTAGGAATATTAGACTCGAGAATGGAAAAGAACTTGCAATATATAATACTACATATATTAACCGCGGCTAGGATTGCCCTTGCGCAAGATTGGAAACAGAGTAATACACCATCAGAGGAAATAGTGATCTGAAAGATACTTGAATGCGCAGAAATGGACAAAATGACTATGGAAATAAATGAAAGAGAAGATTCAGACTATTACAAAGTATGGAATAGAGTGTATAAGGGGCTAGAAAACAGAAATCTAAATAAGAAATAGGAGTTTGAAATAAATATTGACTAGATAATAAAGTTATCAATTACTGTTAAAGTCAAATTAAAGATTATGTAAGTATAATGTAAATATATGTATGGTTAAAATGACTGTTATAGTTGTTATAAAGGATAGAAAGATAAAGTAGAAGAGTGAATTACAAAAGTAGAATATACATGCTGACACTGAACACTGTAAAAATATGATCTATTGTTGTGTTTTGTCCTTTTTTATTGTTTTTTCCTGTTTTTTTCTGTTTTTAAAGGTGAAAAATGTTTAATAAAAACTATTTTTTTTTAAAAAAAGAAAGTACTATTTAAATATGATTATTTTATAAGCTGTTCTAAGGTGGCATGGTGAAATATAAACTGTCACAAAGCTGAAAAGACAACCTCAACAATGCCTAGGTTGTCTCGGGCCTTATGTACATGCATAGGAGTGGTCAAACATTACATCTGATACTTATCTTGGATTAGTGACCACATGAACAAAATAAGAGGACAATGTCCTCAGTCCCCTGCCATGATCTGATCACTCCATGGTTTAGATATCAATCACTACCTCACTTGACTTCTAAGGGTATTATGGGGTAGGGTGCCTCAACGAGTAGACAAAAATAGCATTTCTTAGGGCACAGATTTCAAGAGCATCTGAAAAAGCAATGAGATGTGAAGCAATTCAAGAGACACCTATAGCAGCACAGAAACAAAGACTTAATGTGACTGAACATTGTTGCTATTGAGATGTCAGGCTCCAAAAATCAAAAACCAAGAAAGACATGTTGAGATTCTTCTAAGCAGTTTCCCTTATTGTTCCTCACCTAGAGACAGAAATTTTGCCAAATTAAAGCAGATGATTTGCACCAGAAAACATACACTCTGGGAACTATCAGGGAAGTGCCATCTTCATTCTCTTTCTCCTATTCTCTTGCTCCTCTGGAATGCACTCCCTTCCTCCTGGGAATCCAGATATCATTCCATCAACTGAGTAAAGTTTCTCAACTTTGGTTACTTTCAGGCATGTGGACTTCAGGATCCCAAGATGCTGGCTAGGGAATTCTGAGAGATAAGGTCCACATATCTTAATGTTGTCAAGGTTGAGAAACAACCATGTATAGAATGGCTTTGAAAGATAGTGGGAAGATTCATTAACACATTAACGCATTGTAAGCCGCCCTGAGTCTCCGGAGAAGGGCGGCATATAAATCAAATTAAAAAAAAACAAAAAAAAAACAAGGCAACCATCAGTCGAATTTAGTTTTAGACCTTGGTTTCTTAGCATTGGTTTCTTAGTCTGGTCTACTCTATAGGCTAACAGTTACATATCCATGTTCATGATTATTCATTTGCTGAATATGATTATTAAGGTTCTCTGTATCCTTTTGGGTAAGGAATTAGAAGAAAACTTATGCACAGGTTGTTGCATCACTTTTGTGAGATTCTTTGTAAACAAATTCATTGGACATGACACAGAAATAATATTGACCTTCCTGGTAAATGACTGTCAGGACATGGAGGGCGGAAATGAATCCCCTCCTGGTCTAGCTTAACTTTTAAGCAATAACAATAGTAATAGCACTTAGACTTATATACTGCTTCACAGTGCTTGACAGCCCTCTCTAAACGGTTTACAGAGTCAGCTTATTGCCCCCAACAATCTTAGTCCTCATTTTACTGACCTCGGAAGGATGGAAGGCTGAGTCAACCTTGAACCTGGTGAGATTTGAACTGCCAAACTGCTGGCAGCTGGTGATCAGCAGAAGTAGCCTGCAGTACTGCACTCTCACCACTGCGCCGCCGCAGCTTGTCATTGATGAGTGCAATACTGCACTCAAGCAGGATTGGATCATGGTATCCAATGAAGGTTGAAAGTTGGGTGCATTGTTTTCTGGTACTTCTTCTCTGACCTAAACAAGCACACAATGTGCATAGGGGAAAAACAGGCATGTTCTTGATTTCTCCAGTGTGGGGCTCCAAGGGTTTGGCCAAGAGGATGTCTATCTAACCGGCTGCTGCACAAGTTGATTTCATGTTATGTGAAAATGATCCTGGGAGATAGGAAGTAGAGCTGCAGATTGGATGTATGTAAAAGGTATCTCAGTCCACAGAAAGAGAAGAGGCATGAGAAGCATTTTACAAGGGACTTTCCCTCTAGTTATTCTCCCTCTAGTTTTATGGAGAGTAAAAGGAAAGGAAAGGAGAAATACTTTCAATCTTACAAGATTCTGTTAACAGAAAAGAGAAATCTAGTACTCCTGCTTATGTTTCTTGTCTGAACTACCTTGAAGAGCTAATAGTTGCAGATCAGGATGCCTTTGCCACAGTGGCTCTTAGACTGAGTAAAGGCAATAGTGCATAAAGTATGTTTGTCCTTAGAGTTGTCCCAACAGAGTTTTATTAAGAGAATTCTTTAATCATTGTCAAAATCCACTTTTGTGCCAAACAAAGACTCTGCACATGAATATTTCCCAGGTGGACATCCTAAGAAGCAAATAAACTATCTAATAGAAAATAGAAGATGGAAACATGTAATTTAGTCAGCCATTTTCAAATGCAGGTCCTGAAACAGGCCATGAATTATTGGTGTCAGATATACAGGTTAAACTTAGAAAATTAAAAAGAACAGGCAGTTCAGCAAGATTTGACCAGGAAAACAGACTGTGAGAATGTAAAATCAATATATATTCAATATATTCAAAGATTTGCAAAGATTCAACTGGCTTTCATAAGAAGTTATCATGAAAATCAGAGAAAGATGTAGAAGGTAAATCTCAAGCAATAAGAATGATATATAGCAACTCAATATCAAGCAAGAAAAGACAAAAAAATACTTTTAAGTAGATCGGAGAAAACTCAGGAAAATTCCTAGGCAAACTAGGAATATTCAAGTAATCACTGAAGAAAACTAATAAATAGAAAGTTAAAGGAAGATAAAAAGACTACATTGAAACACTTTATTATTTTTTAACACTATTTATAATCAGGAGGTGACTCCAATAGAAGGTGAGCTGCAAAAGGCAATAAAGAGCCAGTTTGGTTTAGTGATTAAGTCATGAGGCTAGAAACCAGAAGATTGTGAGTTCTAGTAATATTTTAGGCTTGAAAACAGGCTGGGTGACTTAGGACCAGTCCAATGGTGGATTTCAACCAGTGTTACCACCTGTTTGCATCATGGATGTGCTTTGCTCTTCACTCTTTCTCTCTCTCTCAGCTCAACTCACCTCACAGGTGTGTTATTGTGGGGAAAATAAGAGAAGGAAGAGATATTAGTTATGTTTTGTGTTTGAGTTATTTATAAAAAATAATAAAGGCAAGATACAAGCAAACTATTAAATAGAAAGGCACTATTGGCAACATAATACCCACTGAATTGTTTAAAACTGCAGGAGAAGAGGCAGTTTAAATGCTAACTGTTCTATGGTAATAAATGTGGAATGAGGCTGTGTGTGCTAGAGATAGGGGAAGACTTGCATAGATACCATTCTGAAGCAAGAGAATGCAAGAAAATGTACAAATTACCCAAGCATTTCTCTCACAAACAAAGTATTATTAGGCTGTTACAGAAAGGAACAAAGGGCTATGTGGAAAGAAAATTGTCCAATGTTTCTGAAAGGAAAGGCACAAGAACAGAAAACTAACAAAAGATTTTAAAAAATGGATACAGCAAGAAACCTCATTGAAATATGTTCTTAAAACTTGGCTGTTCCCCTAGACCAAGGCTGTGAAACTCGTGGCCAGTGAACCAGATGCGTCATGTGCTGGCCATGCACATGCCCATTTAGCAAAGGGGGAAAAAATCCCGAAATGTCATGTGTTGCTGCCCTGACCATGTGAATTTGACAGCCCTGCTCCAGGCCTTGGACTAGAGTGGGTAACAGACCCCTTTAGTTTACATGATTGTATTATTTTTCCAGACTTTTCCTTTTTAGCTCTGTATAATGTTGGTTTTTTAATTGCTTTTGTTTTGCCTTCCTGGTCTCATGATTGATTGAAGGGGCTTAAAACTTCATGTTTTTTTTTAAGTAAATGGGAAGCTAACTTTTGCTTTATTGTAAATCATACTGGGAATGTGTCAGAACACTTGAATATTTATTTATTTATTTATTTATTTATTTATTTATTTATTTATTTATTTATTCTTTTGAGAAGACTTTAACATGAACAAGAAGCTACTGTAAAAATATAATTTGAAGAAATGGTTCAAGAAGGAAGGAAGACAATGATGCATTGTGTCCTAATAGCTATTTGTAGAATGAATATATATAAGAATGTAATATGATTTGAACAAATGACAGCTGGAATCAAAACTGGATGGTGAAACACTAATAATTTCAGATATGTAACCAATATTCACTCAGAGTTACCTTGAGGTAAGATGGGCGACTTATAAATTTTATAAACAAACAAATATCACTTTGATAACAGAAAATAGGGAAGTTATGAAAGTTCAGTAGGAAAGTAAAAATAAAAGATGAAATGAAACTAGATTAATGTTATATACAAAGAAGAAAAAATACCCCAAACCTGCTTGATAAATTCACAGTTGCTAGTAAAGAAATGAAGGTTTGTTTCCTTGGTCTCAAGAATAGATAAAGTTGTACATTATGGCAAAGACATAAATAATAATAATTCTATGGAAGAAGTTAAAACAAATTTAGACAAGGATATTTTCATGACAACAAACATCAGCACAGTTAAAGCAGTGTGCCTTTTGTTGGTATGATATGGTTGTAAAAGCTGTACATTAAAAAAGTGTGAGAGATAGAAAATAGACACCTTCAAATTATGGTTTTGCAGATAGTACCAGTACGAGAGACTGTAAGAAGGAGAAATCAATCAGTCAATAAAATAAAAGGCTAGCTGTTCCCTTGAGCAAACAGAAACTCGTATATTTTTGCCTTGTAATAGAAATAGATGATGACTAATAGCTTTGAGAGAAATAGAAGAACGGGAAGACAATGAATGTGGTAGATAGATGAGATTGGGCATATCACTGAAATATCCACGGAAATAGTGTCATAAGGATTAAGTTGAAATAGAGAACACTTGTCCATACAACCAGGAGTCAAGATGAATTTGAATGACCTAACTAATTAACTAATCCTAGATGAATCCCTTTGTTTACATTCAATATTGTTTTTCCACTGTTGGTTACCAGAAAACTGGCATAAATATAGGGACGTTGAAATAATCACCTGTAATTGAGATATGCCCTTTCTTAAATGGTAGTCCTGTCACAATTGAGTTATAGTTTGTATGAACAATTGCCCAACTTTCTCCTTAATTTGCTAGCCAGAAAACAATTGTGCAGAATCAGACTTCTGTTGTTTAACAATGCATCCACATATTTCATAGCTACAGATAGACCCTTGTTTCTTTCTTTGTTTTCTCTATGAACTTTGACTACCCAAGGGCCAAAATTTATATTTGCACAAGTGTTTCACAGTAAACAATGAACACTCCTGTTCATTGCTATAACTTATCCAGTTCATTTAGAAATGGGGCGGAGTCATATATCTCAGTAATTTTATTGGTGGTTATGGTTCCATGGTTGCCTTATGGTCCGCCATCATAGGATGGATTCTTTACGAATAGTCTAATACAGGGTTGTCAAACTCTCAACCCGTGGGCTGGATGCGTCATGTGCTGGCCACGCCCACGCCCAGTTTAGTGAAGGGGGAAAAGTCCTGATACATCATGTGATGCCACCATGATGATGCAAGTTTGACACCCCTGTTCTAATATATCCTTGCTTCATTACCTGAATAAAGCCAACATCTATTTGAGAATAGAAAGTATCACATATGATAGATGTTTCCTAATCCAATAAGCACTTAATTACCTGCAGTGACATAACTTTTTTCAAAGCATGCTGTTGTTTCTCCTTCTACAAGCAAATATGTCCCAGAGAATATCATTGACAAGCTTCAATTTCTGCACAGAATTTGCACAATAATGTTTTTCATAATCGACAATATATCACAAAAGAAAAGGACATGAGATGTTCCTCTTTTTGAAATGATTTGTCTACTTCCAAGTGTCTGTAGGGGGCAGCAGAGCCTAGACTAAACCAAGAGGCAAATATGGGGGAACTGAATTACTGAACCATGTATTCATTCTGCACAAGGGTAGGTTGTTATAATGGGACTGAATTAACATCATTTCCTAATTAAAATTCTCCATATTAGCAAATTCAGGTTGCATGTATTCTTTTTCCCCTTTAATCTAATCTTTTCTTTTATATACAAAGGTACTGAAGCTGAACAAAACCAGCAAGATAAAAATTAACACACAAATTGTTTTTCCTCCCTTTGGGCAGGAAAAATCCTGTTTACAAGGAAATGCAATTATGTATAAATATTTATGAAAATAAAAGGGAGGAAATCAGACATCAATGATTGTGAGATTTTGTTTTTGTTTCGACAAGGGGGAAAAAAATAATAAAAGAAAGCAATGTACTTGATACAATTATTGAGATTTGTGTGGAGACCTGTTTCGAAGTGGAATATTTATGACTATTTAAGTGTCAATAATCCTAAATGGAAAGCCACACTTGAAAGAAATCTAGGTTTTAATTAAATGGAGATGTATAGAAGTTATTTTACACATCTGTCTTTGAAAGTGTAAAATTAAAAGCTTTTGCATCAAAGTCAAGCTAATTAAAGGAATCAAAAGAAAACAGTGCTGTTATAAATGAATACAAATGAATAAAACACCCAAAAGAGGGACACTGTCTCACCTGTGCTGCTACAGGGGCCAATACCATTTGGCAAGAGGATAAATAGAATGATTTTTTAAAAAGGGACTTTTGTCCTTTAATGAAGCCCTGGATTCATTTCTGTGATCATATGGAGCGGTAAATTGTGTAATTTATTACCTTTCATCATTATTGCTTAACATCTTGGAGGAAATAATTTCAGCAATTATGCTAAAACTTAAAGTAAGAAGTCGTAGTGGCTACACATTTGTTCCTTGGTTTAACAGAATTGTTATTCAATAACTCTTGATTGGAAATAAAGGGTGGATTGTTCCTCCTATATTTTAATCAGATTAAAATAAAAATAAGAGTAAAGTATTATTCCCCTCCCCCAAAGTTACATGGAGGAACAGAACAACCAGATAAATGTCTTTTCCTTACTGGCTATTGTTATTTTGTGCATGGCTTCTTCCAGTCTTCAGCCTCACAGAATTGGGGTTGGTTTGTATGGCAACAAGTTACGGAAGCAACTAGCTTTCCTAATTGGCAGAATTGTCTATAGAGAAGAATCATAGCACCATTGTGCAAGCACATTGACACTATACGGTGCATTCATTTAAAAACTTCTAGGTATAATCCAAAACAGGGACCAACAATGGATCTGTTTCAAGACCAAGTTATGTTTTTACTGCATGCATGGGTAAAAGGATAAGCAAGATAGGAGGGTAATCTTAAGGAATAGATTCGTGCCTTCTCAGAAATTGTAATGTTTACTGCCATCTGGTGATCTTTTCTTCTGGTCAGATGTTCCATTTGGGAGGAGGAAACAATGATTCTTCTTTTCAAGCATTCTCAGATAGAAATACAACTTATGTGTTTACATAAAGTAGAACTGTGAGAAAAAGGGGAAGAGTAGCTAAAGAAATGTCATGGTTTTTTTTTAAAAAAATATATATTTGGAATATTTAGATCTATTATCATCATTGAAAAAATGATAGAATAATTCAGCAATTGGATGATTTCCCATGACCGCTTTAAAAAGATCTCAGCTAGCATTCTTGAAAGCATCCTGGTTAGAAAATATTGCTGCTACACTCTGCATAGGCTTTAGCCAGTCAAGTAAAGGATCTGTCTTGCGTGCAAGTCCTTAGAAGAATCAAAAGTATCAATGTACTATATTAACTGCATAAATATATATCTGAAAATAAGACCTTGATTTATCTTTCTTTATCTTTTATTAGATTTATATTTTTTTTGAACTCCAAAATAAGCACTTGGCCTTATTTTCGGGGAGGTCTTATTATTTGGGGGCGCATGGAAGAAACCAGAGGAAATGGCGGGGACCAGCTGCGCATGCATTTAAATATTTTCGGGGAGGGCTTATTTTCAGGGGGTGTTATTTTAGTGCATGTGCTCAAAAGCCCAATTGGGCTTATTATCAGGGGATGTCTTATTTTAGGGGAAACAGGGTAGGATGAATCTACCTTTCAGTAAACTTACTATATCTATTTATGTAAGAATTTTTGATAAATGTTTAATGGCTAGAAATAAAACAGGCCCCACATATACAAACCAAATTCTTTTAAAAGAGAATCTTCAGAGCATATCTCAATAGGCCTGAGAGCATCACTACCACATTACCCAGGAGATAACTCTAAGTCAAAAGGCAAATCTCTCTGGCTTGTCTTTTCCCATCCCCATGTTTCCTAGCACAGCCTTTTATTAGGACTCAGTCCAGAATGAGCCCCCTTGCCACCCTTCAAGGCAACAAGAAGAGATAGTCCCTAGAGCCATTCCTTTGTCCAGACAAAGCAAATCTTTCTAAAGGTAAGGCACTCAAATGACAAGCACAGTTGAATTCATGTATTAGTGTACTCAATTTGAAGTCGCACAAGCCTGGGTTATTTTGAATGTAGTTTTCTATTTCCCTTCTTAGACACACACACACCCCATTCTCTTTCAATCCGCCTTTTCTCCCTTTCACCTTTGGCACTTTTCATTAACTTGGAGAGTCAAAACATAAACAAATCTCATTCTATTTAATTAACATGATAATCACTCTTCACGCTCACTGTTTCAGTCACTATCAGGGGACTGCTTAACATGCCTTAAACATCTTTTATATCTAGAAATTATAAAGGAAAAAGCCTTTCTTTGAAAAGCCAAAAGCCTGGGTTTCAGATACAAAACTGAACTGGGAGGATGGGGTGGGGAAAGGGAGGGTTTTTTTTTTTTTTTTTGAGGGCATATAGTTAAGCAGTTTTATTACTTCCCTTTTAAATTAAAATTGGGACCTCTAACTCTGTAGACCTTTGAATGTGGCCTTTTGTAACTTGCATGTTGCCCTCAATTAGATTGGTCTCAGCTGTCTTTCTGTCTGGATTTTTTTTTTTTTAAAGTAACAAAGAGCCTTGTGTGTGTAAACAACAGTAGTTACTGAGCAATACCGGAATAAAATTGTATATGTATTTTTCAACCATAAAAACACATTTTAATTTTACTCTTCATTTCTTCATTTTAGAATTTCCTCTGTACTACCTTACTGTTAGCTGTCGTATTTTGATAAAGGTGCTTATAATAATGGAAAAACAAAACAAACAAAACTCCCAAAATAGCAATATTGTAATTTGATAACAGCCAACACATTAACTTTGTTTCTCAAATGAAATGCAAATTTCATTTGAGAAACTGCAAAACTCAAACTGCAGTAAGAATGCAAGTAGATTTGAGAAAGGACTGCAAATGTTTGCAAGGACTGAGTGTTAAAGAGAGAAAAGAAATGAAGATCATACGAGTTTCATCTTGATTCCTGGCCTAAAATCCTTTTCTGTCATCATTTCAATCAAGCAAATTTTAGACCAGTTGTAAGGAGCTGTCTTCTGACCATTTCTTTTATGGAGCAGATGTTTTTACAACCAGGTGGACATCTCTTTGGAACAGACACCTTCAGCTGGTTGGGGAGTATTTCTGGATAATTAGATGCTTTGGACTATATATTCCCATTGGTCATACTGGATGGATATGTAAGGTCTTGCCTCTCCAATCCTCTCAAGAAAGCAGGACTCTTGAAACAGAAGCCATTTCAAAAGGAACTTTTATTGGAAGATAGTGATAGCAAGAGATATGGACCAGTGGTGGGATTCAATTTTTTTTTTACTATTGGTTCTGTGGGCTTGGTGGGCGTGGCTTGGAGGGCATGGCAGGGGAAGGATACTGTAAAATCTCCATTTCCTCCCGATCAGCTGGAACTCGGGAGGCAGAGAATAGATGGGGTGGGGCCAGTCAGAAGTGATATTTTCCAGTTCTCCGAACTACTCAAAATTTCCACTACCGGTTCTCTAGAACTTGTCAGAACCTGCTGAATACCACCTCTGATCTGGACAGGAATTACATTTCTCTGCTTAAAAACAGTAAATTAAACCAGTGCAGACAGAGCCCCTCCCAAAGTCCAGTACATCATCAAGCCAATCCTGAGGTATAAAGATATTATGAGAAACCCAGGCTGAGAAGGTAATAAACATCAGTCTCCCAGGCAACGCTGCTGTTCTTCTCCAGAGATGAGATAAGGCACCTGGCTTGAGGCACATTCCTTTCCCCCTGCCAAGGCCTCTCCCACCAGAATACCAGTGTCCCTATAGAAATATATGGGACCTGACAGGATAAATGGAAGTTCTAGTTCAAAGTTACTTGATTTGAGGAAGCTTCTTTTTAGGGCTACCAGTTCCATTTTGTAAAGTCCTGGAGAACCACTTAATGTCAGCAAAGACTTCATGTTTCCTATGTTTTATTTTTATTGACTCCTTGTGGGTAAATGTGGGTTTGCAGTCTGGATCAATCATTCTAGCTGCTGAATCTTTTTGATGGACTATATATATTAAAAAAAGATGGACAAAACTGATATAAAATTAATTTTTTTAAAGGAACTGTTCTGGACCAATTGTAGAAACACGCAGAATGCTGAGAACCAAAAAGCAACCATCTTGTAGCAAAACTACTATCTGGAGAAAGCGCAACTTATTTACCTCTCTTTCCTGTCTCTGATATTTGTACATTATTTGGTGATAAAAAATCTTAGTCATCTCCAGGATTCAGATTTCCAGAAGGAAACACAATTCCCGGAGTTGCTATTTTTCAACTTGTTACAATGAAACATTTTAACTAAACAATATTAAGCATCTAATACAAATAAGCATTATAGCAACACTATCAGAAGCTAGCAGGTAGTTTAATCATTTTTGTGCAGGGCAACCATACTACAGTTTATTTCTTTCTCAAAGCTGGAGAGAATTTAAATGTGCATCATTACTCTACTCAACATTTCTTTTTGCATGCAACAGCCTCACAAACTACTCCTTCAAAAACGTTGAAAATAAGCCAGTTCCAATTAGTTTCCACTTGCTAGGACTGGAATTACTTCTGGAGCTATAGGCACCACCGTAATAATAGTAATAATAATGACAAAAATCTTGGAAGCAGGATTTCTCTGTGCCGTAGTTATGCTTAAATGCATGTTTTCCCCTTCATCACCAGGTTTATCCATCACTGATATAACCCGAAGGATTGTTCTGGGGTATAAAACTCCTCTTGCCAAAGTAACAGCAGTTTTATTACCATAAAGACATCAAGATGACTCTAGAGAATGGAATGAAAGCTCCTAAAAGCATTTTTAACCTCTCTGCTTTCCCATCCTTTGCTCAAACACTGTATTTCCTAGGAACAAAATTAATGAATGGAGAATTAACTTAGACAATGACTACTTAATGTTTACAATTTGCATTTTTCATAGGCTCTATCCCCACTGGGTCTTGAGAGCTAAACATACATGGTTATTTTCTAAGACATTTTAGATTTCAAAAGAGGGGAGGGTTCCTTGTCTCTCTCTCTCTCTCTCTGCCTAAATTATAAAAATCCTGTTCATGAACAATGAACAATTACAATTACTTGGGAACAATCAGCCATACTGACAACTGTAGAGAAAGTTTTCTTTCCTAATCTCAGATCCCTATATAGGGAACAGACACACATATTTTCAGCAAAGTGTGAACTTCTTCTTTGGACTCTTCTATCTGAAAGAAACAATGGGTTTGTAGGACATACAAAGCAATCAACCAATGAGTGGGTACCAATGTGGCCCTAGGAGGCAGGAGTCACTGGACATGGTTGTAGCTAAATCACATTTAGTGACAACAGGGTTATGTAAGCATGTTCCTTAACTGTGCTTAAGATGGTTTGTGCGTCAATCCAAAACTCTGAATGTATGTGTTTGTGTGTGTATTTATGTATGTACTGTATGTACATGTGTATATACACATAGACAAAAGCATAAATATACATATGTGGTGGTCTTCTGGGTGTGCTTCAAGATATTGGTTCTCACCTTTAAAGCGCTCCATGGCTTAGGGCCCGGTTATTTACGAGACCATCTTCTGCCACCGATAACCTCCCACCGGCCAACTCGGTCCCACAGAGAGGGCCTCCTTAGGGTGCCGTTGGTCAAGCAATGTCAACTGATGACCCCCAGGGGGAGAGCATTCTCTGTGGGGGCACCCGCCCTCTGGAACGAGCTACCCCCAGGAATACGACTAATCCCAGACCTCCGGACCTTCCGTCGAGCTGTGAAGACTTTCCTATTTCAGCAAGCTGGGCTGGCTTAAAATTTTAATGGGTTATTTTAAGGGAAATGGGTTTTAATTTTTGGGAAGCCAATTTGATTTTAATTCTGCTTTTAAATTATTTTAAATTTTATATTGTATGTATTTTAATTTTGGCTGTTCACCGCCCTGAGTCCTTCAGGAGAAGGGCGGTATACAAATTTAAATAATAAATAAATAAATAAATAAATAAATAAATAAATAAATAAATAAATAATGTATGTGTATATAATAAGCATGTTTGTGCAATATTTTCTACTTGACAAAACTTTTGTAACCTAGTGCCCCCAAATATTATGCACATTTGTGATCATTTTTCCTTAAAGTGGATTGACTTGTAAATTGCATGCCAAATTTAGTGAAAAGTGAATTGGATAAGTTCAAACAAAAGTCCTTTTCCTTTCCTAGTACAGGAGAAAAAAAAGGAAGAAACTTTCCCCCCCAAATGTCTTAGTACAGTAGTGTACTCAGTAATTTTACTTCCCTAGATTCTGAGTTAATCAAATAGAACATAGAAGAGTTGGAAGGCTCCTTGAAGGTATTTTAGTCCATCCCCCTGCTTCAGCAGGAGACCCTATACCAGTGATGGCACGGTGCCAGAGGTGGCAAACAGCTCCCTCTCTGTGGGCATGTGAGCTGTTGCCCCAGCTCAGCTGTGCTGCGCATGCGTGTGTGCCTCCCACCAGTCAGCTGGTCTTTGGGTCCCTGCCGTGCATGCCTGGGGGCCTTGCGCATGTGGGGGTGGGTGGGGCGCATGCATGGGGTATGTGCATGCATTGCATTTGGGGGGTTTGCACATTCGCGCTTTGGGCACTCGATCTGGAAAAGGTTAGCCCTATACCATTTCCGATAAATGACTGTCCAGTCTTTTTAAGAAAAGTGATGGAGACCCACAATTTCTGAAGGAAAACCATCCCACTGGTTGATTGTTCTCACCATTAGGAAATTTCTCCTTAGTTCTAGGTTGCTTCTCCCCTTGGTTAGCGTGTTGTCTGTGTTCTATTTAGTTTGGTGGAACCTAAAGTTTTTAATTATTTTCAAATATATACTTAGATAACTTTTAATTCTGTTAAAGTATTAGTTTTGATTCACTATGGCTCTAATAATTCCTGCACACACACACAATAAAATT
Source organism: Arizona elegans (assembly GCA_022577455.1). NCBI lineage: Eukaryota > Metazoa > Chordata > Lepidosauria > Squamata > Colubridae > Arizona > Arizona elegans. Next base: position 230,642,836 of record JAKOOJ010000001.1, on the reverse strand, counting down.
AAACGGAAAGCTCATTCAAAGGCCAGCTATCTGAGTGCCTTCCTAGGAAATCAAAGAAAAATGAAACAGCAATGCTGAAAGATGAACCAAAGCAATGAACAAAGTATTTAAACAGATTATGACTGGTGTGCCTATTGTCATTTCTTTGGAAAAGTCTATCAGCAGAATATAGCAGTACTGTAAAGTAATGTCTATATTTTCATCTTCATCACAGCATTTTTTTTAGCAAATTCAAAAGTGCATATGTCAAAAATGCATAAAGTCAAAAAACTGTAGAAAATGTAATGATGTGCCAATTCAAATATAAACACACTGACATTGTGAGATCTTGTGGATTATTTAGCACTCCGAGAACTATGCTCCAATAATGTTTTGTTCTCCTTTATGACCATTGACATTACATGATTACAAACTAGGCTCTCATAAAAATCTGGGCACACAGTGTCCAAAAAAAGGGGGGTCAGAATTTTGTCCATAATTTTCCAATCCAGGCAAGATATGGAAATGTATATGAATGGAATAAGGCTACTCACATGCAGGACAATTTCAAATCAGAATAGAGCTTGAAGGGACTTTGGAGGTCTTCTAGTCCAACCCCCTGCTCAGGCAAATGACTTCCATGAATTTCCTACAGCTGGCCTTTACACATCCTTTCCCTCAGCTCTCCAAATTATTGGGCCAAACTTTAGAATTTAAAGGAGATATCTATGGGCATTTTCTTGAATCCAGTACTATCTGAAAAATTCCTGTTTTAAGAACAGGAACACAGCTTCTGGGGAAATATATATTTGCCTGCTTAGAGTATTAGGAAGGACAGGATAATTATCTCAATGCCAAGAACAGATGGTTTTTCATAACTCCTGTAAAATTGCTGTCCATTTTTTTTTAAAAAACAGTACCACCCTATTGGAACAAAAACAAAATATTCAAAATTTTTGAATATCTTGAGCAGTCATTTCCCTTTAAAACAAACCAATGAAGGACCTCCAGTGAGAGAACTGTCCTCTCACCATTAAAACAGAAGATTGCCTACTATAAAGTGACATAGATAGAGTACTAATACTAAGAAGCCAAGGAAAACGTCAGTCTTGCATTTTGGCTGTCATTAACAAAATGCCAGCTTGATAACGTTTGTTGTTTTTTTTAAGCTATTCTTGCATTTCTTCAATATAGGTGCTACTTCCTGAACAATTTATTTTTATATCTAAAAGAAGAAGTGAACATATACCATTCTGGTTATAGACAAAAAAGAAAAAAAGAAAGAAAACAAAACAATTTGTCTAACTGAATCTTGGAAACTGGGGGAATAATATATAGTGCTTGCAAGCAGTGCTTGGACATTATTTCCTTCAGAATAAAGTTGCAGCTGCTCCTTTACTTTGAAGAGCAATGTACAGCCTAAATCCATGAATATTATATTTTCCCCAAACCATTTTAAATCATTTTCTTGGAGTCTTTTCTGACTTCTGCCTAGAATTATGAGGAAATGACTTTTCAAAACTCTCCTCTCTATTTTAGATGAAAGAAACTGGAACAGAGCTTTATTGTTCCTTTTCTCCCATGATGAGAAAACAATGATCTCATCATTTCTCAACAGTGGTGTCAATAGCATACTTTTTGCAGTAGAATCACGCACTGGGTATTAACAATGTCAGGATAGCAAATTTCATTTTTTCTTTCTTTCTTTTTCCTTTCCTTTTTTTCCTTTCCTGAATATGATACCAATAGGAACCATGCTGGCAACTTACCACTTATCTGGATTTCTTTCTATCTGCCATCAAAATGGGCAGCTACTCCATTCTGGAGGGCAAAAACAGTTGACATCACCCTCTATTAAACCCCAACCTCATCTTCAAAAGCAATCTTGGGGTGTGCTTTTCCATTCTGTGTCCAAAGTGCATTTTTACTTCCCTTGTCATCTCAAGTATGCCTGGCTTTTTGAGATAGAGCATTTCAGCTTGTCGCAGGCTAACCTCAATTCTTCATTGCTATCCTTCTGAGTGCTATACTCAGGTTGCATTCTGAAGAGTAGGCAGGATCCAAATAAAGACATGTTTGTCTCAAGGCAAAAAACAATCATAATGATTCAAATAATTTGCATTTAGATAAGGATAAATTAATGGAACAGAATTAACCTAATATGGTTCCATATGTTTATTAATGTCACTCCTCTTTCTGTCAGATATAAAATTACAACTGAAAGAATAATTTTTTTTTGAGGTATACAGATACCTATGGGTACATGTAGCCTATCTGTATCCTTTTCTTCATTCAGCAGGAGCTTTTGAATAAATTACTGTATGTAGTAGTCTGCTATTTATTTGTTTGTTTGTTTGTTTGTTTAAAGGAAGGAAGGAAGAAAGAAGGAAAGAAGGAAAGCAAATTTTTTTCTCAATTTGTTGAATTTGAAAGAAGTAACAACATCACTAAATTAAAAAAAAGAACTAAATGGAGCAAGACTTTGTTGTGCTAATAATATATCATATTATAATAATAATGCAAAATTGAGATAATTGTTTTAGTTTCTTTTTAATTATTTATACCCTCTTATTTTTATTGGAACCCAACGATTACTATATTGGATTAAAGTCTGTGCTATTATTATTGTGAACTATTCTCTGTCAATTACTCAATGATAGGATGATGTGTGTATATACACATATTGAAAGCCTTGTGATTTTAATTCTGATATTGATCATAAATTGTACGGTTGAATTGTGAGAGCTAGAAGTATATTGTTTGTTGTTCCTAAATATTTTTTCCACCATGTTGCCATTGGTTGTAGGCAGTAGACTTTAGTGTTTTTAGTAACAAACTCACATACTGGATTATGGAAGTCTAATCTTTACCCACCCCAGATACATTGTTTATTATTGATAGTTTCCTGGGAGAGTAAATATAATTGAACCTATCAGTAGAAATATTTTAGATCTATCCTTCTAATCACTTATAAATACAACAAGGAATTATTGAGATCCATTTTTATTTATTTGCTAGTGATTGGTGAGGTTGATTGTTAATGACTTAGGAGTTTCATCACTTCACTTCTCCTTTAATGAGACCTCTAAAGAATATCATAGTTTGCCTTAAACATATTGTGCACTATAGAAAGGGATTTTTGGACCCGTTAGCTGTTCTCCAAGAGGAAAACTAAAGAGTCATTTATACTTTGTGAAACTGCAAGCTAAATTATACTAAAAGAGATGTAAAATGGGTATCATCTACATATAAATTGCTTTTGGAACCTAAGGGGGCACAGATTCAGTCTCTATTATGTTAAGATTTCATCACATTGCCTAATGGATTAGTTTTATTAACTACAATAAAACAGCATGAGATTCCTTCAACAGAATGTGAACTAAAGCGAAACTAGATAATTAATTACAATAAACCTTTATTTGTTATCCCGCCCAGACAAAGAGTTTTTCGGGAATCAAATTTTTATCATAAAAGACATTCTTGAACATTGTTTACCCAAGAATAACATAATTTTGCCTGTGCTGTCAGAGGTCATAAAGGATAATAGTATGAACTACTTTAGAAAGGAAGGAAATTTATTGCAAGGCAGGAAGACAGATTCTTCAAGTGCTGCAAGTTAGTTCTGAATATGTAATGTTTTCATTGCATTTTGATGACATATTCATGACATTGAATGGTTTCTCTGCCTTTAGCACAGTTTTATCCTTTCCATTTGATAAAGGCTGCTCCTGGTTTAGGGGAAAAATGCATACAATCCTCTATGTGTGCTTGTTCAGTTGGAAATTCCCCGCTTTTTTGCTTTTGTAGACTTACTGTTAAAACTAGGGGATATAAACACTTCTACACAAAAGTTACTATTGCTTTAACATAAATAATACATTTCAATAAAAATCAGCAGTACCATGAATATGGGCTAATGTAAGGAGGAGAATAATTTCTGAAAGGCTGTTTCAGTTTGGTCTAGTGGTTAAGGCACATGGGTAGAAACCAGGAGATTGTGTGTTCTTGTCTCACTTTAGCCATAAAATCTGGCTGGGTGACTTTGGGCTAGTCACATTCCCTCAGCCCAACCCACTTCACAGGTTATTGTTGTGGAAAAATAACAGGATGAAAGAGGTATATTTACTGCTGTGAGTTATTTATCAAAAAATAAAGGCAAGATATAAATAAATACTAAAATAAAAAATAATATTCAAATTTTACAAAATTCAAACAGTAAATATGCTCAAATTATTTGTAATGAAAAGATAATTAAAAATGTTGTTATAGCTTAAATCATACTGTTGGTATCCATACTTATATAAGCACATGTATAAATTTAAGCATTGATCCATTCGCATGAATAAAATAACCATCTTGGAACTGTTAAATGGACTACTTTGTTTTAATAGCAGAAGTCTTTGCTGCTTCTGAACAAGTCAGAGGTGGTTTCAGCAGGTTCTGACCAGTTCTGGAGAACCGGTAGTGGAAATTTTGAGTAGTTTGGAAAACCAGTTGTAAAAATTCTGACTGGCCCCACCCCCATCTATTCTCTGCCTCCCAAGTCCCAGCTGGTTAGGAGGAAATGGAGATTTTGCAGTAACCTTCCCCTGGAGTGGGGAGGGAATGGAGATTTTACAATATCCTTTCCCTGGAGTGGGGTAGGAATGGAGATTTTGCAGTATCCTCCCCCTGGAGTGGGGTGGGACTGAAGATTTTATAGTATCCTTCCCCTGCCACGCCCACCAAGCCACGCCCACAGAACCGATAGTAAAAATTTTTGAAACCCACCTCTGGCAACAAGTATGCAGAAATAGTATGGTTTTTCTCTCTCTGTGTGTTATGTGTGCTTTAAAGCAGCTTTGCTAGCTCAGCAAAGAATGTGGCTCAGTAGTGGGATTCAAATCCTGGCGCTACAGGTTCTCTTTTAGTAGCATGCGGGTGCACGCACTCACTTTGGGAGCGCATGCACATGCACAGAGCGTTTTTGATGACATCTGGGTGGGTGGGTGGAGCCTCCTGCCACCGCCACTATCAGTTCGCCCGAACCAAGGTGAACTGGGAACAACCCACCACTGATATGGCTGCTTTAATAAATCAATGAGAAATACTTCATTTGCATTAATGTCCTTCATGGGACATCTCCACTGAATATTTTGCACAGCTCTAATACATAGAGACAGATAAAGTACCTGATTTTTATTGTTATTGTTTAAAAGAAATACATCTCTTCAGTTCCTGTATTAGAAACAAATATTATTAATGTGTTTGGATACCTCGGATACCTATCATTTCAGACAGAAACAGGTAAGGTCAGTTAATTGAAATGTCACACTTGGTACAAGATTGGTTCATATAATATCATATATACAGATGATATCATATGAACAATATGTGTTGTAGTGGTTTTCTTTTAATAACATAACTTTTCATCTATTAATTTTGTTCTGGAAGATATACTACATTTATAGATTCTTATATTATTTTGAATTCTGTAAGAATCCTCTGGAAACCAACAGGAGAAAGTAGAAATGTATATTGCAAACTTTTATGGTCACAAAAAGATTTACACTGTAAGAATGCAAGGATATGCAGTCTCCTTAAAATATGCAGTGATCAACAAAAAATTGCAAGTGATATAATAGCAGCATAAGAATAAAATACTAAGAACCCCCAAAAAATAACCTGCAGAAAAGTTATAAAGTGACACATTTGTGTTCAATATTTATATTCAAAAACTTTACTTGTTTAGATAGTAGTAATTTCTTAGGAATTATTTTATTGATGTAAAACAGAAGAAAAATGTGAAAACATTTTTGTTTCTTACCCCATTTTACAAGGTAAAGGGAATGAACAGCAGAATTAAAATTCAAAGTACACTGTGTTCCATTTTGTCTTTTTGAATATATTATTATTATAATGATTTCTAGGGTGCTTTTAACTGGCTGGTATATTTTAAATGAATTATTGTAAATGACATCAGTTTTTATTGATTCAATAAAATTGATTTTTATTGATTCAGCAGTATACAAATAGAATAATTTTTATTCCCAATATTTTTCAATATTTTGCTAAAGTAACTATGCAGCTAACAACAAAAATTACATTATTATTATTATTATTATTTTGTGGTGCATCATGTTGTATATTCTTGAAAACAGGCACAATAAAGAGCCTCGGTGGTGCAGCGGACTAAGTGCTGTTAAGTGCTAGCACTTAGCTGCCAGCTGCCTGCAATTAGTGTGAGTTCAAATCTCACCAGGCTCAAGGTTGACTCAGCTTTCCATCCTTTCGAGGTAGGTAAATTGAGGAACCGGATTGTGGGGGCAATAAGCCAGCTTTGTATAGAACAACACCGCTTGGGGGGCCCGAAAGCCCTAATAAGCAGGTATATACATAAAAGTATGCAGGCTATTGCTATAATGCATTGTAAGCCGCCCTGAGTCTACGGAGAAGGGCGGTATATAAATTGGACTAATAAATAAATAAATAATAAAGGTACACCAATACCTCTTGTGTAAATTTCCTGAAAACTTTAAATCAAAATTAAATGCATATTCTGTCAGGTGTGAAAAACAAGGAGCACATGTGAAGTTTCAATTAAACAGAATTATTGCTCATGCTTATGCACAGGAATATTCTCAACTAATGGTTAGCACCTGTTAGAAGTTATATAAGGGTCAACAGAATTCATGCTGGTTGAACATAGTACATTTGTGGCTACTTAGTGACTCTAAACTGTTCCTTCTCTTAATTCTGCCCCCAAATTCTGCCACTCCTTCTCCTACACATTCCCAACAAAGATGAATATAGTCAATCTAGAAATCCTTCGATTACTATACTGCAGTTTTAAAAGAATATTGTACCATTTATGAATTATTTTTAGAATCAATTTTTGATGACTCACCAAAATCAATTTGAAAGCATCTTTATACCTCATAAAATTCCACACTGACTCCTCATGTTCAAATCCCAAACTTTCTTCCTGTTAAAGGTCTTTGTAAAGATACAAAGAGACTGGCAAGACTCCCTCATTATACACTGCTCAAAAAAATAAAGGGAACACAAGCAGAAGACATCCGAGATCTGAATGAATGAAATAGCCTTATTAAATACTTTGTTCGTTACATACAGTAGTTTTGTATTCCCTTTAGTTGTTTGAACTAAGCTGTATGTAAAGAACAAAGTATTTAATAAGGCTATTTCATTCATTCAGATCTCAGATGTTTTCTGCTTGTGTTCTCTTTATTTTTTTGAGCAGTATGTTATCATCTTGAGGAAGGACTACTGCAATCCACTATAGAGGGAGCTGGTTTTGGAGACACTTTGGATGCTGCTATTTATTCAAAATGCAGCAGTTGCATTCCGAGTAAATGAGGGACATCAAGTTCATATAACCCCAGAGTTGTACATACTGTGTTGGTTGTCAATCGATTGAAGAAATTATTCATAAGACCCTATGGCACTTCAGTCCTTGCTGGATCACTTATTCTGAGAAGAGGTCATCCATCCTGTGCTCACTTCTTGACTAGGGATGTTGAGAATCCCCCTAAGTGAGATTCAGGTGGAAGGAGTGAGGAAACAGTATACACTGTATCTCTATGGAATACCTTTCTTGTTGAAGATAAATAAATATATATCTATTCTCCCCAATTATACAATCTTCTTCCTTTATATTGGAACTGCTCGAATTTTGGTGTGGCTGGAAGAGATATCATCATTCTTCTGCAGGGTGATTAAAATCTTCTTCTTCAAATGCAGATACAGTTAATCCTCAGTTTATGATGGATCACTTAACAACAATTTGAAGTTTCAATTTATTTATTTATTTTTTAAAAAAGCAATTTATTACCTGTCCTTCAATTTACAGCTGCTGTACCACTTCCATAGTAACATTATTTTAAAGTTACATATTTTCGGCACTTGGCAACCAGTTTGCATTTAGAAACAGCTGCAGTCACGTGACTGAATTGTGCAATGCTTTTTGCCATTCTCCAGCAAAAAAAACCCCCTATCCATTCTATAAGATGGATTTGTATTTATGACTACATAATGACTGTGGGGACGCACTTAATGACCACCATAGAAACAGTTGTACAAGTGAGCCTGCTCATATGAGTGCATAAGACCGCAAAAACTTACAACCAAAATTCTGGGCTCAGTTGTGCCCATTGTGGTCATAAATCAAAGATTGCTTGTAGTTTCAGAATATCTGTGCACTGAATTTTTAGCTCTCTTTTCAATTGTGTTGGTATCCTGATCAGATACATTCAACCCGAGGGGAACCTACAAACCAGAAGAAAGAATTGTGCAATGCATAGTTACTTCTCTTCCTCTTTTACAGGAAAAACTCAGAAGGATCAAATAATGCCAATCTTTGTGACTGGATATAAAATAGTACGGCTTAAGAGGAAGCTAACAAAGCCTCTGAATATATTGTTTCCAATTTGACACAGAACAGGGAAAAGGCATCACTGAAAACCTAACCTAAGTTGCAAGCATGTTTTCCACTGGGCAAAACAGTTTTTAACTACTAGAATGTCAATCCGACAGTATTGATCGGAAAAAGCCATATAGTTAAAGGATCCCTTAGCTAGCAAACTGGTTTAAGTGATTACAAAGCAGATGAGCATGTGGTCGACTTAATCCTAGTGTGGACCTATTTCCGAGAAATCAGACTGGAACCTTGGAAGGGGTTGACTAAGAATTAAAATTATTTACCACTTTTCGTTAATAGGAATGTTGTACAACATCTATCAATTTCACAAAATACATGTTTGTAATGAGATCCCAAGTTGTGGAGAAGTTGGGTAATAGACAATCTTAAGAGTTTTATAACTTTCAAGCTTTATTCTTGTAGGGAAATATCAACCCTCCGAGCTGCCTAAAAATCAGTTTCTTCCAGGTACCAGGTTAGCTCAATCTCCCTCAGAAGATTAAAGACAGATGTTTTTAGTAAACCTAAATTATTTACCTACCTGAAATGCAATAAAGAAATGCTACAAATAGGCATCTTCTTTCACTCACCCCATTACATACCATGAGACTAATTTACTAGTCGTAGTTGCATATATTCCTATTTTTTTTCAGGCCTTGGAAGTATATACTGTACATACAAAGAACAAATATTGTACAGATTGCACATCTGTACAATATTTATATATTTCTTTCTCACAGTATTTGCTTTCCTGGTGAACAATGATATGCAAAATACAGAAAAGGAATACGAAATTGGAAGACAAAAAAATTAAAGCCATTGGATTGAAAAAAAGGAAAGGAAATGTAGAGTAATCTACATTTGATATGGAGAGGCTATTCCTCTCCATATCATATCCAATGCTCCACCATTGGTTTTTGTTCTTACAAAGAACAAAATTATGACCAATAGCATTTGGTCTTTCTGGTGCTGGCATTATATGCCAAAGTGCAACAACATGGCTTTTCTTGGCCAGTCATCTCCTTGATGGAGTATTAAATATGCACAGCAGATCACTCATTTAGAGCTGCAAGCAGATTTAATCAATCTGAGTAGAGCTGGAAGGAACCTTGGAGGTCTTCTAATCCAATATCCTGTTCAAGCAGGAGACCTTATACCATTTCAGACAAGTGGAAGTCCAGTCTCTTCTTAAAAACCTCCAGTGATGAAGCACCCACAACTTCTGAAAGCAAGCTGTTCCACTGGTTAATTGTCCTCACTGTTAGGAAGTTTCTCTTTAATTCCAGGTTGCTTCTCTCCTTGATTAGTTTCCATCTATTGTTCTTGTCCTGTCCTCTGCCACTTTGGAAAACAAGTTGACCCCATCCACTTTGTGGCAGCCTCTCAAATAGTGGAATACTGCTATCATGTCCCCCCTAGTTCTTTTCTCTAGATTGGACAAACCCAATTTGTCTATTCTTTATGTGTTTTAGTCTCCAGGTCTTTCATCATCTTAATTGCTCTTCTCTACACTTTTTCCAAAGTGTCAACATCTTTTTTGTAATGTGGTGACCAAAACTGGTTGCAATATTCCAGGTGTGATCTTACTAAGTCTTTATAAAGCAGTACTAATACTTCACATGATTTTGATTCTATGTCTCTGTTTATACAATCAAAGGATAAAGGAAACATTTCAGGAAACATTTTCCTAAACCATTCTGCCTAGCTTCTTCAACCAGCCAAATATTTTAGTCACAATTACCCTGTTTCCCCCAAAATAAGACATCCCCTGATAATAAGCCCAATCAGGCTTTTGAACGCAATAAGGCCAAGTGCTTATTTCAGGGTTACAAAAAAATACAAGACTTATTTTCGGGAAAACACGGTATTACAAAATTTAGAAAAGTCGTATCAGTTCAATGCTTCCCAATAGCTATTATTGAAGGGAGATACCAAAAATCCCCTTGAAACAGAGTGTGACCATGTAGTGGGGAAAAATTGAAACAATAGAACATGTTATTTTGTATTGTTTCCTCTTGGCAGATGATCACCAAGAATTATTGTCTCCATTCCTTACTAAACATCCTTGTTCTTCTGACATCTTTTATCTTGTTATTATAAAATCAATCTAGCTTTACTTCTTTGACAATAGCTAAGTATTCTTCTATAGTTCGCTCAGTATGTTTCATGTTTGACAGTACATTTCTTCATATTCTAAAATTTGATTTTTATATATGTTAGAACAATATTATTTCTTTTTTATCCTAAATAATTATGGTTTTTATTTTATTTCCTCATCAATGACCAAATGAAAATTGTTTGTTTGATAGGTTTGTTTGTTTGTTTGTTTTTTTGCTTTAATTTATATGCCGCCCTTCTCTGGAGACTCAGGGCAGCTTACAATGCGTTAAGCAATAGCCTTCATACTTTTGTATATTTATACAAAGTCATCTTATTGCGCCCCCACAATCTGGGTCCTCATTTCACCTACCTTTGAAAGGATGGAAGGCTAAGTCAACTTTGAGTCTGGTGAGATTTGAACTTGCAGTAATTGCAAGCAGCAGATGTTAATCTGTTAATAACAGTGCTTTAGTGCACTGTACTACAGGTTGACTCCAAAAGTTCAAATGTGAAGGATATTCGTCTCTTAAAAATGAAGTTCTTGTGTTATATACATGCATTTTGTATTTACAAAAAAACAAAAAAAAAAAAACCCATCTCTTTGACAAAACACATTGTTAGATATCTATTCCTAGTGGTGTTATAAACTGCAATAGCACTATCCTCAAGTTATTAATCTTCCTGTGATATAGTGTAGTCTTTGCTTGACAGTCCCAGTTTATCTTTTCAATAAACGCATTTTCTCGTTTGGAAAATTGACACCCAGTACATCCCTTATAGCTAATGGCTTTTATCACTCCAACTTACAGATGATGGATTTGATTCCAAATATCCTCAAGGGTGAGCTTGGCTGTCAGCATCTTCCTTGCTCCACCTTCGTATATTTTGAAAGAGTAGAAAGAATGATTTCAGAGCTTCATGGTTTTTTTGGCTATTCATGCAAAGGATAATTTGCTTTGCATCAGAGTTATGCCATATATGGGAGTGAGACATCTCATTTACCATGGCATGAAATGAATTGGAAGGAGAAATTAATGAAGCTAAATTTCTGTGAACATTAACTTGGAAAGAAGATCCGTTGAGTTTACTTTTGAGTAAAGATGCATAGGATTTGGCTGCACAATGAATACATTACAGTAAGATTATTATGATGTGAATATTATATTGAAGATATTCTTCCAAGATCTACTTTCATTCAAAATCCTTTATTTTTAGATTTTATAATAAATCAGGAAAATTAAAACATGAAGGCATACCTAAATACAGAACAACCATCTAACATTAACATAAAATACATTTATTTATTTATTTATATACCGCCCTTCTCCGAAGGACTCAGGGCGGTGAACAGCCAAGATCAAATACATAAATATAAAAGTTAATAACAATTTAAAACCAGATTAAATACTTTGGCCCATAATTAAAAACATCCCATTAAAATCCAATTTAAAATTTAAAACCGTTAAAATTAGGCTAGCCCAGCTTGCTGGAATAACAAAGTCTTCAGGGCATGGCGGAAGGTGCACAAGTCCGGGATCCTCCATACCTCCAGGGGCAGCTCGTTCCAGAGGGCAAGAGCCCCCACTGAGAAGGCTCTCCCGCGGGGGGTTGCCAGTCAACATTGTCTGACCGACGGCACCCCGAGGAGCTCCACCCTGTGGGAGCGTACTGGTGGGAGGCTGTCTGTAGCAGAAGGCGGTCCCGTAAGTACCCAGGTCCTAAGCCATGGAGCACTTTAAAGATGTTAATCAACACCTTGAATCGCACCCGGAAGACCACTGGGAGCCAATGCAGCTCACGCAGGAGAGGGGTTACATGGGAGCACCCCGCAGTTCCCATAATCACCCACGCGGCCGCATTTTGGACCAGCTGGAGCCTCCGGATGCTCTTCAAGGGGAGCCCCATGTAGAGAGCATTGCAGTAGTCCAGTCGGAAATTTAGCTTCCTCCTTATTATCCATTCAATATCCTTCATTCTCCAGAATCAGAGGATTTTCTAAACAAAATCTGGATTTTTAAAAAAATGGATGGTGAAAATATTTTCAGGAAAACATAGCTCTGGACTTAGATTCATTTCCATTCCTGAGATTAGGAAAGTGCCTTCACTCTGTGCCCCACCTGTCTGGACATAAATCTGAATGGAATGAGGGATAAGCCCTTATTCCCATCCTTTTCTGTTCCTGGTAAACCCTGAAATATCCCCATGTTTATCTCCCCAACCCATTCACCCAGGGGTGGGCTGCTGGGGGTTCGCAGGGGTTCAGGAGAACCTCTAGCTAAGATTCTGTGCAGTTCAGAGAACCTCCAAATCCCACTCCTGGCTAGCCCCTACCCTTCCACCCCACCCCTCCCAGGAGTCCCCACGCGGCCCATTTTGGATGCAGGAAAGTGCAGGGTGCATGCAGAGTCCCGAGGAGGATGAAAAACAGGCCTACCAGAAGTTCAGGAAGGCCTCAGGAGCCTGGAGTGGCCGTTTATGTCCTCCTGGAGGCCTGAGGAAAGCCTCCGGAGTCCAGGGAGGGCAAAAATGCCCCCCCATGGTACAGAAGGCTGACTAGGCCATGCCCACCCAGCAGCCGAGCAGAGAACCCCTTGCTAAAATTTTTGAAGCCCACCCCTGCATTCACCCACACCCACCAATACCAGCAGGATTTATATTACATGTTGGGGTGAGCAAAGTGTTCCAAGCATGAATTCTTCTATGTATGGAATTGGCATCTTCTGGAAGTGAAGACTGGTTTTGGATATAATATAAAATATACGTGTTATAGAAATTTATCTATATCAAACAGAATAAGATAGGAGAGGCATGCGGAAATTGACTTCTGGATTCATTCCAAGTGCTTTACAATGATGGCCTTTGGAGATGGCTGCATTTTCTTCTGAATAGCAAAGAAGCATGCTTTGTCACATCTGGGTAGAATTCTGGAGTGAACTCTGGAGTGACACATGCACAGGACATTGGGCATTTCTAGATCTAACTGCCGTTGGAGAAAGACTGACAGATGATTGGAGATCAAATTGCAAATGAAAAGGGTACTGTGAAAGATAACTGGACTCACTCAGTCTGCACTGCTACTTCTCTTGTAGCAAGTACCATGTGGCAAGTACCTAGTTGCCTACTTCCCTTTCTACCATCCCCACCCCATTTTTATTTTATTTGAATACCGTAGATTGGTATATCTTCCAAAGGGCCTCTATCTCCCAGGCATCTAAATTATTTCAGAAGAAACTAAACCAGACATTTGAAGGCTTGCCCGATGTGAAGATAATTGCAGATGATATCCTCATTACCGGAGGAAAAAACCACAAATGACCATCTTTTTTTTCAGCACTGCAGAGAGAAGAAAATCAAATTAAATCTACAGAAAATAATAGTGAAGCTGGGAATTGCAGCAATTTCTGCCTGGTAGATCTAATCAGTCAGGCCCAAACTGACTAGAGCAGGCATTCCTGCAGAAATTCAAGTGCCAAGCCATGAAGGTCAAAAATCATCTCCTTATTCTGGGGTTACATCCAATAAAAGAAGTTGTGTTAGTGAAGTACAAACTCATGACAGTATCCAAGATGGAAAGAAAGACAACAATCCCAATTCTGACTGGGAGCATAAACTTCGAAAATATGCAACAATGGCAAAATGAACAACATATATTCATAACAAAGGTTTAATTAAAATCAAACCGGAATGGATGGATGGAGATATATAAATATAAATACTTACAGTATAAATATAAATACTTTCAGTAAGGCTTCTAAGGGGTCCTAAATGTTTATAAAGACTACAAACTGGCAGCAGCACAAACAGGGGGAGGTTATAAACCAAATAGCTTTTTAAAAAATCTTCCTTTTTGCCTTGTTGTTCTTAACTTTATTTTCTCTCTTTTTATTTAATATGTTCAAAAACAATAATAAGTAACAATACCGGGAAGACATTAATATTAAGCATAAAGCTTAAGACAGGAAGCTGTTATGTGTAATAAATAGTTTGAAGTATTTTGCTGTTTGTTTTTTTTTATGAATGCCACATTTAAATTTGGATGTAAAATTTAAACCATTTTGCACTTATCAACATTGACATTTTAGAAACCATTGCTATTTTTATGTAAACATTTTCTTTATCTCTAAATGTTTGTTTTTTTTTTATTTATTTATTTATTTATTGCGATTTATATGCCGCCTTTCTCCCTAGGGACTCAAGGTGGCTTACAAAATGACAACTTCAATACAAATCACAATACAATACCAAATTAAAATCAGTAACCCAATTAAAAAACGATTTAAAATTATACCAGTGTACCCCCAAATGGATCAGTTTAACTGGCGGAAGAGCCACGTTTTCGTTATCTAAACGTTACAGTGTTAATAATCTCTGGTCAATACTGGGTAAATGCCCCTGTACTGAGATAAAACAATGTCCTATTTCTGTTTTTCAATAATACAATAAAATAAATCATAGAAGTCAGAAGAATAAATAAACAGCTAGTTAAAATTGGATCCAGAAACCAAGTGGCAACCAATTTAGAGCCTACAAAACTAGTGTTATATGCTCCCAATGTATTTTTTATGGCACCAGTTGATTCCTTCAGAATCCAAGTTTATCTATTGAGAAAAAATAAAATCATCATAAGACAACTAGTGGCTAAACATATGTAAGAACCAGAATCAGGATGCACTATGTACTTTGTCATAGAATAGGTATCATTCTGCCCACTTCTACCCGTTACATTTACATCAGAATCTGCTTCTGTGATGGATGAACCAAGATGGTAAATTATAGTTGACATAGCATTAATAAATAAAATAGTTTTCTATCCTATACAGAAGGTAGAAGAAAATGTGGGTACAAAAAATAGTTCTACGTATTTTATTTTAATGCCTTCATATTAAATCATCTGCACAAAATTATTTTAGAGTACGGCATTACTAACATTCTGTGCACAAGATGGAATCTTTGCTAAATTTCAAAAACTATCAATAGTACAAAATGAAATGTGCCTACATTTTTAAAGAAGACATATAATGAATATTTGTTGAACAGTTACACAAACACAAAAGTTTAATGATTGCTGCATTCTACAAAACTTGCTCTCCTGCTAAATTACAGAGTATCATTAGGAGTGATGGAATTTCCTTATGCGTATCAAAGCAAAATGAAACTGGTATAACAATTCCTGTGTGCATGCTCAATAATTTAAATTTTGAAATGGTTCTATCGCTGAGCCAGTCTGAAAGTGACATCTGGATCGTTTTTATAAGTCAGTAAAGTTTGTCTATATTTCAAAAATTAACTTAAGTATCAAATTAATCTAAAAATAAGAAACTGCACAAGTTAAATACTGAATATCATGAAATCATAAGGGAAGCTTTGTTTTTACATTATCCACAATGCTTTTTACAAAATATTGCAGTTAGGGTTAGTGCATTTTGAGAGAGAAGGGAGGGATTGACTAATTTGAATCTCATATCACCTTTGCATTATGCTCTTCCTTCTCTTCCCCGGTAGCTTTCAAATAATAGCTTGCATAGCTTGTGGGAAGACTTTGCATTTCATTCATACCAAATACCTTTCATCTATTCCTTGAAGCACATAAAATATAATCCTCTGGTATAATTCATCCTTCAGTTGTAATCTTGCAAGTGGGAAAGCAGGCACTACAGCCTTGCATTCACAATGGGACTTACATATCTGCAAGATGACATGGAAGATCAAAAAAAAAAAAAAACCTGAAAGTTAGCTAGCATATAAAACTTTAAATAGAATTTTAATTCTTTGTGATTATTAGATGGAGTCTGAAATAATATGGAGAATAAAAATTAATCATCTGCGGTGATGTTTTAATGTGTAATGAGGTTGATTGAACTCCTAGTGGCTGCATAGGTAGACCTTCTTCAGGATGTCCTATTCTTAGTGCAGCCCTTCATGTCTATAAGAGTGCACCTATCAGTGAAATTATGAAGCCTATCTAATTTGTCCACGTCTTCTCTTTCCTTTTATCTTTCTCGTATGCAGACTTTTCAAGACACCTAGCCTTTGCATAATATATCCAAAATATGTTAATTGGAACCTGTCAATTTGTGTTCTATGGATTGATTTGTTCTGTGATCAACATTTCTTTGTTTCCTTGATTCTCCATGATATAGTCAAGTCTTTTCCAAAAGTTCAGAAGCTTTGGTACTGTTCTGTTCTGCTTCCTCAATGTCCAAATTTAATATTTATTGAGTGTCACAAGGAAAACCATTGTCTATATGGTTCCAAACTTTGTAGAATTAGACATGTGATAGCATTTGAATATCTTTTCCAAGGCTATGATTGCATCACTGCTACCACATTCACTCATAAATAAATAAATGTAATTCATGAGTGTTTATAAGTGTTACTGCTGCTACTTAGAATCATCTTGAAATCATACCTAGGCCAGGTTTAACTCTCTGCTTCTAACAAAAATAAATCCACTACTTTTATGGGTAACTGGTTTCACTGTGGTTGCCTTCAGAACTTTTTTATATCATGGCGTTAGAATCTATCTATAACTACCTGTAACTTAAATCCATTATTTTTGCCCTACACTCTGAAACAAGGAAATATGCTTTGACATTCTTCTATGTCATATCTTTTGAAGTATTTGAACAGTACTAATTCTAACTTAACTTCATACAGCTAAACATATACTGTATCTTCTTTCAGTCTGCCTTCATAAGATTTAATTTGTAGTTTCCTGACCAATTTCATTGCCCTTCTCTGAACCCTTTTTAAAGTGCGGTGCCCAGAACTAGTTATGGTACTAGAGCTGTTCAATGCACAATAAAGCAGAATAGTTGTGCATTGTGATTTGGAAAATAAACTTATCCTGATGCAGCCTAAAAATACATTTGCATTTCTTGCTTTCATATTACACCACACTACTGTCTCATATTTACTTTTCAGTCAAGATCTTTTTCATAAGTGTTAAATCCAAGCCAAGTATTTTGCATCATATATCTGTGCATTTGGTTTTCCCAAATATTCACACAGTTTATTAACATTCATTATGTTACATTCATCCCATTTCTTTAACTCATCAACATAATTTTCGCACCTAATTTTGTGTCAACTATATTTTGAATGATTTTTTTTCTCCAGCTGTTTTTCCAAACTGTTAATAAGATACCTGTGGTGGCATCTTATTTTCTCTGTGCTGGGTTTTCTATTGCCATAAAAAGAACATAATATTTCCAATGATGGACCAAGGTGTACATCCCTGCTTTTTTGTCTTGGTCCTGCAATCCTGTAAATCTTGAAAATCTGGTCTGAAGGATGTACAATATGAGAAGTACTGTTTGAAACTGTTTGGGATTATAAATACAATATACAAATCTTGCTATCCATGTGGTGCTTATTATAGGTTGGGTTTTTAAAAATTCCTTTTCCATTATTTTTCTTTGCCAGAAAATATGGTGCAGTTTTTTAACATTCTGCTTTGACAGGTGTTAGGAATTTGCTCCTTCATTTTAAATTTAAAAAATGGCTAGACTGTATCTGTTTGTGTGCCAAAGTATTATTTTAGTAAATCAGCATGCTAGTCGGTAATTAGCGATGATTAATACTACACATAGTTCTTGACATATAACCAGTTGTTTAAATACCATTAGACCTTATGATGGACTTTTAAAAAATTACTTACAACCCATCATTGAAATTACAACCCCTGCACGTAGGTCTGCAGTCATGTGATTGCATTTTGGGTGCTTGGCAACTGGCTCCCAATTACCCAACAGGATAGTTGCAGCATCCTGTGGAAAATGTCAAAAAAATTAACAACTAAGGTGATTCACTTTACATCCATCATAAAAATGGTTGTAAAATTGAGTACTTCAACTTTAGATCACAATGATTTATGACCAAGATTCTGGGCTCTATTGGCATTGTAAGTCAAGAAATATCTGTAAGACCATTCAGAAACCAACTGGGAGCAAGTAAAAGCACCTATAGGATTCCAAATGGGAGAGAAGTTAACTAGAAGTAATTAGTTAGTATCTGTTGCTCACTCAAAAACATCCACAGTATTGGTAGGGCAGAAGAGATCCTCACTGCCATCATAAACTATTCAGAGTTTTCAAGTTGTTCCTACTTCTACATACTTTAAAACATATTTACCTTTTTAATCTTTCTTTGCAGCGTTAGCTTTGAAAGAGGTAGCATTTTTACCACTAAGTAAATTGTATTTCTAGCAGAAAAGAAAAGAAAAAGAGAGAACGTGCCTTCCCCCACCCCAGGTCTTTCTTTCTTTCTTTCTTTCTTTCTTTCTTTCTTTCTTTCTTTCTTTCTTTCTTTCTTTCTTTCTTTCTTTCTTTCTTTCTTTTTTTTTTGAACACTTGTGGTGAATCAACCAAGACAAGTCAGAGCGACACCACTTCTACTGCAGCCACTATCTGTACTCTTTGCAGATAAAGCCAGGATCTATATGTGTAGGTAATTAAATCAATACAAATAACTTTTGGGTGTCTTGATGGTAAGAAAAAAAAACCTTTGAACTGATAAATTTGAAAACACAATTTGACAGGCTTATTTCTGCTATGGGCAAGGACAGTTTAAGTCTTTCAGAGATAAGGAGGGAGTAGGGAGAAAAAAAGGCTTTTGAATGTACTTAGTAAGAGACCTCCATCTTTTACTTTGTTTATTATGCCATCCTCAGAGGATAGGTTTTCTGAGACTGAAACAAACTACAATAATTAGTAGTGCATTTCTTTCCTTTAGAGGACTGCATCAGTCCTCTATTATTATGACGCTCTCCCTCTCTCTCTCTCTCTCTCTCTCTCTCTCTTATTAATATAATGAAATATAATATAATGAAATTATAATAATATAATATGACTAAATTATAGTAATATATGTGATCGATGTGATGTGATGCGATGCAATGTGAGGTATGCTATGCTATGCTATGCTATGCTATATTATACTATAATATGCTCTCTAAAGACTCCTCACATTCTGGACATAAACTGTTTCAACACCTCCCTTCAGGATGCCACTATAGGGCATTGCATGCCAAAACAACTAGACCCAGAGACAGTTTTTTTCCCCTCTTGCCATCACACTACTGAACACCTACCGTATTTTTCCGTCTATAAGATGCTCCTATGTATAGGATGGCCCCACTTCATTTTTCGTACCCAAAATCCAGAAATGAATATTTTAAACATTAAATAGAAGACATTTATTTTGCAGAGTAAGACATATGCTTACCAGTACCTGTATTTATTTATTTCTTTTCTGACATTTTTATGGGCTCAGAACGCTCTGACATTACCGCTCCCTATTGCATCTGGGCACTGGCTACATGCTCTCCACAGCATCAGCTGACATCATTTACATAAGGCTAATGATTGGAGGAAACCTGTTAGCTTGTCTCTGCAATTGGAAGTTTCGCTTATGAGGCTAGTTTGCAGAGATAAAGTATTGGCAGTTTCGCAACCGCGGTTCTTCTCGGCCTCTTCATGTATAAGATACCCCTCCATTTTTAAGTAAATATTTTTAAGAAAAAGAATCGTCTTATAGACAGAAAAATATGGTAATTACCACAGTACTGTCTTATGTTTAAGGATATTTATGCATGTAGTAGGGCCTTTTCTCTCCCAAGAAATTCCATCAGGGACATTCATCTTTATTAAAAGCCAATGAAATTTTCAGCTGAGTCTAAGTGGGGGAGGGGGAACATCCTTAACTTTTTTCTTTGGAATAACTTTTACTTAAAACAAGGCTAGTGATATCAGACAGTGTTGGCTGTTTATGGATTCCTTTATGGTGAATCACATCCAAATAATGAGATTTTTTTTTTTTTGGTTGTTGTCTCAATGTTGCTTACTTCCTGGACAGAGAAAGACTTAAATCTTAGGCTTAGCTCTTAAATTCCCTTGTTACAGTGCCTGAGTTCAGTGAAGAAAACAGCCAAGCCGCAGCAGCATGGTCTGGAACATAATAATTAAAGAATATAAAAATAGAGATTCTTGGGAAATGTATCTCTGGTTAGGAAGACCCAAGTTATGCCTGGAAAGAAGATTTCAGGGATGGTACAGCATGTTTTCTCTCTTACTCTCAGAAGACTTTCTCTATATAACAATGAGGTTATAGAGATTTTCTTCTAGTAATAGCCTGGGATTAAATATTTGAAAGTGAAAGGAACCCCAAACACCTCAATATCATAATTTTTTTCTTAAAATAATATATTCTTTTTCTCCAGATCCCTGCAAGGTATTTAATTAAAATGAATGTTACAGCTATGCAAAGCTTTGAAGCTTTGCTTTGATGATGCTTTGAGTGACGTACCACTTGGAAATGCTGATTGAAGCTGTGGCATTGCTTTGCTTTCTGTTGACTTTGAGGCCTCCTCTGGAATGAACAGTAGCATGTAGAGATGCCTTTTCCAGCTATTGGGCTGCCAAAGAGGCCACAGAAGTGCTATAAAATGCCACAATGAAGTGAAAGAAGCCATCACTGGTTTTAATGAGATGAATTATTTTGCCTTTGTGGCATTTGCAGAAATGAAGATGGCAAATCAAAAAATAAATTGAGTAATATTAAGTCATTATTAGCAAATACTGGATATTAGGCAAATAGAAGAGGCTTAAATACCTGGTAACATATTTTATAAAATATAATATTGCGAGTCAGTGTGCGAGTCAGTGTGGTGTGAAACAATGTGGTGTAACAGTGTAGCATAGCGGTTAAAAGCATCCCTGGAAACTATGAGTCTTGGGCACAAAGCCAGCTGCTTGACCTTGGGCCAATCTCTCTCAGCCCCAGGAAGGAGGTAATGGCAAACCACATCTGAAATTTTGCCTAGAAAGCTTCAAGGACTAATCCAGAGAATGGTCAGGAGTTCAAAAACTTGATACACACACACGAGCAAAAGTGTGAAGCATATGTGTGTGTATAATCAGCAATAATCTGAAGGAACAATAGAAAACATTCTCTATTCCTAACTGCAAAGAAGAGTGTGGACAATTCATTCTTGGATGCCTGTTAAATGTTGAGTTTCAATCATTTTGCAGAAAAGCACTTTAAATACTTGAACCCTTGGCTATTGCAGAACTGTGCTTTCTGCAGTACTTGACTGCATAGTCACTAAGAAATGATCAAGGTTAAAGAAATCCTTTCACCTCACTTAAGGCTTATGATTGAATAGATTTTTTGATACCTAGAAAAGTTTAAATATCTTCTTTAGGTCTGTGCAGACTATTAAATATTTCTGTGCAGGTGGGAAATTGAAACAGATGAAATGGTTTTTGTTCATTTCCTGAAAATGCTGAAAACTACATTAAACAATTGTTTCAATAAGTATAAATTTGGTGTATTCAGTCTATTAACACTCTCTGTCTTTGGACCATTAATTTATCTGACCTTGCAATTGGCAAGTATATCATCAATTCCTTATTCACTGGTTCTTTTAGAATTGAAAAGTTTTTTCCTTGGTTTTTCTTTAAAAAGAAAAATGGTTTCCTTCTTCATAAAGTCCTCCATTTGGTACAGAAACACTGTTATAGCTAAGCTTTGTGGAAAATGCAGTTTGGTGGGTGGAAAAAACTGCACAAAGAACTTGCTGGGAAGGAAGAAACTTACTTTTTTCCCCTATCTGATAGATTGCCTGCTCTCAAGAAGATTAAAAGAATTTCTCAATATCAAGAAAACAAACAAATAAAATGCTCTATGACTCAGAATGTATTTAGAGCAAAGTAGTCAATAATCTCCAAGGACATATTTGGAATAAAAAATACTGCATTTCTAGAAAAATATCATCACAGGGGATTTATTTTATTTTATTTTATTTTATTTTATTTTATTTTATTTTATTTTATTTTATTTTATTTTATTTTATTTTATTTTATTTTATTTTATTTTATTTTATTTTATTTTATTTTATTTTATTTTATTATTTTATTTTATTTTATTTTATTTTATTTTATTTTATTTTATTTTATTTTATTTTATTTTATTTTATTTTATTTTATTTTATTTTATTTATGTTATTATTTTATTTTATTTTTAACTCAGGCAATCTCCCATCCTATCATGTGAGGTCAAGGTTTATTGGGTTAGTGTTGCTTTACTGTCACTCATCAGAAAAGTGGGGGAAGACAGGAAAGCAATCCAGCTTGTTGAACTGAAATACTACTTGAATTGCTTTTCACACCTGAAAATGAAAGTTGCCTGACTTTGCTAATTTTTTTAAAGGGTGGAGAGAAAGAAAGTACTATGTACTACTGGTGGAATAAATTTCTGTAAACCCCAATGGCTTTCTGATGAAATGCTTGTTTAGTTTAGTTTAGTTTAGTTTAGTTTAGTTTAGTTTAGTTTAGTTTAGTTTAGTTTAGTTTAGTTTAGTTTAGTTTAGTTTAGTTTAGTTTAGTTTATTGTCATTGCACATGGTACAATGAAATTAAATGCTTCAGTGTACATTATAGCTATAAAAATAAAAACACAAACATCCTTTACATTCTATATAATTGAAATTGAAAACCCGATATTGCACTATACCATAGCATTCAATATAGTTATTGCCTGGGATGGAAGCTGTTTTTCAGCCTATTTGTCCTTGTTTTTATTATCCTGTACCATCTGCCAGATGGTAATAGTTCAAAAAAAGGGTGCCCAGGATGAGATGGATCTTTAAGAATGTTTTGAACTTTCTTAAGGCAGCAGGAGCTATAAAGCTCTTCCAAAGACGGAAGAGGGCAACCAATGATCCTCTGGGCAAAGATGTTGACCCTCTGGAGTGCTGTCCTATATGCCACTGTGTAATTGGCAAACCATACACAGCTGCAGTAAGTTAAATTACTCTCTATGGTGCAGCGGTAGAAGGCCACCAGCAATTTTTCATTCAGTTGTTGTTTCCTGAGAAGTCTCAGGTAGAGACTTCAGGTAGACTTCTAGATTCTAAATAGACTTCTCAGGTAGGTAATATTGGTAACCTCCAAGTCTATTTAATGCTTAAGAATTACAGAGCCAGTAGACAACCTGTGCTCTTTCAGGCATCATTTTGGAGTTTATTTCCTTATTTAACCAGAGAAACAGAATGACCACAGGTGGGCAAAAAAGTAATGGAATCAGGAATGACTTCCAACTTCCTGCCAGCTTCCTCATTGAGTTTACTTGTGGGAAGAGAGACAGAGAGTTCTGATATTGTTCCCGGGATCTGTAAGAGCCACTCTTCTAGATTTGGAGTCACAGCCATGAATGCTCCTACCAATATTGGGACAACTTTGGCCTTTACTTTTCACCTCTTCTCCACTTCCTTCTTCAGGTACTTCTCCAGCTTCTTATATTCCTTCTTCCTTGATGTCACTTGGCACCGCATCTATCAACACCACTGCCCTCTGGTCTTTGACTACTACCATAATATCTGATTGATTGGCCAGTAGCTGTCTATCTGTCTGTATCTGGAAATCATACAGGATCTTAGCCCTCCTATTTTCCACAACATTTCATGGGATCTCCCATCTAGATTCAGGAGGGTCTAGCCAATACAGTTGTTTCTGTACACAATGCTAGCAACTTGATTGTATTGTTCAGTGTATGCTGCTCCTGCCTACATCTTACACCCTGCCATCATGTGTTGAGCTGTCTCGAAAGCCTTTCTGCATTGTCTGTACCTTGCATTCTGTCTAGTATGTTAAGGATCTGGTACTTAATGCCTGTTCTTATGCTGCTATGATCAGTGCCCTCAGTCTTTTCTAGCCACTGGTAGGATTTCCTAAAGTCTGCTACCGCAGTTATTTGTTGATGGTACATTCCATGCACCACCACCAGTCTTGTCTTGCTAGGCACTTCCTCTTTTTGATATTTCTCCCATATCTGCTGCTGCTTCAGGCATTCTCTCAGCAGCTCATCTTTGGGTGCCATTTTACTGATGCACTCCTTAATGCTATGAGTTCATCCATGACAGTGGTTTTGATACCTACCAGGGCTGCACATGGAGATAGGTCCTTGTATTTTTTTTCAGCAGTTGAGCCTTATCCCTAATTTTCACACCTTTCTGTAATTCCATCAACTGACTAATGTCTCTCCAAGTTGCCTTGATCTTAGCCTGTAACCTTATTTTCCAGGGGGGTATGTACTGCTGTTCTTGATTGTTAAGCCAAGTATCAGTATTACATTGGCTATAGAGGTCCTCGATTTACAACAGTTCATTTGGTGACTATTCAAAGTTATAATGGCACTGAAAAAAGTGACTTATGACCATTTTTCACACTTATGACTGTTGCAGCATCCCCATGGTCATGTGATTTGCAGCCAGACGCTTGACAACTGGTTCTTATTTATGACAGTTGCAGTGTTCTGGCATTATGAGATCCCCTTTTGCAATCTTCTGATAACCAAAGTTAATGGGGAAGTCAATTCACTTAACAAATGTGTTATTAACAACTGCAGTGATTCACTTAACAAATGTCACAAGAAAAGTCATAAAATGGAGCAAAACTCACTTAACATATTTCTCACATAGCAATATAAATTTTGTGCTCAATTGTGGTCATAAGTCAAGGACTACCTGTGTTTATAGTTATAGTTAATTGTTTGAGCTATCGTGGTAGTAGGGATTGTTGTGAAGACTCAGTTGGCATCTTCTAACTTAGGGTCTGTTGGTACTTCTCTACTGAGCTTGGTAAATCAGTCTTGGTAAAGCATCAGACTTGGTAAATCATCAGACTTGGTAAAGCTTGGTAAAGCATCATAGGTAAACTAGCTACAATCAACCTTGTGAACGATGATTGTAGCTAGTTTATCTATGATGCCTTATATCAGTCTCTGTGCTTTGTAATGGAAATACCTCTCATCCAGATATAGTTTGTTCCAGTAGCCAATTTATCATCAGGTTGTCCTCATTCCTCAACATATGAGGTGGATCTCGTTAATCTGAGCAACATCTGAACTGGCATGACTCTTCTAGTTCATGTTATTCTTGTATTCTGATGTGAATGATTCAAAGACCAATTGGTAAAGTAGATACCAGCTGGGATTTGAATCCTGGTCTCCTGCTTCAAAGGCAGTGCTTTAACATGATGCTATCCACTAATAGCAATAGCACTTAGATTTATATACTACTTCATAGTACTTTACAGCTCTCTCTAAGCAGTTTACAGAGTCAGTATATTGTCCCCAACAATCTGGGACCTCATTTTACTGGCTCGGAAGGATGGAAGGCTAAGTCAACCTTGAGCCTGGTGAGATTCGAACTGCCAAGCTGTTTGTAATCGGCAGTCAGCAGAAATAGCCTGCAGTAGGCGCATTCTAACCACTGCGCCACCCTAACCCTAACCACTACACAACGCAGCCACCACACACACACACAATATATATATATATAGGTCTTTGGTTATTCGGGTCTTCTCCCACGTAAAATTGGAAGTGTCTTGGTGACGTTTCAACGAAGTCTCATTCGTCATCTTCAGGCTGGTGTTCCTTCAAGATTAGTAATGGGGAACTTTTTATGAATCTGCTTTCACAGTGGTTCATGGAATCTCATAATCTTTGCTCAGAAATGTCATACCACGATGTACAAACAAGCTATATGAGAGATAATGTTATTTCAGTCCATTATGCCTCATGTGAAAACTGGAAATTAGGGGGAGAAATTCTGTGTTTAATGAACTGACCTTATTACTGAACAAACTCTTCCTAGGCCTCTGGGCTCAATCTTCTACAGTGTATATTATAAAATAAATCCAGATTGCTTTCGTTTTCTGCTTCAGTAGGTAATCCTTTACTACGACTAACAAAGGCAGAGAACACAGAGGGGGGAAAAAATCCTAACAGCATTTTTCACAAATGAAATACATCGTATTTCTCTCTGGGATCATAAAGATGCAATAATAAAACTTGTGGCTCCCTAAACTGCCTGAAATAAATAACACATAAATGATACATTCAGAGATACGAAGTAGATGTGCTCCAGCTCAGAATGCATAGCAGTGAAATACTAAAACCATCTATGATTAATTCATATTACATATTCCTGTTCTGGGAAATGCTCCCAAATTTATTCCAGAAGGTTCTACTCAGATTTCTTGCAAATTTACTTTAAGGAAGTTTCCCCCCACCCCCCAATTATTTTCATCAGGATATACTTTGTCTGAAATGTTGGATATTCTTTCCCCTCTCTGGATACATTCTGGCATGAAGAGAAAGCAATTGTCTTTCCTCTTCCCCCATTCAAATCTTTAGGCAAGGAAAACAGTCATCAAATAATACTTAAATAGGGTAAATTCAAAATACGATACAATCTGGTGGGAATATATGGAATAGATGGAAGTGAATTAGAAATAATATATCAAACTGCCTTTATAAAGAGATGATAAGACAAAACTAAGCCTTACTTCCATTAGTCAAGTGATGATTAAGAGAATATATGTAGATCAGAACTGAACTACACCATCCATCCATTCGAAGACGACATCTTCGAATCTCGCTGTTTGAGGAAGTTGCATAACATTCTCAGAAACTCTTCCCATCCTGCTTACAATCTTTTTGGACTGTTGCCTTCTGGCAGAAGATACAGAACAATTAAAACTCGGACCACATGTTTTCTGAACAGTTTTTATCCCAGAGCTATAATTGCACTCAACAATGAACTAAAGGGCTACCATCAGTGAGCTGTTGGACAGCATTACTTGGTCTGTTGTGTGGATGTTTGGGTGGTTTAGGGGTGGAGAATTGTGGTGGGTGGGAGTGTGTTTGGGGATTGTTATGTGTGTTAGACCTGGTCTTTGGGTGTCAAGTGAATTTCATTGTTTGGGTATACTATGTATATACGTACATTGACAATAAAGTTATTATTCTTATGGTGCTGTCTCAGCTTGGTTGTTTGCTTGTAAATGTTTCATAACACAACTAGGTAACATCTTGCTCCCTGTTTATACACAGTAGCTTGTCTTGTCAGTATTGGTGTAGATTTGGTTTTCTCCTTGTAGTTCCTTGATTGAGGTATTATTTTATTTTCTACCTGATTATTTGTCTGCTTGATTGTTTGTCTTTGTCTCCTTGGTAGTTTATTGTTGTTTTTTATTTGATTGTTTGTCTGATGTTAATCCCTGTTTATCTGGGTGTAGACTGCTAGATTGATTTATGAACAACAACTAGCAGTCAGAAGTCAAAATGAAACTGTCTAATCTCACAACACGCACACAGACTCAATCATAGTTTCAACTGGAAAACTGTGAGCATACTAAAGGTAAAGGTAAAGGTTCCCCTCACACATATGTGTTAGTCGTTCCTGACTCTAGGGGGTGGTGCTCATCTCTGTTTCAAAGGCAAAGAGCCAGCACTGTCTGAAGACGTCTTCATGGTCATGTGGCCGGCATGACACCACATCCCTTGTGAACATACTAGACCAAGCTAACTCCAAAACCAATAGAGAACTCAAAATGTGGCACTTAGACACATTAACTGTCTCATAGACATAAATCACATTTTCACACCATTCAAAAGAGACAATAAAAAAGCTAAGGAGGAAATAAAAAGACCAGAAAACAACTTCTCTAGTAATCAAGAGGCAAGCAATCAAACAGACAAACAATACTCTAAATAAGGAACTTCCAAGAAGAAAAACCACATCCTCACCAACACTGGCAGGGCAAGCTGTTGTACGTAAACGGGAGGGAAACCCACTTGCATGATGATGTTATGTAGTTGGGTAATGAAGCATCTGCAAGTGAACAACCAAGCTCAGAGAACACCAAGGATTCCACAGTTACTGTAGATTAGTCTGCATATTCAATATCACACTAGAGTAGATAGATGCAAACACAAAAATTTTAAACGTTTGCTTTTCTCCCTAAAATTATATGTCTATATAATTGTTTCTTTCTGTTGGATTTTTCTTTTATTATTTATTAGCTTTTTAAAAATTCTTTATATTTGTTATCTTTTTTAAATAATAATAATAAAAAAAAATCAGTGGGACTCTCTCCTAAATAAGTGGGCATAAAATTCCATCTTTTTTTCACAAATCATTTTAAAATGCTACCTGTACATTCTCGCAGGAAGCAGAACTACACCGAATTTCTTTGATGTCTGGCTCTCTACATTTCAGTAGATGAACATTCTGATCTAAGGCAGGGGTTCAATTAAAAAGGAAATGCTGTTCTTAGTACAAAAAGCCAGAAGTGTGTGTCTGAGAAATTGTTCAAAACATTTAAATATAAATATCCTGTAGGCATCAAAATCTTGTTCCATTTTACCATGTTACCCTTATTTGATTCTGAAATAAAATAATTTATGATACATATATACAGCATCCACCCCTCGCATATACTTATATAGCATAAAGAGATATTATCTGTTATAAGACAGAGGTATTTGCTTCTCAAACATAGAAGAAGCATGCCGAGAACAGCATGCTGTACTTTGCACAGTAGTTATGCGCAAATTTATATGTACACGAGAGATGTCTCTTAAGTTTCTCACAGCAGGCAGTGAGATACACAAATATGATTGCCTGATTGCTACTTTTCCTGATACTAATTTTACTTCTCTCTTTTTCCACACCAATTTACATTATTTAAAAAAACCCAAAATGCAGGTTTAATTTTGTGCGCATTTCCACTAATACACACATATACATCTACACATAATTTTACTTTGCATTTTCAGCAAACATTTCCTTTAACAGACCTTCGGGCATGCATTTGTCATGAGTTTGTTTACAACATCAGTTGAAAAGTTTCCAGCATTTACAGTGCACTGAGGAAAAAAAAAAAAAAACAGGTCTGGTCTGTTACTCTGCTTTCTGTGGTAGGAATGCTCTTCCCACAAGCTATTTTTATCTCTGGCTGTAGATAATTCTGCCATGAAACATCATGGACCTCTCTTGCAATCTTCCTTACTGTTCTACCCAGTTACCCTTAACCTCAGAATTGATTAGGAACTCTATTTGGTTTCAGTCAAACTAAACTTGGTGAATCATTCTTCATCTTAGCAATTGCTCCTGTGCAAAAACAAAAGAGCTCATCAACTGGTGATTTAAACTACTCTTTTCATCTTGAAAGACAGCATAGTCTTGTTGGCTTTTTTTTAAAACAGAGGGACAGCTCTTTTTTTTTTTTTTTTGATTCAATGAGAACTAAGGATCTCATTAATCTTTTGCCTGGTCTACTTCCATCTGGCTTTTTCATAGAGTTATAAGAAAGAATCACAGCAAACCTTCAGCCCACAGGCATATTATAGTGCATCATGGTTCTTATTTCTCCTTCTGCTTTTTCTCCAAGCTATGATGATGATTATGTGCCATCAAATAGGTGTCAACTCTTAGTGACCACATAGATAGATATTCTCCAGCATGATCTGTTCTTCCAAGCCTTCCAGCAGTTCTTTTTCTTTTATTTCTCTTTCTTTCCCCTTTCTCACCAGGTTGAAAATGGAAAATAGCTTCAAGTTTTCATCAACAACTGATATAATGCTTTTTCCCTTAAGATAGCTCTCTCTGAAAAAGTAGAGAATGTTTTAAAGTCTTGGAAAAAGAAGGGCCAATCTTTTCCTAACTCTGTAATATTCCTTTTAAAAAATCATATAGCTAATGTTTAAAATAGCTTATAGTGATATCAATGTAAAGTATACAATAACTTGTAGAAAGATTTTGCTGAGTGGGAAAGAGCTAAACCCTCCCCAACACTGAAGCAAGTTAAAATACCAGACTATGCTGCAAGTTTTAAAAAGTAATAATGAAAATCACACACACACACAAATAATTAGGTCACAGCCAGTAAGAGCTTGTATACTATAAAGAAACAGAAAAAAATAATAAAGATGCATATAACTGAACAAAAAAAAACCAACAACAACATACAAGTTGATAAATAAAAGTTGCACAATAAAGTTATTGAGTGCAGTTATTAACCATGTGGTGGCTCAGTGGCTAAGACACTGAGCTTGTTGATCGAAAAGTCAGCAGTTCAGCGATTCAAATCCCTAGTGCCATGTAACGGGGTGAGCTCCTGTTACTTGTCCCAGCTTCTGCCAACCTAGCAGTTCAAAAGCACATAAAAATGCAAGTAGAAAAATAGGGACCACCTTTGGTGGGAAGGTAACAGGGTTCTATGCGCCTTTGGCGTTTAGTCATGCTGGCCACATGTCCACGGAGACTTCTTTGGACAGCACTGGCTCTTCAGCTTTGAAACGGAAATGAACACCGCCCCCTAGAGTCAGGAATGACTAGCACGCATTTGCAAGGGAAACCTTTACGTTTACCTTATTAACACAAGCCTGGATATAGAGAGATCTTCCTCTCATCCACACAAGCATGCATTTTTCAAGGCCTTGAATTAGCTTTAACTTAGCTTTACTATGGGATAATTTAATATTGGTAATTGATATATTTCTCTGGCTTTGTTTTCCCCCTACCGAGTTTAAGCTATCTATGGGAAAAACCACCACTAATTCTTCTCCTTAAAGTATGTTCAAGCAGGCTTGGGCAAGAAAGGGTAGCTTAGTGGATGCCTGGGATAGAGTCTCTGCACCACTAATCTGTCATTCAAAGTATTTGTGAATAAAGGTCTACCCGTCTACTGGAAGCCCAAGTTTACCAGCCTTCTGTAAGTGTGGTAAACCTCTGTCCAAAATTAGCCTGACTGATCAGTGGAGCAGACAGAGGTGTTCACTGAAGATTAGTTTTCCAGGATGCTACCATCCTAGAAAGAGATAATTGGAAGAGTGTCTGGAATTGCCGAGAAGGATTTGTGTAAAGGAAGTGAAGTGAACTCCTCTAATCTGAACCCAATGAGAGTAGGATCAAGGCAGAAGTGTATGTGGGAGGGGGAGGGGGTTGTTTAATGGTAAGGTATTAGTTGAAGAGGTGGCTGCAGAATGGACATTGCTTTCAGAATGGATGTTGCAATGGACAAAGCAACAAAGATAGTTTGATGGGAGATAGGGATAAGTTATAGGAGGGTGTGTGAAAAATCAGGATGGAGATGGAAATGAAACTAGGGGAGGTAATCAGAGGAGGTTTAAATAATTATTGTGGTAATGGTCATATGGCGGGAAGTAAAGACCGATGCTACTGTTGAGGAAAAGTTATTGTCTATTTGATTATTCAAAAACCAAGTTCTCAGAGCCCTGGATTTTACTATTGTTGCTGAAACCGAGGTCTGCATCATTGTGAATAAAATGGGAGACCTGACTTGTAATTTACCAAAATCTGGCGGGGAGCAAGATGGAAGGTGATCTGAATGTTAGGTTTTTGACTAGCTGGAAACTCAAGGGAGAAGAGGATAGATATATGGAGGACTGCTGGTACTAAGAGGCACTATCCCATAGATAACTGGATGCCAATGTTTCTGATAACATTGTTAAAGTCGATTCTAGGAACAAGATGGGAAAGCTGCTAAAAAAGTCTGGGTGATTTCCTCATGAGTTTCACGAAATTCTACTTGTTCTCATGGACTTCAGCCTGCTTTCCTTCCTAGAAGGATTGGGTTTGTGATGATTGTGGCAGCTATGGATACAAATATTCTGGATTGTTTTCAACCTATCTCCGATCTTCCCTTTTGGGGGAAGATTAGGGATAAAGTTGTTAGGCTGCAGAAGACCTTCGAGGAAAGTGCAGGTTGAGCATAGAGATAGCAATGAGCATGATTATTAATAATATCTGATAAGACTAGTATAGTAGTGTGACTCTCCTAGTCCTGCCTGATTTTTCTACCAACTTTTTTACAATTAGTCATGATACCTATTAAAAGTCTCCCCCTTCCTGAAGAGATGATTTTAGTACTGTAGGGTTGGATTATTTCCTCACTTTTATTTACTTGAGGTAAAATTAATAATAAATAAAAGCCTATTTTCCAACTGACTGACCTGTCAGACGGGCTACTTGGAGCAGAGATTTACCATGCCTACAGAAGATTAATAGACAGCTTTACTATTCTTTCTGCAACTTGGGCTTAAAAAAAAGAATCTGACAGAATTTCACCGTGAATTACATTCCATCTCCAAATACCTCAAATGAGTTAGTGATGCATATGAATGGCAGCAAGTATCTAGAGGGGTAATTGATAATGGAGTTAGAGTAGCAAAAATGTCATTGCTTCCTTCTGTCCCAAAAATACTATAAAATAGTAAAAAGTGCATCCATGGAAAATCTTTAGTTGTCAAAGCAGCGGGAAGCCTTAATATATTTGGGACAGAATCAGCAATACACCTTTTTCTCAGATTAAACCAACCTGTACCCATTTTTACACAAGCAAATTTACTAGTCTTTTGAAAGATGATTAAGCACAGGTTTCATAACAAGGCTAGTGGTCTTCCAAAAGACCAGGTATCAGTATGGATTTTCCTGCAGCCTAAGCCAAAATGGTAATGTTGACTATTTTCTTTAAAATATTCATTAAAGTTGTATAGAGTTGGAGTCTAGTTGCAATCATGTTCAATTTGGCTAATCAATCCAACCAATAATCCCTATCAATTTAGAAAATTGAGTCAATGCAATGCTTTGATTTGAATTGTCAAATATGTTTGGATATATCCAGTTTGATGAATTGCTTTGACTTTCAATTTGATTATGAAACTTGGTTTGCTTCAGGCTTTCAGTCAAACTTACTTTGAATTGAAATTTCTAATCAAAGCTTTGAGCAGTTCTATTATTCATTCACATCCATGGATCCTAAATAAATTTCTCATTTTACATTGGTTAAATCTTTTCCATTCACCATGCTTCTCAGAAAAAAAAAAATTACATAGATGCTTGTTTGTAAATACCACTATAGTTTCTGATTAGATTAAACAAACAAATACAAAGTCTTTATCATAAGTAAATCCAAATACAATAATGTTATCTATTGAGTTCAGAAAAGTAAATCCCATGGAAGATAGGTTTGATATGTTTCCAGAACATACAAATGTTCAAGTACCAGTAATATTTGGCCAAACCAACTCAGAACAAAATGGATTATTCAACCTAAAATTGATAGACTTTTCCTGTTCCTTAAGTTTGCCAAACCATGTTCCTCATGAAGTGGAAACATAAACAATATTGAACATAGATGAGGTGTGACCTTCATATTTAAATGTTTACTTATTGCCATAGGCTTCTCCATCCAGCAAGATAGAAAGCATACAGATTTCTCAGAGGTAGTCATTTGAACATCTTTGCTTTCTATGTAACAATTCTATGGTTCTGTTTGGTTTGTTATTTTTCTTAGAAGACTTGACCTAGCCTAACACTGGATTCATTTTACTTGGTGTAATTTGAACCAATAGTCACAAGCGAAGAAACTGAGTTTCAATCCTTTATTGCTGTACAAAACTAAAGAGAAGTATGCTCAACATCCAAGCCCAAATAAAGTGTTCCTGCTGATATTCAACACACTGTTTTTATATAATAAAACTGCATATTATGTACACATCAGATAATACAGATATTTCATCATTTGTTCCTGATTTAGTGAAGTCATATTCTTCACTATACCCTAACATCCCATAATAAGCATGGAGATACATGTTTATTAGCTAAGTGGGTGTGTTTTTTAATCTACTAATGATGAACTTGCTACCTCTGGACCTTTGCCCAGACTTTCTTGACCATGGCTTAAGCAAAATGCCATATTACCTTTCCTTGTTCTAATTAATGGGCCCATTTGCAAAATTCTTTAGCCCTATTACAGACCATCAATTGATCACCTACGACAGTGATGGCTAACCTTTTCCAGACCGAGTGCCCAAAGTGTGCACATGCGTGCGAACCCGCCAAATGCAATTCATGCATGGACCCCATACATGCCTCACACCCCACATGCATGCACACATGGCCCCCACATGTATCCTTCACTAAACCGGGCATGGGCATAGCCAGTGTGTGATACATCTGGCCCATGGGTCACAGGTTTGACAGCCTTGTTCTAGACCAATATCTTCAATAATAAACCACCTGACTCTTAGCTTCATTAGCACCTATTAGAGCCAACTCTAAGTGGGAACAGGTGAACTTCTGCTCCTTGGGTTCCAAGATTGAGTTACCAAAATTGGCATTTGCCTTGTTATGGCACTGATTTGATATTCATTATACTTGTGGCTGCATTTGAGGGACTGAAACAGGTTATAGCTGAAGTCATGCAAACATATTTTCCCCCTATCTTCCTCATTCAGGCATTTGTGCATTCCTAGGCATCCAAGATGGTGTTCTGGTTGCCTGGCTAATTCAGCCACACCATGGTGTTTTCAAGGATGTCTAGAGGCATCTCAATCCAGACACTTAGCTTAGAAAAGCAAATGCTAAGAAAGAGTGAAAAAGAGGGCAATGTGGCAGGAGAAGTGAAGGTAAATGGCCTGCAGACAGGGAATCAGAGATTGGCAGCTAGGATAAGCTGGTAAAATGACCTTCATTCAACAGCCAGGACCTCAAGCTGTGATGAGCAGCATATCCTGTGGGAGTTCTGCCTGGAGATTGAAGCTTGATCCGGGTGCTTGGCTTGTTTTAGTAATAGTAATATTACTTTTTTTTTGTTAAAATTAGCAAAACTGGGATTTAAAAATATTTGACTTCCCCCAAGTTATTATAGAGAGCCAGTTTGATGTTAGATGCTAAGGAAGCAGGCTAGAAACTGGTGAGTTCTATGCGTGCCTTAGACACGAAACCAAGTAAGCGACCTTGAGCCATTCACTTACTCAAACCCCTAGGAAAGAGACAATGGAACACCTTCTGAAAATCCTTGCCAAGAAAACTACAGGATTTAGTCCAGACAGTTGCCGGAAGTCAACATTGACTCAAAGGCACGCACACAAAAATGTTGTTATAACTCTGCTGTAAAATGTGCAGGTTTTCTGTCCCTTCTGGGGCTATGTAGAATATTTCATTTGGAGCACTTGTTCCTCTGAGGGTGAACACTACTGGATGGGAAGTCAATGCCAAAGGCATGTGGTATAGAAGGATGGTGATTTATGGTTTTGAAGGATGGTGATCTATACATTGACATCCATTTCATTTTTTTTTTTTTTAATGTAACACTTTTCCTATTCAGGAGCTGATTCTTCAAAACAGAAAGCAGTTTTAATCTTTCCTATATGAGATGATTATAGTAAAAAGGAAAATATTTTTCAACAATTTGTTATTTCTATCCCAAAATACCACCAGGAATCATAAATGTGTGGTTTCAGGTCACATTTTCCTGTTTTTATGGTAATATTTTTATTGCACCCTGTAAACGCCATGCTACTTGATTTACCACTGTTTTCAAAGAGAGTTCTTACACATAATAGCTCATTCATATTTCTGCCATTTCGCTGTTGCAATCTTTTGTTTAAATCAATTTCTACCTTAATTCAAAATTGCTAAAATCTCTCTGTAGATCAGTAAAGCATATACAGTAATTGTCATCCCTTCTCGAAAAGAAAAGAAAAGAAAAACATCCTGAAAGGAGATAATATTGGTAAATAAAATGAAATACCTATCTTCCTACTCATGATTTCTTAAGGGCACATCGCTGATTTAATTTTATAGTCATATTCCAGTAATTACTGAAGGTGGAACTGTTGTGATAAAGTCAGGTATTATTGGCTATAAACTAAATGAAAAGCTTCTCAACTTTATTCTGCATAAATTCTGCATTATTACTCATTTTACTTCATATTAAATTACCATAGCAACTAGCTATTCTGCTTCGCTGCCTGTACTTTTTATCCTGTCTGTTCTCTTTCTAAAAATTTTCTAAGGAAAAAAAAAAACGCAACTCACTAGTAATATAAAGTACTAGATTGAAACTTAGGACTTTGAACAGTATGTTCGGATAAGTCAGCTGAATCATAAGAAGGGGCATTGCTGTTGGTGCTCTCTGAGATTGGTTTTTTTTTTCTTGCAGACCAGTGGTGGGTTTCAAAATTTTTTACTACCAGTTCTGTGGGTGTGTCCTGGTGGGCGTGGCAGGGAAAGGATACTGTAAAATCTCCATTCCCACCCCACTCCAGGGGAAGGTTACTGCAAAATCCCCATTTCCTCCCAATCAGCTGGGACTTGGGAGGCGGAGAATAGAGGGGGCGGGGCCAGTCAGAATTTTTACTACCGGTTCTCCGCTACTGGTTCTCCAGATCTGGTCAGAACCTGCTGAAACCCATTTCTGTTGCAGACGTTTCATTACCCAAACTAGGTAATTTCATCAGTGCTATGAAATGAGTCACTTGGAGTAGGACTCATGCCATAGAATTATACTATATTTCATCCTTGATGTACTAAAAAAGTGAAGCCATGTAGTACAGGAATTGTTCACAACTGTTTCTACAATGACACATACAATTATGTAGTATTTTCTTTTTTATGAGGACTGCTGGCAATCTCTTGAGGGTTTAAAATATTAAAACAAATTGATAGATCAGAAATTCCTGATCAACGCTAATTTCAGAACCACAATATATGTGTTGTTGAAATAATGAAGCATGGCAAACATTAAAGTTCTCAGTAGATTAAGAGTTCAGCAAGTAGTTGCAAATCTCTTAAAATGAAATTCAAGAACCAGAGAGATTGTATATTATACCAGAACGTGGCCTCATTCTGACAGAAGGGGCCTACTGCAGACGCTAACTGCCAAAAAATTTCACCTGGCAGGGTCTGGGAGAAGAACCTTTTCTGCTATGGTTCCCAAACTTTGGAATATCTTGCTGCCTGAGGTGAGATCCATTCCCACCTTTCTGGCCTTCAGGATGAGCCTTAAAAGCTTGTTCTGCCAGTTGGTGTGGGGTCCCAATGGAGAAATGTAGGCTGGAGGTACGTGGTGCATGCCAGAAAAGGCACCATTGCTTCTCAACTTTTATTTACAATTGTCTTTATATTTATATTTCTATTATATTATAATTATTATATTGCAGCAGCATTGTGGTAATCTAGTGATGAAGACACTCGCCTCCCAATCGAAAGGGTCATAAGAAAGAAAGAAGGAAAGGAAGGAAGGAAGGAAGGGGAAAGGAAGAAAAACAAACAAACAAACAAAGACATCTATGCAGTGGTGGGTTGCTACTGGTTCACCCCAGATTGGGTGAACCTGTAGCGGCGGCAGCAGGAGGCTCAGCTCACCCACCCAGACATCTCTGCACATGTGTAGAAGCTTCTGCGCATGCGCAGAAGCATTGCGTGTGCATGCATGAGTGCCCGTGTGCCCGTGAGCAAACCAATAGCGACTGAAATTGAAACCTATTACTGCATCTATGCCTTAGAAAACAAGGCTAAAATCTGTGAAATCATGCAGAATCAGAATCTACTGATCTCTTTCCTCCCTCTTGCAAAATCTCAATTTAATAGGACAAACCTACATATGATTCAGAAATGAAGGTCACTGAGTTCAAATGAGTTTATCCTAGGTAAATCAGCATTACATTATTGCTGTAGTCAACAAATATTTACTAGTGTATCTTTTAACATAAGCCTGACTGATTTTATTAGTAAACAATTGTATTCACAATTGAATCAAATAACATAGAAAAAGAAATTTACATGGATGATGCCCATCCCAACACTTTTTAAAGAAATCCTTTAAAAAATGACGGTATGTTTTGTAATTCACAGCATTTTTGTGCTTCATGCAAACTTAGTCTTCTCATCTAGAGAGATGGGAGTTCTGATTTATTAATACTGCATAAAGAATATTCTCCAGAGCTAAAAATTTCAGAGCATATTTCAGGTAGTATCACGTTTCTTGATTTAACATTAAATGTGTGTTTTTAAAAATAATTCTGATACTCTTTTTGCATATTTTTAATAATGAAGGGGAAAGTTTGCTCATTCCCTTTGCTGCACAGCACAATTGGGGAATACAGTATGTCTTTGAAATTCATAATTAATGAATTGATACTGTAGTCAGGAATTTTCTTTGAAATAATCACACGTTCATTCTCATATTGCTGAATGTACACAGTCCGTCTATTAGGTGAAATTATATGTAGACATCCCCAAGGCAAGTGAAGACTATTTTTTCGTGAGTAAACAAAGACAATTCTGTCTATAAACTCTTAGCTTCTTCAAATAATATCAGAAAGGGAACAATAATAGCATTGCCTTTTTAATAAGTTTCCTCTTATTAAAATTTTTACCTGGTTAAATATGCTATTGTACACCCTTGAGCATAAATGGTCTCTGGGGGATGGTAGAGGACAGGAAGGCCTGGAGGAAAATTGTCCATGGGGTCACGATGGGTCGGACATGACTTTGCAACTAACAACAACATTGTACATTTCCTCCAAAATGTTATATAATTAAATAGTTACTCCAAATAATCAGCACAATTTAAAGGTGGTAGTAGAAGTAGTGAGGGGGAACAATTCATCCCTAATGCCATAGTACATCTTCATTGTACAATGATGTACAAGAGATACTGAGAACTAAAACGTGCTACAAAAGGGGATCCCTTGTTTTAAATAACCTAACTCTAACTTAGTGGTGCTTTCTTTGGGAGGTTCATCACAAAAATCATCATCCAGAAGAAATTAATAAAAAGTCCATTGATAAAACAGCAAGCGATAAAACGGTCTTCCTCAAAGCTTTCAGTATTATAGAGGAATACAATTTTATACTAATTTATTCAAAGAATCAAACTTTGTTGATTAAGTGGAGCTGAATTGTCATGCTTCATTATTATTCTGGGGAATGTATATCTAAGTTAGAATAGAGTAATTTGGAATAAGAGACCCAGTTTGGTGAAGTAATTAAGGCATCAGGTTAGGAACTGGGAGACTGTGATCTTAGATACAAAACCAGCCAGGTGACCTTGAGTCAGTCACCTTCTCTCACCCTTAGGAAGGAGGCAATGGTAAACCATTCCTAAAAGAACCTTTCAGGGTATAGTCCAAACTATCACCAGGAGTCAACAATGATTCAAATTTATTAGATGATAATGATGATGATGATGATGATGATGATGATGATGATGATGATGATAATAATAATAATAACCATTATCATTAATCTGTAACACCATCAAACATCTATATCTACCTATCCCAGGTCCTTGGTAAGGACTCAGTAGGTACACAAAAATGCCAAACTGAGTCTGAACATCTGTCTGACTGTGGTGATGATGATGATGATGATGATGATGATGAAAAGTGAGTCCAGGAAATCTTGAGATTAAAGCTGAGTGGAGGAAATATCATAAAGGCAATTAACACCTGGACAGTGCCTGTAATATGATATTCAGCTGGAATAATTGATTGGACTCAGCTAGAACTTGATAACTTGGATTGAAAGACAAGAAAACTAATGACAACGCACCATGCTCTGCACCCAAAAAGTGATATTGATCAATTGTACTTGCCAAGATCTCAGGGTGGCAGAGGACTCTCACAGGTGAAACAAACTGTGGAAGAGGAAAAACATGGCTTAAACAACTACATAAAAAAGTGAAAGAATCTTTATTGAAGGAGGTGAACAAGGGAAACCTCTTGAAAACAATGAGACCGAAAGCAGAATATCAAAAGGAAATAATTGAGCATCGAGTTTCTAAAGGGAAAAAGAAGCCAAGTAGTCAATATCTGAAGGACATTGAAGGAAAGGCAGACACAAACTAACATGGAGTTGGTTGAGATCAGGGTGCTGAAGAAAGAAACTGAGGGCTTCCTTTTGGCTGCTCAAGAACAGCCAATTGCAGACTAACTCCATGAAAGCAAAAAATCAACATGTCAGTAACATCAGCAAATGTCGTTTATGCAATGAGGAAGATGAAACAGTGGAACATCTTATCAGTGGCTGCAGCAAGATCTCACAGACTGATTATCTACAACATCATGATCAAGTTTCGACTTCAACATTCAAATTCCACAGCTTCAACCTTAAACTGTCTACCATGGACCTCACCCCATTCCTAAGAGGTCTGTAAAGGGGGTATGCATAAGCGCACCAACGTGCCTACCATCCCTGTCCTACTGTCCCTATTTATTTGTCTCATTTCCTATGTTCATGTCCATGTTTATACTTATACCTGTTATCTTGTACATGTTTGACTAAATCAATCAATCAATCAATCAACCATTCAATTAATTAATTAATTTGCCAAAATTATATTTGGAAGCTTTGCCAGAAGTTTGGGTTTGAATGCAGCAAAAAGTATGGGAATACAAAGTTGACAAAGTCCTTGAAAGTGAACAAGTCAAGGTCTTGTGGAATTTTTGAATCCAAACAGACAGACATCTAACCCACAACATGCCTGACATCACTATTGTGGAAAAGAAAAATGTCTGATTTATTGATATTGCAATACCAGGTGATGCACAAATTGAAGAGAAACAGCTAGAAAGAAAGAACAAAATATTGTGATTTGCAAATTGAAGTTGAATGATTATGGAGGAAGAAATCAATGGTTATACCATTAGTAATAGGATCCCTTGGAGCAATACCCAAAGGTTGCCTAGATACATGGAAATTTTGAACTTATTAGTCTTGAATAGTCTGACTTTGAAAAAAAAAAAAAAACACACACCAGCCTACTCAGAATTGCAAATCCTCAGACACTACCTTAACAGCTCTTAGGTCTTTGGTTAGGATTGGACTGTTAAGTTTTTACTACTCCCAGACTGTGAATCGAATTGAAGATTAACTGTAATAACAATAGTAATAATTTATATGGAAGTAAATTACATACATCTAAGCCTACCCTGTGATGATTCTAGGCCTCCACAAAGCTTGTCTCAACCCCACTTGTTAGACCAGAATATGCAATCATCTCCACAGGAAAGCTAACACTACTTTTATTGTGATTCATTAAAACAGAATCTTGGAAGTCTGATTAAGTTATACCTTCTCTTACTTCATAGAGTTAAATGAATTGTGGCATTTTCTATGTGAGCCTCTTATGAATATTATTTGTCTATTGTGCTCGTAATGTACTGTATGTGTTACTGTTTGATGCCCTGGCAACAGATATCTCTGTCAAATTCATCTTCTTTACTCTATATAGCTCCGTTTCTGATCTGTTTGCTCTAGAGGTATCACTATAACAAACATGTGAAAAGAAATCTTCCATGAGTAAGATGAAGAGGAATAACACTGAATTAAACAATTTTGTCCTCAAGGAACAAAGTCACAGAGCCTTTAAAATAAAACAATGTTTTAGAAGGAGCACCAGGAGTAATTTATTATTTCATAAGTCTATTCTTGTAATTTTTTCCTTTATGCTGTTATTTGTACTTTTGCCATTCTATACTGTAGAAGCTTTGCTCTTTCCATCAAATTTCACTTCAGAACCAGAGTTCAGAGTTCTAAATTAGATTCCCAAAAACTAGAGGTTTGCCCATCTTTTGATTTTTCACGTTTCTGTAGACGCACAGTGCCATTTATAAAAACAAACAACAAACAATAAATCAACCCAAAATAATTTCAGATAGATGGTGGCTAACCAACTATTCCCTATTTTGATGATGCTTAAATTCCACTCTGGAAAGCAAAATCAAAAGATTGACTTGTTTATTGATAAGACAATAAACTTAGCTGAGTGACTGAATAAAATTCCACACCTAAGAACTACAATTTGATCAAAGCCAGGGACTTGAGCCCACTTTGAGCACAAAAGCACTTTGGCACTTTCCAAATTTATTGCTGCATGCAGAAAAATCACACCTTCAAATAGATATATTCAAAATTGACTGATTTAACCTGTCAAAGTGATTTGCAATGCATTTATACACTGAGTGCTCAACATTATATGGGAGTAAAACTTTTAGTATATCCAACAAAATTCACATGTACAAGTAACTGTCTATATAATTGCAGTCTTCAGATTCAACGCATCCATCACAAGTGTAAAAAGCTGTTTATGATTCACACAGGCAGAAGTGAGAGTCAAGGGCATTTCACATATTCTGTGTGATGAAGATAAGTGCCTAAGCCATAATGATAGAGATAAGCCACTTTGATTTCTGCAGGGTTTTCTGTTGCGTATACAGAAGGTATTGTAAGGTTTTGATGAAAATCAGTACTCTGAAGGAAATAAAATTCTTAAATAAAAATAAGTAAGCTGAAGGAAGAATTTTAGTCTATTATAAATGACAGCTTAATCTTTAATAATAATAATAAAAATAATGGGGTGGGGTGGAGGAGAAAGATAATGTCCAAAGGCACAATTCTATCTTTTTACTAATCTGGAAAATTACAGAAAAATGAGAGATAACAATTTCCCTGAAGTCAGTAGAGAAGCTTTTATTGATTTTAATTAAATACTATTAAATACTAGCTCTCAGCTTTGTTATAAAGGTTACTAAATGAATTGAACATATGGTTGTTTAAAGCTTCAGTTCGGAGTGTTCATCTGGAACTACATACCTAAAAGTCTATGGAGATTCTCAGTCATTCATGATTGTCCCAAATCATGATTGTCCCAAAGGTGCTTTTTCAAGAGGCAACTGGACTTTCTTGTTTATTTCTTTGAAACAACAAACAAGAAAGTTTGAAACAAAAACAAGAAAGTCTAGTTGCCTCCTGAAAAAGCACCTTTGGGACAACCATAACCTGGATGACTGAGAATCTCTACAGGCTTTTAGCTATACAATTTGGGATGAACACCCTTTGAATGGTGTGGACATAGGAATGGATTTCCAGAGGGAAAAAACTGCAGACTACAGGAACCAGGAGCACTACTCAGGTGACACTGAGGACACAGATAAACCTCCAAGTGCTTCAATGACCCTCTAAAAGGATACAAATGACCAGCTGTCTGCAAGGAATATAAATCCTTCCATTCCCCACCATCCAGTCAGAGCTGAAGAAAGTTCTTGGATGAGAAGAGAAACATCTTCTAAGAAAAAAACAAGAAAGTCCAATTGCCTCCTGAAAAATCACCTTTGGGACTTCAGTTCAGAGATTCAATTTTAAGCCAGTTCTACTACATTTTCAAACTGAATTGGCTTTCCAAATCAAATTGATGGTCTAATTGGTGATCTAAATATTTTTGATAAGTTCAAAGGACTTCTGCATGTGTGCCAAAGTTTATGTAATTAATGGATTTGGAAAATTGAATCAAATCAATCCAGTTCTGATACTTTATACAGCAGTATCATTAAATCAACTTGATTTGTTGCGTATATTCAAATAGTTGAATTTTTATGTAATCAATAATTCAGATTGAATTTAATATTTGAATCAGGTTGTAGTTGATCTACACATACAAACTGAATGTATTAATTGCTATGATATTGTAGGGCAACCAGTGAAACAACTCAAGCATACTTATTGAATCTTTATATTTTGAGTTCTTCTCTATCACTGCCACATACGGGTAGGAGTTTTGGCAAATATATTTTAAGTTATTACTGCATTGTTATACAAAATGTTTATAATACATAAAGCAGCTGTGTGCAGCATTAATTACCTACAATTTTGATCAACAACGGCCATTTTTCAAAGGCAGAGGCTATTTTGAGTATACAAATATTATAGTTTAGAGTATTATATAACATATCCCATTATATTCCATTTAAATTTTGGGTTTTGCAGATATCCCAAAGGTGCCTTTTCCAAAAGACAACTGGACTGCCCCAGTTTTTTCCCCCCTAGAAATGTTTTGCTTATTATCCAAGAAGCCTCTTCAGTTCTTGGATGAGAAGCAAAATGTTTTTGAAGGGGAAAAAAAAAAACAAGGAAGTCCAGTTGCCTTTTGGAAAAAGCACTTTTTAGACAACCATGACCTGGATGATTGAGAATCTCCATAGACATTCTGCGGACACCTTTACTGATCCATGATACAGATAACTATTTTATTTATTGCTTATTAAGTAGAACATTTTTACTTTAAATTAGTATGATGCAATCAGTGGTGGATTGCTCCCGGTTCAGTCCGGTTCTTGCGAACCGATAGTAATGGTGGTGGAAGGCTCTTCCCACCCATCCCGATGTCATCACTGATGATCTGCGCATGCGCAGAAGCTTCTGTGCATGCACGCACACTTCCATTGCGAACTGGTAGTATAGGTAAGTGGAACCCACCCCCGGATGCAATAAATCTATAAAGCAGCCTCTTCAGAAGTCCTGCAATAATTTCTCATGATCAAGATATAACTTTATAGGTTTGGTCATAGCATGAAGCAAGGAACAGGGAAATAATCAGCAGTAATGTCAGCACTACCATCATGGCACATGCCTGTTAGAAAATATTTTAAACATTATTTCATGTACTCCAAATTATTTTTGTTTTGATGAAATCACATAAAAAGGAAATATATTATTAGTCTCCAAATAGTAAAAAGCATAGATTTTAGAGGAGAAAATAGATTTTTCCTTTCTTAAAAAAATCTATATCATTTTAGAAGTAAGAAATATCACCACTTAGTGAGTTTGTGTGTGAATATGTCTCCTCTCTTAATCACAGTGGACTTAATTTTTGTTACTGCTTTTCAAAGAATGGTAGGCTTATTGGAATCACTGGATGAATTTTCTTCAATCCTTTAAAATCAAGTTTTAAATACAAGTGTAAAGATTTGTAAAAAAAAAAAAACCATATAGCAAATAGGGGATTAGTGTTGAATTTAGAAAGCTTTAAATGGATTAAGAATGCCAAT
The DNA here is from genome assembly GCA_022577455.1 of Arizona elegans. NCBI lineage: Eukaryota > Metazoa > Chordata > Lepidosauria > Squamata > Colubridae > Arizona > Arizona elegans. Next base: position 230,597,856 of record JAKOOJ010000001.1, on the reverse strand, counting down.
ATACTTCTATTAATAGTTGGAAATTAAAAGAATACTTTCTATGGAAAGCTGTCTATTTTTAATATTTTGGGGGGAAAATAACTGATGGCTTTGAAGGTTGCATTCTAAAGGGCACCAGAAGGAAATAAATATATCAGTGTATCTTTTAAGATAGATATACAAATATTAAGCTCAGAAATTAATTTTAAAACTATCTAGTATTATAGATAGAATATATGGTGTCATGGAAGAGGAATACATTTCATAGGAAAAGGCTGAGATTGAGTTAAATATGGACTTTAAAATAATAGGCTATAAGAAGGAGATGGAAAAAGTTGACATGTGGGAGATAAAAAAGATGAAATACTGGATATGTAAACAAAAATGGCTGAAAAAGACACACAAATACTAAACCAGAAGAGTAACATAGATAATCTTTTTATCCTGGATTCACAAAACAGATTTCTTTAAGTTGTCAATGATTTTATGAAAAGAGATAAAGAGAACCAGAAAAGAAACCAGATGTTAGGACATTATGTGAAGAAATTAAAGGGTAAAGAATATAAAATTGGTTTATTTAATCAAGGTTAAAACAGATGCATTGAATAATTTAATGCAGTTTTGCTGATTTGAACTGAATGATATTTTAAAAGTTTTGTTTATCTATAAGAGAAGCAATATTAGAAAGAGAGTCCATTTGTTGCATTTTAAGTTTAGTTGATAAGGACTAAATAATGTTAAAATAATGCTGCTATTTCTACTAATTTTTATTGGAGTTTCATTGACTATTTTTATTGAGAGGTTTGGGAACTTTCTTTAAAGATAGAAACTGAGATGTAAATTTAAAATGAAAGATTTTAATTGGGTTTATTAATTTTAGTTTATCTTTTAGTATGTTGTTTTTGCTGATTAGGATGACATGATGAGATGTTAAAGATCTGTTTATAGGATATGGACTAAAAGATGGCTTGTTGTATTTTGAAAGTTGATTTTAAAATAATAAAGTATACCTTTGTCATACATAAGTAATCATACATCATAAAAATGATAACATATCAAATCTATTTTCCATAACATCATATTTGTTAATAATATAGGCTGCAAGTTGACATGATTTATTATTTAATACTTCAGTTGATGTTGCCTTATGCTAGAGCAAAATGTTCAAACAATATTGAGATACATTTAAATGTAGGATACATCACATACCATACAGTAGTGGGTTTCACTTATCTCCGCTAATGATTCAGAACTGTGAGAACACATGCATGCTTGCTTTGCTCGCGCACAGCACTTCTGTGCATGCGTAGAACTTTCTGTGCGTGCACAGAGTGTCCATGATGATGTCCAGGTGGGTGGGTGGAGCCTCCCGCCACCGCCGCTAAAGGTTCACCCAAACCTGGGCGAACCTGTAGAAACTCACCACTGATACCATACATCTAGGATAAATGAAGCAGAAGTACTGTGTTCATTCTGTGGTTTGCTATGTTACTGAAAAAGTGAAGCTTCGTTTATCTGCAGCAAGCTAAGATACTTAGAGAGAATGATACTTGTAGCACTTATTTGAAACCTCAGGCTTCTCTGATGGGTGGGTGTATAGTTGTATAGAAAAGCAATTCCATTCTCAGTAGGCTATCTCAGTGTATTTTCAGAAGTTTCTAATTGAAGGTATGCTTCATTTGCCTTGGCTATAAAAAAAAAGAGTCACATTTGTTCATGATTATGTCTGTAAATGACCTCATAAAATGTAGATTTGCAAAACACACAAAAGCACAACAACTCCACAGGTTATTCAGGAAATGTTTTGTGAATGTGCACAATTGTGATTTCCAATACACATTTTCAATTGTCATCCAAGGATTTAAAGCCATCAGATTTCATTTGCTTCATAGCAGCTTCTTCTAACAATATCAGGTGGCTTCTGGAATAATTTGTGGAATAGTAAATCAAGGGGAAAACCAGAGATTTAATAAAGTTTAGGTAGGAACCTAGTCAGCCTGACTCAGCCTGATTTATGCCTTGAGTTGACTTCAGAATACTTGAATAAAGTTTCATAACTGTTATTTTCTTCATTGGTTAATGAGCTGTGGAGCAGAACAGCTTCGTATGCTACTGTAATGTCTTTCTTCTTCCTGCTTCCCTTTCCCCATTTGATAGGCTGCCTTTAAAATATTTCTATAAACTCTTATGCAAATGACACAATCAATAAATAGCAATAATTTCAATACAAAAAAACAAAAATCTAGAAATTTGTGATTGTGCAGTGTTTTAATGCTATCTACATCTCTATGTAAGTTGTACATTTATGGCTTAGATTTTCTAGCTTTTCTGTCCTTAATGCCACATGAATTCAAGAATTCAAACTGAATTTCTGTCAAATCTTTTCTGTTTTTCAGGAGTACTCATCTCAAATGATCTAAGCCCCAGAGCTCACTGTAACAGCATTGCCAAAAAGGCATTAAGAATTGTTAACCTAATTTTGCGAAGCTTCTTCTCCAGTAACATTGTATTGCTAACTAGGACATACAAAACCTTTGCCAGACCAATTCTCGAATACAGCTCGTCTGCCAGGAATCCACACAGTATATCAGACATCAATGCGATTGAGCGGGTCCAAAGGTATTTCACGAGAAGAGTACTCCATTCCTCTACTCACAATAGAATCCCTTATGCCACCAGGCTTGAAATTTTGGGCTTGGACAATCTGGAACTGTGCCGCCTGCAGTCTGATCTAAGCATAGTACATAAAATTGTCTGCTACAATGTCTTAGCTGTCAACGACTTCTTCAGCTTCAACCTCAATAATACATGGGCAAATAATCAATACAAACTCAAGGTAAACCACTCCAAACTCAATTGCAGAAAATACAACTTCAGCAACAGAGTGGTCAACGCCTGGAATGCTCTACCCGACTCTGTTGTTACATCTTCAAACCCTCACAGCTTCAACCTTAAACTGTCTACTGTGATCCTCACCCCATTCCTAAGAGGTCCATAAAAGGGAAGTGCATAAGCGCACCAGCATGCCTACCATCCCTGTCCTACTGTCCCCATTTATTTGTATTCATTTCTTTCGTTCATGTCCATGTTCATATTCATACCTGCTATCTTGTACATGTTTGACAAACTAATAAATAAATAAAATAAATGTATGGGGTGACTTGTCTGCTAAAAATTAAGCTCAGGGTTTTTCTTTAGGTGTTTTATGCCACCCTGTGCTAGAACAGAAACGATAGATGAGAGCTGTGAGTTTTTCCCCCTTTCGCTGAAAAAAAGTAAGCAAAAAAAATGCTCCGGCAAACATAATATCAGGGGGCTTATTCATTCCATTATGGTTCTATTGCTAGAGACTCATAAAGGGAAGTAGCATTAAGCCTGTTTGTTCAGAGAATTAAATGCAGGTTGTTATTCTGTGAACTATAATTTACTGGAATAGAAAATAGAAAATTAAATTTGTTTTGAAAACCAAGAAGAAAAACAAAATCTATTTTCAGTCACTTTTATTTCTCACTTTTTTTACTGCAAAGTGGTGGATTAGCATATAGTAATGCTGATTGCAATAAAAATATGAAATGAATAGTGTTTATAATCCAGTACTGAACTCTTCTTACTTGCAAGGGCTTTGAGAATATATTAGAATGGATTCACTCTTCACTGTTATTTATTTGTATTGTCAACGTCATCACTATCATCATCTCATTCATACTTAATGTTCTCATTCTCAGTGGCCTCACCAAATTATATGTTGGTACATTGTTTATTAGCTTGCCTATGATTAGCTAAAATTCCCCATATGTTTAACTAAGGAAATAAAAAGCTACCAATGCTTTAAAAAAAACCTGGAAAAAAAGAGAAGTTGAAAGAAAATTATTAATCACTCAAATTATTGTTTTCTAACCCCAAATGAAAACTCAAAGCTATGTACTATGGCAATCGCAGATATCCCCCCTACACTTTTTTTTAAAAAAAAATCTGAGTGACCAAAACAACCATTCCCAACCCTTTAACTTTGAAGGAACCCTTGAAATAATTTTCTGATTTCAGAAAACCCCTACTTTTAACCTGTACAATAGGTGTACCTGCACCAGTGGTGGGTTTCAAATTTTTTTACTACCGGTTCTGTGGGTGTGGCTTGGTGGGCATGGCAGGAGAAGGATACTGTAAAATCTCCATTCCCACCCTACTCCAGGGGAAGGATACTGCAAAATCCCCATTTCCTCCCGATCAGCTGGGACTCAGGAGGCAGAGAATAGATGGGGGCAGGGCCAGTCAGAATTTTTACTACCGGTTCTCCGAACTACTCAAAATTTTCATTACTGGTTCTCCAGAACTGGTCAGAACCTGCTAAAACCCACCTCTGACCTGCACTTAGACTTATATATTGCGCCATAGTTCTTTACAGCACTCTCTGGGCAATTTACAGAGTAAGCATAATGCCCACAAAAATCTGAGCCCTCATTTTGCTGATATGAGAAGAATGGAAGGCTGAGTCAACTTTGCGCCCCATTGGGATTGAACTTCAGGCTGTGGGGAGAGTTTGCCTGCAATACTGCATTCTAATCCCCTGCATTCTTTTTTTTTTAATTAAATAAATTTTTATTTGTTTAAAAGTACAAACAAAACAGAACTAGTGACAACAAAACACACAGAACAAAACATGTAAACCAAGATTTCAAATATACATTTTGTCAAATATATATTGTCAAATAAACAACAGTAATGTATGTTCTTATTTGTGTTTTGACTCTTCCCTGTTTGATCTTACTCATATATCTATCTTTATGATTCATTGTTAATTTATGTTAGTCATTTATGTTTCTTCAAGAGAAGAATTGAAGGAGATGGGTATGGATATTGACTGGTGGCCATATCTACAAATAAAATCAAAATATAAGAAAGATTTAGCTGAATTTGGATTCCAAAATGGTCAATACGAATTAGATAGAATTTTACAAGGATCACAAGATAAATTGATAAAAAAAGTTTATAATTATTTACGAGAATACAAATTAGAAGAAGTGGTAAAAGAAAATATGATAATTTGGGCAAAAAGTTTCAGCTACAATATCCAATTAAACATTTGGGAAAAATTATGGACAATAAATTATAAATTAACAATGTCTGTATCATATAAAGAAAACATGTACAAAATGTTCTATAGGTGGCACCTCCCTCCAGCCAGATTGGCAAGAATGCTCCCCAAAACTTCTCCAACTTGCTGGAAATGTAAATTTTATAAAGGAACTTACTACCACATGTGGTGGACCTGTCCAAAAACAAAGCAATACTGGAAAATGATTAGAACACAAGTAGAAGAAATCACACAACGAGGATTAGAAATGAGACCAGAAACCTTTCTTCTAGGTATAATAAATGGACAATACGAAAAGGAAATAAAATATTTAATCATCCATATAATAACAGCAGCACGTATAATTTTTGCACAAAATTGGAAGAGTAGTGACACACCGACATTAGATAGAGTAATTAATAAGATTATGGAATGTGCAGAAATGGACAGACTTACAAAAGAATTACAAGATAAAGAGGAACATGATTATAATCTAGTAATGGAAAAGTGGTATACCTGGTTGAAAAATAGAAAAAGAAAAAAAGAATAGGGAGTAATTGGAGTTACAGAAACAGTAATCCCCTGCATTCTAATCCCCTGGTGTGCCACCAGGGATCCATGTTGTACAATATTCACAACAACAGCAAAGCAGCAGACCAGTGGCTAAGTCGCAATGCATAAAAATTCCCACCAAAGTGATAGCATTAGGTGATATGCAATGTTAAAAACTAACAACAATTATTATTATTTATTATTATAACCAGTCATGGAATATCATGGAAAGGCTAGGTTAGAATCTAAAGAATAATAAAAACTATTCTAGATAATGGATATATAACTCTTTAGTATTAAAACTCTCCCTTTCTAATGGAACAACATATTCAGAAACTAAATTCCATATTAAATATTTGCTTGTGGTCTGCTGCCTTGTCTCTGGCAGGTAGATAATTAGTTTTCATATGTTTGTCACCCTCAACTTTATTCCTAGGCACATGAAGCTATATCACTTCAATACTCTTCTCCCCTGCATTGTGTCTTCAAGCACTTCAGTGAATCTTCTCCCAGGTTCACCTAACTTCCTAATTACTGGGAAATGATAAGTCTTTTATCAGTCAAGTTTACACAGAGTAGAAACCAACAGAACATAACCCAACTTCAATTAGGGTGGTCTACTGTTTTTAAACCAGTGTGTAATTTCCAGATGACAATCTTCCTCCCTTCATGTTTCTCTCCCCATCCCATGGTATAGCAATAGCACTTAGACTTACAGTATACGGTATACTGCTTCACAGTGCTTTATTGCCCTTTCTAAGTGGTTTACAGAGTTTGGGTCCTCATTTTACTGCCTTCGGAAAGACGGAAGGCTGAGTCACCTTTCAGTCAGTCAGGATTGAACTCCTGGCTGTGGGAAGAATTAGCCTGTAGTACTGTATTTTAAACCACTATGCCACCATGGCTCTTTATCATCACTTCTAATGCCATGTCACATCATATACTTATATCGTCCCACTCACATCGTCTCCTTTTCCTATGTAAGATTTATAAGTATAAGAATAAAAATTAACTTTTACCCTCAATTCATTATCAGTAAAGCGAAGCACAGTAGTTTTGACTGGGTGCCAGGATACCTGAAAAGTGAAGCAAGGCATGGCCCTAGGTCATGGGTGAAATGCTCCTGGATCAGACCGGATCGCCTGGTCCGTTAGTGATCTTGGCTGGTGGTTGGGTGATCCGGTAGCGATGGCTGAGGAAAGCTCTGCCCACCTGCCCAGGTGTCATTACTTCCTAGTTTTAACCAGGAAGTAATGTGTTTTTTCTGGTTTTGCTCATGCACAGAAGGTCTGTGCACCCACATGGCCAAACCGGTAAGGAAGGTAAGTAGATTTCACCCCTACCGTAGGTCGAAAAAAATCCCCCCCAAAACAACATATTAAAAAAAAATCCCATCTTGGTTGAAACTTTGAGGGTCAAAGAAGGGCTGTTTTAAATAGAAACAAATGGAAAGCATTGCTAAATGGTTAGCTCCCTTGCTTGGAATGGTGGATTGAAGAAAGTTGCCAAGCTATGAAGTTTACAATGACTTTTTCTTTTTATCTAATTATTGATGCCTACCAAGGCAACATATGCATTTTAATGGTGCAATTTGTAGAACTGACAGAAAAAAGAAACCCACCATCCTTGAATTCCTGCTGGAAAGCTGATGGGTGCTCACCTCTTTTCTGCTTCTATTAGTTCATATAATGGCTTCCAAGATGAGAGAACATAGCAAGTAACACAAACTGTTGGCGATGCATGACTTCTACCAACTGCTTGGAAAATGAAAGCAGATGCGGCCGGTAGGAGGCTGCCTAGCTCCAAGTGCAATCTTAGTAATTGGGGGAAAAAAATCATTAATTCCTGAGAAGAAAAAGAGGATTGCTATTTGAAGATACTGTGCTTTTTTGTTCATTTGTTCTAGAGCATACCAACTTTATTGGCTTAAGGACGTTGCAATTTTTTTTTTAAAAAAATTGTAGCTGCTTTACTTACAAAATTTTATATGAAAACAAATTAAACATTCTGGGAACAACAAAAGAAACACATGCTAACAATATAATAAGATCCCTGGTGATTATAATCCTTAATATAGTATAGATATGCTTCTGAGAAAACTGAAAAGCACTAACTGCCGACAATAGGATGGAAAAGCAAGAAATATATTGACTCTCATTGTGAAACATTAGATTATGCAAAAGCCCTCAGGTATTGTGAGGTTTCAATGAAAATTTGGCTGTCAATCGAGACAGCAGTCAAAGAGGGTGGAATTAGTAATTCAATAAGAACTAGCAGTTAATTTTGCTATTGCCTGTCTGCCAGTCTCAGTCTCTTTGCTGAGATAGGCTTGAATCAGTAAGAGTGAGAGTGCTGCTCCTATTGATACAAATAATGGCATCAATTGAGATTTTTTTTCCCTTTCAATCACATCTGATCAAACAGAATCAGAGACTGCTGGGACTAGTCTCTGCAGTTTTACTCGCAAGGTTTTTCAGAAGTGGTTTTCCATTGCCTGCTTCCTTGAGTTGAGAGAGAGTGACTGGCCCAAGGTCACCCATCTGGGTTTGTGCTTAAAGATGACTGGAACTCACTTTCTCCCAGTTTCTAGCTTGATGCCTTAACCGCTATCCATTATCCTACTATACATTATGTAAGCCTTAGCAAACAGTTATACAAGGCTGCCTTCAATGGTTTGAAGCCTTTTTTTGTATCCGATGTGGCCATTGAACCACAAGAGAAGGCATTACAAGGCAACTCCTCCCTGTGATGCTTTTCAGATTAAGAAATTTGGCCTGCTAAAGAGGTGCCAGAACAATGGAAGGTAGGGAAATTGACATCAGCAGCAACTTAATTCTCAAAAACTAAGTTGAAAACATTGCTGAAAAAGATTTAAAGTAGTTCTCAAGTACCTTGAAAATAACAGGGTAAAAAAAGAAAAGAAAAGAATGTGGGGAAGAAATAATAAACCAAAGGGCATGTTGGCTTTTTGGGTTCAGATATGCTAAGGCATTTATAGAAAGAGGTGTTATTTCAGTTGGCTCACAACTAGCCATGTTTCTAATTCATCTTTCTTATAGTTTTGTCTATGACTGTTCCATATATACATGCTATTTCCCCATAGTTGTATCTTCAGCTGTTCCTAATGAAAAGGTTCTCAAAACTTGTTCCCCAGAAATATCCTCTGGCATCTTGAGAGATATCACACACACAAAATGCTTAAAGTGGATCTCTAGGTCAATGTGCAAGCAAGCAAGGTCAGCTGGTCCTTGTACTTGTCATTTAAAAGTCTCATCATTGCTGCTTTCTGAATTCTGTACTCTGAAGTCTATGTCTCCTTTCATTCAGTGAACCTAGCTTGGTTGCGTATAAGTGATTGTGATGCAATGGTTGGCTGTTCTTAGCAAGTCATGTCCTGATAATATAAGTAAAAAAGATAAATAGATCTGCCAGATTTGGATTTCATTTCCAATCAATGTCACCCAACATGGCTTATCAAAAGAGATTATATATGTAGCCTAAAATTTTGTAGCCTAAAATTTTGAAGGGCACAATTTGCCTGTACTTCAGTTTTCTTATTACTTTTACAGTAGTTTAAATAGAAGGCATTTAATAAATAAGGGCTGTTGTTTTGGTCCACCAGCAGCCTGCAGAGCTGGCAGTGGAGTCAGACAGTGAGGAGGCTGGGGAGGAACATGGGCCAGTCCTGGAGTCTGGGGAAGGCCCAGATGAGGGCTCTGTGTCAGAGGCAGAGATGGGGCCAGGACCATCTGGGAGTGATGCGCAGACTCCTGAGCCCCAGAGTTGGATAGCAGACAGACAGAGGAACAGGAGGAGCCTGTTCCCAGTGCACGCATGTGCAGAGCTGCCAGAAGGTAAGAGCAGCTAAAGCAAAAGGGACAACTCAGGAGTAAGGCCAGGAGAGGAGATGATTGGTCCCTCCCATAAGGCTTAAAAGAGAAACAAAGGCACTTGGGCCTTTTGCAGGAAAGATTACTAACTCTGTTTCCAGTCGGCATCTCTTATTTGTTTCTGAACTTCATGGAGCTTTGCCAAGTAAGGCCTTTAGCGGGGTGTCAAAGAAGATAAAGGTTGGTGATTATCCCGAAAGACTTCTTCCGAATGACTTGTTTTGCAATAAATTGGGACTCAGCTGGGAATGAACATAATTCTCAGCTGTTACAATCAAATAGTTTTTTTTTGGGACTAATTGTGTATTGTAATGACTCAGTAAGCCTAGGTCACAACAGCTGTTTTGTCAGAAGCCTTAATCTTATCACAAGCCAAAGCCATAATATCTATTAATTCTGAAAAATGGCTGCATGGAGTTCAATTAGCCAACTTGGAACCATTTTATTTTTACCCTACAGGGATACAGTCCTGCCTTTAAATAACATTTACAAACACTTACAAATAACACTTACTAAGGACAGCGTATACATCAGTGGTGGTATACAGCCAGTTCTATCGGGTTCGGGCGAACTGGTAGCAGTGGCTGCGGGAGGCTCTGCCCACCCACCCAGATGTCATCATGTCCTGTGTTTGACCCTCTGCACATATGTGGAAGGCTCTGAGCATGTGCAGAGATGGTGCATGCAAGCTCATATTTGCGAACCAGTAGCAAAGGTAAGTGAATACCACCCCTGGTATACATGGAGGCCATCCATATGGAACCTTATGCAACAAGAATTTTCCAGTAAAGAGCATTTTTAAAACTAGGCATTCCAGAGTGATTATGAGCCTTCAACAGAGCAATCCCAACATGCCTCAGGGACAGGGGTTGAGAGGTAATACAATGAAAGTGTGTAAAGCAATCCTGAAGAAATCAGTGGGACAAATAATGACCAGTAGGAAATAACAATTAAAGAGGAAGTAGCAATTTTTCAAGGAGGAAAGAGCATTTAAATCCATAAGTGGCAAGGAGGAAACGGCAAAGAACAATACCTGTTCTTTGGTATTAAGTAAGTAATGGAACAGCATGTACAGTGCAGTTTTTAGAGAAGGGAGCAGAGGGGGTATTCAGCCGGTTTGCATCAGTTCGGGCAAACCGGCAGTGAAAATCGTGGGTGGCCCTGCCCACCCACCCCTATTTAGGCATGTTTTTGAGGCTGGGCGCATGTAGCAAACCAGTAGTAAGAATATTGGAAACCCACTGCTGGAAGGGAGCCAATCCTGTGCAAGATCAGGGGAAGTCTTTTTGCTGTAAGGTGTGTGTGTGGGGGGGCGGGAGAAGAGGGACATAAAGAGAATGATCTGGAAATGCAGGCATAAGAAGAGGTGATTGGCTTTAATGGAGGGATTCTGAAAAAAAAATAATGCGTGAAGAAAGGTAATGTATGGAAGGCTGAAAAAGGAGAACTAATGTGTTTGGATGTTACTTTGTCCATTATATTGAGGTTTGATGGTAGATGTAGGTCACATGAGTTCACATAAAAGAACAGGAAAAAAGGAGATCACTATCAATCACCAGCCATTTTTAGTTGGATCAGTACAACACAAAGTCCTCCTAGAGCTGGGGACTAGGACTAGTTCAAAATGTAGACATTATTATTTTGTTTCTTGGTGTAATCTGGAACCATCTGATAAGCAAAGGTGGTTTGCTCTTGGAAACCTCAATTGGGGCTTGCGTTGGAACCGGGAACCCCCAAGGCTGTGGATATGAGGTTTAAGGCAGTGGTGAAATGTAAAATTTGTTAGTACTGGTTCTGTGGGCATGGCTTGGTGGTGGTGGGGTAATGTGAGTGGGTGGGCGTGGTCAACTTTTTTTTTAACTTTTAAAAGCATCAACCGAAGAAAATGCTTTTAAAGGCTTTTAAAAGGCTCTGATGATCCCAGCTGAGCTGTGCGGCTTTTATTCTTTACTTTTAAAAGCATTTTTTCAGCCGAAGAAAAAATGCTTTTAAAAGTAAAAAAAAAAAAGCCTCTGATGATCGCACGGCTCAGCTGGGCATGGGGGGGGGGCAGGGATTTTTGCTACCGGTTCTCCAAACTACCTGCCGCCATTGCTACCGGATCACGCGATCTGGTCCGTACCGGGAGCATTTCACAGGTATAAGTTTAACAATGTGTTGAACTTATACCTGTCATTATAACACATAGGCCTCTGCCAATTGCATGGTCAAACTTCGTGAGATGTGATTTTGCCTTCCAGTGAAATGTGTCTGGTGTTATGTGCTCCAGCACTTGCTTGATTGAAAGTTACCATTCTTTATATTTGTAATCCAATTAAGGTTTCAAGAACATGTTTGCTCCATATTCCCATTGTGGCAATTTTACTACCATACTAATTCATCCTAGAGGTAGGATTGGCTTTAAACTTAAAAGCTTCATAGCCCTCACAGGTAAACCACATAGGAAACATGGCAAGATGAATTAATTCTACTTTATTGTAAAGAGTTTTAACAGACTCATGCAAATCTGGAAGCACCAACTTCCCATCTCCATCTTCAACTGGTTGATCCATTAGGCTGGGTCCTTCCTAAATTGCTTTTCCTCTGACCGTTAAGTCCCCGTCTCTCTTGTCTGATTGCTTCCTAAGCAGCCTCACTTCCCCTCATTTCCCAAAGTCATCTACAAGGCTTCATTCACCGGTGTGGCAGATAAAGAGGTTTTCCATAAGGTCTAAGTTTTGTAATAAACTCTTGTTATTTTCAGTATGGAGATTTCTCCTCCTATATAACCATGAATTTGCACATTGTTGGAATTTCAAGGGCTACAGTAATTTAGAATAAATGAAAGGGTTGGGATGGGTCCAGGGAAGTCCATGAGGCACAAGCTTTCCTTCTTTCAGATTCAGTGGGAGGGAACTACTTTTGGTGGCCCAGTTGGTATGTATGTATGCATGTATTTATTTATTTAGAAAATTTATAAGGCTGCCTAATTCATGGTGACTGTGGACAGCTTTCTGCGCCAGCTCAGAAAGCTCAAACTGCCAAAGGAGCTACTGATACAGTTCTACAGAGGAATTATTGAATCTGTCATCTGCACCTCTATAACTGTGTGGTTTGGCTTTGCAACCCAACAAGACAGACACAGACTTCAGAGGATAATTAGAACTGCAGAAAAAACAATTGTTACCAACCTGCCTTCCATTGAGGACCTGTATACTGCACAAGTCAAAAAGAGGGCTGTGAAAGTATTTACAGACCCCTCACATTCTGGACATAAACTGTTTCAACTCCTACCCTCAAAACAACAGTATAGAGCACTGCACACAAGACACAAGAACATTTTTTTCCCGAACGCCATCACTCTGCTAAACAAATAATTCCCTCAACACTGTCAAACTATTTACTAAGTTTGCACTACTATTAATCTTCTCATCGTTCCCACCATCCATCTCCTTCCACTTATGACTGTGTGACTGTAATTTTGTTGCTTGTATCCTTATGATTTACATTGTCTGTTTCCTAATATGATTTGATTGCTTATTTGTACTCTATGACTATCATTAAGTGTTGTACCTTATGATTCTTGATGAACGTATCTTTTCTTTTATGTACACTGAGAGCATATGCACCAAGACAAATTCCTTGTGTGTCCAATCACACTTGGCCATAAAAAAATATCTATTCTTAAAAAGGTAAAATCATGGGAGTTGGAGCAGGTAATAGTGTAACATGATATGATGAGGATGGGATTTTGTGAAATTTATTTGCCTATAGTTGTAGCATTAGTTTTGATTTTATAAAAAGTTTTTAAGGAATTTGCTTGGGACCTAGTACTAGTTTTCATGTGTTCCTATTTTTGTGATGATGAGTAGCTCCAGCAGTTCTTGGAGCAGCAAGTTTTTTTTTCAGTTGTCAAAAACAAAGAAATTGATTCTTAACAGCAGGGAGAAATCCATTGGCTCCACTATAATAATTGGATATGGTATATACATGCAAAACCACACACAAGACTTGGAGAGGTAACTTGGATTTATCTCAACAAAGAGCTTCACACAGTGAAGGCAACACAGCTTTCTTCAAAGTGGTGATATGATTTATCTCAACACAGCACTCTTATTTTGCAGCCTTGAAGGCACTGAAAACACTGGAAGAGACTTCTGGACATGGGTACCTGTGTGCACACCCCTCTTTGGCTTCTCTGAATGCCAATTAAGCAGGCAAAATGTAACAGCATAGATAGTTTGCTCTGAAAAGTTAGGAGAAGAAGCTCACTCAAGTCTTTGTCAAAGCAAACAGCCACTTGAAAACTTGCTCTGCCTTGTATGTAGTATATCTACGGAGAACTCCTTCTATACAAAGTTATGGCTTTTGTGCATCCTATAAAATGTGAACATGGAGTGTATGTGAAAAACTGACAGCTACGCCAAGCACAGTTCCTTTCTCCTTTTAGCCAGTATATATTGGTATATTTAGCAGGGAATAAAAGCAACTGGTTTGAGACATTACTTTATTCTGTCATTTCCAGGAGAATTCTTTTCATAAAGGTTTATTTCATCATCTGTATTGGTAGGCCAAAATAAGCCTTTATAATTAAGGTCGTAATGAATGAAGCACTCAGTACTTTTACTTGAAGATATGTTGGGCTGTAATAGCTTAAACCTCTGAAGACAGCAATTGCAGTGAGACTTTTTTATTATTGAAATTATAAGCAAACAGTATGAATTTGCGGTTCAGATATGCTGGTGGAGAGAGATACAATGTGTGGTAAAAATTCACATAAAATGAGGCAAAACAATTCAATTGCTGCAACATAACTATGAAAAAAAAAAGATTCTTATATACCACATAACTCAACTAAGCAATAGCACTTAGAGTTATATATCACTTCACAATGCTTTATAGTCAGTAGTGGGAGTCACATTTTTTTACTACCGGTTCTGTGGGCATGGTTGGCATGGCTTGGTGGGCATGGCTTGGTGGGCATGGCAGGGGAAGGATACTGTAAAATTTCCATTGCTTCCCCACTCCAGGGGAAGGTTACTGCAAAATCCCCATTTCTATCCTGATCAGCTGGGACTCGGGAGGCAGAGAATAGATGGGGGTGAGGCCAGTCAGAGGTGGTATTTACCGGTTCTCTGAACTACTCAAAATTTCCATTACCGATTCTCCAGAAATGGTCAGAACCAGTGGTGGGATTCAAATAATTTAACAACCGGTTCTCTGCCCTAATGATTTCTTCCAACAACCATTTCACCAAACTCAGAAAGTTAACAACCGGTTCTCCCCAAGTGTTGCGAACTGGTTGAATCCCACCACTGGTCAGAACCTGCTGAATACCACCTCTGTTTAAAGCCCTCTCTAAGCAGTTTACAGAATCAGCATATTGCCCCAACAATCTGGCTCCTCCTTTTACTGACCTTGGAAGAATGGAAGGCTGAGTAAACTGAGTCAGCTTTGAATCAGTCAGGCTCAAAGCTGACTCAGCAATGGGTAGAATAAGCCTGCAATATTGCATTCAGTGGCAGTGGGCAGAATAAGCCTGCAATACTGCATTCTAATCACTGCACCACCATTTAATCCCATTTAAAAATATTGTTCCCATTGAAGAGAATATCTGTAGCTCAGGGTTGAATTGTGGAGTCCTTGGCACTGATGTTACCTTGCTGGATAATGAAGTGTCTGCAGACAGCCAAGCTCAGAGAGCACCAAGGACTTCACATTATTCTTTCTCCACTTCTCTTTCTGCCCTTTTTCTAAGGTTCCTAGCAATCCCAGCTCTGTTCCAGAATCAACTGTCAAATAAAAGCCTGATGTTTTCACAATGCATTAGTTTCATTCGTAGTCATCAATTACACTATTTTAAGATATCTTTCCTCCTGGACAAAACAGATTCCTTTCAGTTATTTTACTTTCAATTACTATTGAATTGTGGATTAGGATCCGAAAATCTGATAAAGATCGTGATTTGGTCTTTAAAGAATTAGCTGTAAATGAGCAACACTATACATTTTAATTAAACATGATTTATGCATGATAACTGACAACCCAAAGTAATTATCAAAATGACCCTGAAAACAAATCTTTCCCATTTAGACAAACTAGTAAATTTTTAAATAGAAACAATAACTTAGGCTATTTTTTCTCTGCTGGTTGCTGGAGGCAAATATATCCAACTACAAGAATTAGCTTCACTTTGCCACAGTTCTGCTGTAAATGCTTGATAAGAATCACCTTGATCTTTGGGTTCACAAAAATGCTCCTTTTCTGTCTGGTTTAACTCATCTAGTTTGAGAAAATCTGAGTCAAGCATCATATAATGAATCTCACCACAAAACAACAGAGCCCACTTAAGATGTATATAAAAACTAAACTTTGGAAATAAAGTCTCTTCTGAACAAGATCAATTGTCTCCTTAAAAGATCTTCCTCCCTTTCCACCAGAACCATGCTGACCAGTTTCATTTTATTGAAAAATTTTTCAAGAAATCACCCTACCTCCATTTAAGTTCTAGACTACATTACTTTTAAAGTAGACTTGATTACTAGTTAAACACTTTTTTTCAGAATTAACATGTTTGATAGGGTTTGGATATTTATCAATACATTAGCATACATAAGGAATTAAAAACATTGTGATCAAAATATAGCCTCTGTATAAACTACAGTAGTGGCCAAAGTTGTGGAAACCTTTTGGGAAAAGTGTATTTTTGAGGTTTGATTGCTAAAAATACCAGGGTTCTTTTTTTTTTTTTGTTTGTTTGTTTGTTTTTTTTTTTTTGTTTTTTTTTTGAGTTTCAATATAATCATCTTTCACTGCTGGAATGCCCTCGGAATAGCCCAGACCTTAACCCAATTGAAAATCTATGGAGCCGATTAAAGAAACTTGTTAGTCAGAAGTGAACCAGCAAAAAAAAAACCAGTTAATAGAAGCAATCATTCAATCTTGGTTTCACATTATAACAGCTGCAGAACTAAAAGACTTGGTTCACTCCATGGGAAGACGTTGTAAGGCCATAATTCAAGCTAAAGGTTACCCAACTAAGTATTAACTGATGTGGTAATTTTTGTATATTTCATTTTTTCTATGGCAATAATTTTTGTATATCTCATTTTTTCTACGTGTTTCACTTTTCACTTCACTTTATACTGTAACTGCTATTATAATAACAAACCCTTCATAAAAGTTATTGCATTACATTCTTGATTAAGTTGTCTTTCCATTGATACATAATTTTATGGTACTACCCCCCGCAAAAAAGTTGTGTTATTAGCTAGTTCTGGAAAATACACTTTTCCCAAAAGGTTTCCACAATTTTGGCCACTACTGTAAAAGAAGAACACTTTGTTAGATTAGAGATCAGACCCTGGGCTGGGTTTCTTTGAATTAAAGGGCCAGAATTAACTACAGAGATAGAACCAAGATCAATTTCAAGATGATTAGGATTGGTTGCTTAGTCAACCAGATGTTAATTATTTAAACTTGTATGCCACCTGACTTTGGGTCGTAAAACCTAAATAAAATAAAGATAAAAGGTGGCAAGTAAGATGAAGTAAGTGATGGGGTTCAGTCTCTCACTAAGGGCCTCAGTAAAAGTTCAGGTCTTTACTTATAAATATAGTGGGATCAATTCAGGTCTTTAGTTATAAATACAGTGGGATCCAGGAGATCTTGTTCCAGAGGACAGATGCTCTACACAGTAGATGTTCCAGGATCCTGACAGTTAACATAATTGGCTGAATGAGCCAAAAGAATATGTGAGGAGAAGTCAGGGAAGATTACAGTCTAAGGAGCAAAAGAATGATTGAAATCTGTACATCTTAAACAACTGATCTCAACCCCAACAATTTTAAGATGTATAGACTTCAAGTCTCAGAATTTCCCAGCCAACATGCTGAGAGTTGAAGTCCGTACATCTTAATGTTGCTGAGGTTAAGAAACACTGCTTTAGACCAATGGTTGAGAATGATAAGATTCTTTCTCTCTACATCTTCTTCCCTTTGATGACAGAGGAAGATCAGCACAGTCCCTGTTACTACCTACCAATTGGACTAACAATTATAGGTCCATTCAGTTATAAATTGTTCCAAAAATATCTAAGAGAACTATATGGAGTCCTCCATACTGAAGACTAATGTGTGATCTCTTGATTTCTACAGCCAGAAATTCTGCAAATAACATTCAGCTAAAATTGATAAGCAATCCAATTTCCCTCATGCACTTGCCAGCAAAAAAGGTTGGTAGGCAGTAAATTGATTTATTGCCCATTTTCAGCTTAGCTGTCTCTATGCCTCCTAAAGTAATACTTCTACTATATCAGTGGGTGTAAACTGTTAAGTGTGTAGTTAGGATGAATACCATAAAGAATGAATCAAGGGTTTAATTAAAACTTGGCTGGCAACTCTCCATACCTAGCATAACTTCAGACTTTCTCTCCCTTTCTGGAGAAAGGGATAGCTGGGTAGACATGTTGCATTTTTTCTTTGCTGACTTTTCTTCAGTAATTTTCTATCATGCAAATCATGCTGATCTCCTCTGTGGTGGCCTAGAGGTGGAGCTCTTGCCTCACAATCAGGAGGTTGTGAGTTTGATCCAAGGTAGAGGCAGACGTGGGTGTCCTGCTTGGGCAGGGGGTTGGAGTAGATGGCCTGCAAGATCCCTTCCAACTCTCTTAATCTGTTATCTGATCTTCAGTCTGAAATTTCAAACTGAAATTTCTTGCATTGTGAATGGCATTGCTTGCAAGCCATCTTCTGGGAATCTTCTGTAAATCCACCAACAACTCTCTTCCTACTAATTCCTTTCAACATCCTCCTTCCCTACTCATGACAGATTATATACCTTAAAAAAACAATAACCTATTTTTCTTCCAGCCACAGGTGATATACTGCTTGTTATGTCCAGGAGATCACAAGACAAGAAGGCAAACAAGCTTACTTGCTCAATTCTGTCAGAGTACCACCAAAACTGTGTGAACGGAGAGCTCTTCCAGCATAGGAAGCTGTGCTGTCACAGTGATTAAAATGTAGGATTGCAGGCTAACTCTACTCACATTGCCAGAAGTTTGATTCCTTCAATCCTGACCGGCTCAAGCTTTCCATTCTTCCAAGTTGGTAAAATGAGAACCCAGTTTGTTGGGAGCAATATGCTGACTCTGTAAACTGCTTAGAGTGGGCTGTGAAGCACTGTAAAGTGGTATATAAATCGAAATGCTACTGCTGAGCAGCTCTGGGCATGTACTGTGTGCCAAAGCTACCTGTACTATTTGGGGTAAAAGCAGTGGATAAAACCTATTATATCACACAACTGTTTTACCAGCTTTCTATATGTACATCTCATGAGTGTTGAGATGCTGAGTCCACATCCTATTGTATCCCTTATCTTCTCCCAGCTAATAATGAGTGGTTAAGAAAGGTCAGTAATACAAAAGGGCCAAAATACCTCCAGGAGAAGACCTAAAGCTTTATCTAACTTTGTTGGCTGAAATGCTTTCCTACCTGACCAATTCAGCAAACACGGCAGGATTGGCCGCACTGTGGAAGTTACATAATTTGGATTATACTCGACAAGATTGTGCAGCATTAGGTGGCTTCAATGTAAGCTATAGACAGTTCTGAACCCCTAATTCTCTGGAAGAACTTTGGCTGATGCTGGATAAGTGAAAAAAATAACATTTCCTTCACAGTAGAAGCCTGAAGCAATTTGAAGGCACTCCTATTGATTTATTGAGACAAATCAGATCATTTCCATGATCCAAATAATTTGGTCAACACAGATCTACACCATTCAGCACAGACTCATTTGCTAACATCCCAGTGAAGCTTGTTTCTGGAGTTCTGACTGAAATTCTCTTTTAACTGTTTAAATCACAAATGCTAAATGGTCATTGCTTTATTATTAAGCATATGCTGGGGAAAAGTTTATATGCTAGGCTGAGCACTGAATTGCCATTGGCACTTCTGATTTATAATCTTGTTGGAAATCTCTTCCAGCTGAGGGTTCTCACTAGTGTTTTGAGGCCTTAGGCAAATACTACTCAAAGGAGTAATGAAAGCAGTTCATGCTGCCCATTTTTGAGTCTCTGCAGTCCTTTATGCCTAGGGCAAAACAAGGTTTGAAACTATAGTAATGAATGAACAATATTTCATGACAGAATAAGTTTTTTGTGAGTGTACAAAAATCTTCTATTCAAGATAAGAGTACGTTTTACTAAAATCTTTCTCTGTGTTATTAAAGGCAAATATGAACCAGATGCTTGAGAATATAGGAATATTGCTTGTATTCATGAAGATGGATTGATAGATCTACCCAAACATATTTCAGGATCATCTAAAGTAACTTGGCTTATTTATTGAATGCCTTCTAATTTTTATTAGAGGCTTCCTGGAACATAAATAATTCTGCTGTCCTCAATATTAAGCCTGATCTAATCTCAAATTCATTTTACAGAATTCAATATTCTATCCCTATGTGACTCTCCATGTACCTTGATTGTATTCATTTTCTTTTAAGCTTCTTTTCTATGTTACATCTCACTTTCCTCTGTGAAGGAGATGTGTGGTTTCTAACACATACACACACACACAGAGAGTGGCAATTTTAATTATTATTTCTCATGCAGAATCTGAACAAAATATAGGAAGTCATCCAAAAAATATAAAAAGTGTGGTTTGATAAACCAAATAAAAACAATAGTACCTGACTGATACTGCAATACAAGGAAAACAGGTTTTGTCTGTTCAGAATGCCCTGATATGGCCCTCATTTCACAAAGGATAAAGCACTGGGGAGCATGTGAGAATTATTCTATAGGAACAACTTTCTGCTTTTATTTAAAAATACAAGGAGGTAAATGAAAATGATGGCCATTTTTCTAGTCTTGTTTCTCATATGTCAAAAGATGAAAGGGAAAAAGTTGAACACAAAAAGATTACCACCAAAGAAATCAGGGCTACTACAGTATGCTTTTCCTACTTCTATTTCTATCACCTATCTTTCCCAGCTCAAGCAGCCATTCTTGCTAAAGTTTCTTTGAGGACATGGTATAATCATTTTTTTAAAAATCTATTCAGAGACTCTGAAATTCACACAATCTTCCTTTTATCTTGCTAAAAAAAAGCACGTACATTTCCTTTGAAAAATATTTCACGTTAGTCTCATATCTCCCCAACATACAACAGCAAAATTAGAGTGTGTATAATTCTTCTCAGATTAACTCAGACCTAAATTCTGGTTTAATATATTTATGGTTAACAGTGAATGTTTTTAATAACACTGTCTATTGAAAGTTTTAGAGATACACTATTATTAGGTAATACATTATATGATTGTTCTGAAATTCTTTTCTTAGTTCTTTTCATCCAGAGAAAATATTGGGATTGTTGAAAAGGTTGGAAGAAACAAGAATCATGTAATCCTAGATAATTTTTATAAACAATGCTGTAATTTTCAAATAAGTCTTCTTTTCCTATATTTTCTACATTCTTCAGCAGTCCTTCTACTTGTTGTGGGATCTCTGAAGATAGAACTTTGGTTTCAGTTCCATTTGTTATCTAGATAAAACCACTGGGTACATCATTAGGGAAATTGGGATGGGAAACTCTACAATTAGGCTAATGATGCTGAGTTTTATTTCTCTCTAACAGCTGCAGTAGAAAAGGCCATGCACTGGGTCTTGAGAAGATTAGCAAACTGGAAGTGGAACAATAACTTGAAGTTGAAGCTATGTGGGTGAGCTTGGGAAAGATTCTCAGTTTGGGGTCCCGAATATATAAGTGCCAATTACCATCTTATGTTTGGAGATACTTTTTCTTTCATGACTCACAAATTGGTAGCTTCAATACTAGATTATTGTAGTGTTTTTCCGTGGGGTCATGCAACTGGTGCTTTCTGTATATTCTCAGGATTTGATTTATAAAAACCCAGCGTGAGGCATCCCTTCTTTTTTTTTTCTCCCTTTATAGAAATAATGTTGTATTTTCAAGTGCACACCTTAGCAAAATTAATTATAGCAATATGTGCCAAGGTCGTCCCTATGTCCTTTACTTTCTTCTGCTAATTTGGTGGCTTGAAATTTTTTTTTTTAAAAAAAAATCCTTCCAATTTAAATGGTTTTTTCTTTAATCTCTTGAACTGTGCAACCTATAGTTCTCCTAACTACTGCTTACAAGAAATATCTTTCATGTATTCTTCTGTGTTCCTAAATGTTCTATCTAATACTGCCTAGAATTGAGAAATATACTCTATTTCAAGATATTGACCAACAATTTCCCTCAGGTAGCCAATCTAAGTTTTCCTATAGCTGGTAATCTCTCTTATATCATCTTTATCTTCACTCCAAGAAGAATAAATCTCTCTTCATTTCAGCACATTTCTTTGGATTGTATCCACTTCTATTTCAAGAGAATTCAAACTTTCCTCAAAGCTATGTTGCGGGGGGTGGTGAGAGGTTTCACCACTACAACATCATTAGGATTGCCAACCATCCCTGGGTATTTATTTTTATTTATTTATTTTGTAAAACCAACAGTCCATTTTTAATAACTACCATACCATTGTTTAGATCCATTTTACTTTCATGCCATTAGACACATTCATCAGTACCCTCTCCCCCAGTTATCCTTGGAGGTAGCTCTTTGGAATGGCCCTGTGCGTGTGTGTGTGTGTGTGAATTTGGCCTTTCCCAGACACCTACCTTTAATGGGTATTAATCTATTTAGCCTATTGCTAATATTTGCACATACATATAGTACCTACATAATATACACACATGCCAATCATATTATATTCTTCCAGGTTAGGCAATTATGTGCTGAACACACACACACACACACAAACAGTAACTGAAAGAAATCAAAGACATGAGATAAGGAAAAGAAAAGGGAACATAGATCAAATGTTGTATAAACACTATTCGCTATAGCTCTCCATTTCTACCCATTCTACCCTACTGTTTCTTGCTTTTGTGATATCCATGCACTGTTTTGCACATTGCATTTTGTTGATTACAGTTCTCATATTTCTCTCTTTCAGAATCTCTTAAATTGATACAATCACAATGTCTTTTCCCCTTCTTCTAAATCCATTCACTCTTGTTTCTATGTTTTTCAGAGTTGATCCTCATCATTCTGTTCATGTGACCAAACCCTCTCACTGTACTTTCATACTTGCCACTCCCTTCTGTATTAAATACACCTTCATACAGCATCAATGAATGAATGAATGATCTTGTCTCTTGTTCTATCATACATATTTCTTAAGTGCTCCACTCTTACTTTTATGATTCTCCTGACATTCTCAACTCTCATTTTCGTATAAGAAAGTGGGCAGAAGCAAAGTCTTTCTTTTTTATATAATTTTTAGTAAAAAGTTTTACATAGAGCATAAAAGCTAGCCCAAGCTAACACAAGAGTAAAATTAGCAAAGAAACAATTGCAATCAGTCTGACTTCCATAGAAAATCTGTAAACTACAGAAGGAGAGCTGAGGAGATATCTACAGACCCTCATTTCCTGGACATAAACTGTGTTAACATCTCCCCTTGGAGTGAAGCTATACAGCCATGATGGTGAACCTATGGCACACGTCCCAGAGGTGGCATGCAGCACCGTCTCTATGGGCACATGAGCCATCATCCTAGTTCAGCTTTGCTGTGCATGCATGCGCACCTCCCGCTGCCCAGCTGGTCTTCGGGTCTCTGCCGTGCATACGCAGGGGGTGCGCACATGCACAGAGGGTGCACATGCATGGGGGCAATGCACACTTTGCATTTTGGGGGTTCACATGCGCGCTTTGCGCACTCGGTCCAGAAAAGGTTAACCATCACTGCTATAGAGCATTACATGCCAAAACAACTAGATACAGGGACAGTTTTTTCCCTTATGCCATCACTCTGCTGAGCACCTAATTCTCATAATGTCTATGTATATTTATACAGGTACTATGGCTGCAGTATTATTATTGTCTGTCTTATTATCTTCTTTGTT
This sequence comes from Arizona elegans, assembly GCA_022577455.1. NCBI lineage: Eukaryota > Metazoa > Chordata > Lepidosauria > Squamata > Colubridae > Arizona > Arizona elegans. The sequence continues at coordinate 230,574,404 of JAKOOJ010000001.1, read as the reverse complement.
ACCCTCTCTAATTGGGATGATGATGATGATGATTCTGTTGCTTTGCTTATACACTGAAAACTTCTGCACCGGAGACAAATCACACCTGGATAAATAAAGTATTCTGTTATTCTAATTCTAATTCTAATTCTAATTCTAATTCTAATTCTAATTCTAATTCTAATTCTAATTCTAATTCTAATTCTAATTCTAATTCTAATTCTAATTCTAATTCTATTAATATAAGCTGTCCCATGACTTTTTTTCTAATTGCTTGTCCATTAGAGCTGCCCTTTGGAATGAACTGCCCCCAGAAATTCGTAAAATCTCTGATCTCCGTGTATTTCGCTGTGCCCTCAAAACCTTGTTGTTCCGCCAGGCTGGGCTATCAATCTAAAGATTTTAATTGGTTTTTAAATATGGGATTTTAAATTTGGAGTTTTATAATTGAGCCTATCATTTAATAATTTTAATTATTTTTAAATTTTGTCTGTCTTTGTGCTTTTAATTAGGCTGTACACTGCCCTGAGTCCTTCGGGAGAAGGACGGCATAGAAATAAAATAAAATAAAATTAATTAATTAATAAATAAATAAATAAATAAGTCCCCCCCTCCAAAAAAAATATTTCTGGTTTCAGTTGCAGCTTAGCCTTTAAAACATTCTGAATTAGTGATATGTATTTGTATTCATTTTTTTTTTAATTTAGTTTTTTGCAGGACAACAAAGCATAATAAAGTGTCCATTTTTTTTACATTTCTCATTAACATATGTACATCTTTGGTAATCTATAAGATTCACAGTTTTCAAGGAGTTTCTACATTTTTTCCCCTTAAAGCCTACTTTTTAGTTTGGGAAATTAATCTATCATCTTATCTACCTTCACTTTGCTATTTTACAGGTAATTGGTTATTTTTTTAAAAAAAGTTGTGTTTTTAATAATTGTTAAAAACTCCTTAAGGGATTGCAGTGAGAAGTGTTATAGAGCTAATTTGAGTAAATAATAGAAGCAAGCTACTGTGTATAAACAGTCAATTCTAGCACTGAAGATGCTACCTAAGTGGTTTACAAAATGTCTGCAAACAAACAACTAAGGTCAGAGAACCCCAAGGATTCACAAATAATAAATATTACTGTACTCTCAGGGGTGAAATGTAAAATCTGTTACTACCGATTCTGTGGCATGGCTTGGTAGTGGTGGGGGTAATGTGACTGGGTGGGTGTGGCCAACATTTTTTAAAAAAACTTTTCAAAGTTTTTTTTTCTAATGCTTTGAAAAGCATCTCTGCCGATCAGGAACTCAGCTGGGATCGTCAGAGAGGCTTTTTAAAAAATGCCTCTCTGCCGATCAGGGAACTCAGCTGGGATCGTCAGAGACTTTTCAAAGCATTTTTTTACCACCTGTTCAGCCAAGAGGTTGCAGAAAAAAATACTTTGAAAAGCCTCTGATGATCCCAGCTGAGCCGCACGATCATCAGAGGCTTTTCAAGGTTTTTTAGAGGTTGTAGAAAAAATGCTTTTAAAAATAAAAAAAAAAGTCTCTGATGATCAGCTGGGCATGGGGGGGGGGGGGCACAGGGATTTTTGCTACTGATTCTCCGAACCATCTGTCGCCATCGCTACCAGATCAGGCGATCCGGTCTGAACCGGGAGTATTTCACCTCTGTCTACTCTGTGTAAGTTTGTTATCTGGAGAAAAGTCACAGGTTCACAGTGTAAGAATTTCACTGTTTTTCATTCACTGTAACCTTCTATTTCCTAGATCTCTGCTTCCCTGAACCCCTACAGATTTCTTCCCTTAAGATCTGCTTATGATGCAAGCAGATCAAATTCCAATTTTGGGCTTTGAATCAAATCTAATAATGGCATGCACTGCTATCATTCTGCATTCAACCAAAATTCAGGCTTGGTTGTCTCCATAGACCTTTTCATTGGTGCCACATGTCAGCATGTTTAGTTCAGAATATTAGGGAAGTAACTGAGCAGCAATGTTCTTAATCTTTCTTTTTTAATGAAAAAGAAAGGGGGATCACAGAAAACATTATCTCCAATTTTCAATTTCAAGTCAAATCTTGGAAGGAACAATGTTTGTCAAGAGGGAATGCTTGAACTTAGTGCCTTCTTTCTAAGAAGAGTGTCTACAGCATAGCTACAGTAAAAGATAATAATGAATCACAGTTTCCACACAAAATGTTTTACATCAAGAAATAATAAAATTGTATAAGACAAACTAAGAGAGAGAAAGAGAAGATAGCGAAAATAAATATTCAGAACTTAAAAGGAAAAATTGTCCTTGCATAAATTTTGCATATATATATATATATGTAGGTCTTTGGTTATTCGGGTTTTCTCCCACGTAAAATTGGAAGTGTCTTGGCGACGTTTCAACGAAGTCTCATTCGTCATCTTCAGGCTGGTGTTTTCGGCTTCATGCTTCTAGGAGCAAAGTGTGATCACAGCTGTTTCTTCCTTTTAACTACCAGTGGGGGTGTGAACTGATTGTGTGGGAGCTTGGCTGTGTTCTGATTGGGTGGAGGTGTGTTCTGATTGGATGGGGGTTTAGCTGTGCTCTGATTGGCTGGGGGTGTGTTCTGTTTAGGTGGGGGCTTGGTTGTGGTCAGGTTAGTCTGAGTTGCAAGGGGATTTGAACTGGTGAGCTGCATTGCTGTTGTTTGGCTTCGTGTTCGTGGTTGTGCCACATCTTCATGGTGGGTGTCAGTTTGCTTCATGTATGGATTGGAGGGGTTTAAAGTGGCTAATTATGCAGCTGTGGTCTGGCTTCTGGTTTGTGGTTGTGCCTCATCGGTGTGGGTTTGCTTTTTGCGTGGATGTGTGGTGGTGACATCCTGTGTGGTTTTCGTGAGTGTGGGTCTGGTGTCATTCTTTGTGTTAGGGACTCGTTTGTCAATGAGGGAGGGTTTCCAAATGGCTGGTAGGCGGAAGTTATCATCTCGTTTATTCATGCTGTGTGGGCGTTTTTCTATCTCGATTGCTTCTCTGATTATTCTGTTGTTAAAGTGTTCAGTTTTGGCGATAATTCTGGTCTTTTTAAAGTCAGTATCATGTCCTGTGGCTTTAAGATTTGGACCAGGGAAGAAGTTGGTTCCTCTTTTCTGACTGAGTTCTTGTGTTCTTCAATGCGTGCACTTATTCTTTGAAGAACAGCAGTGCTAAGCTTCCCTTTATACAAAAACCTCTATCCTAGGCTTAAAAAAAGACAGTTATATTTATGCCATTGTAAACAATTGACATTTCTTATGAAGTGACATTGCTGAAAGTAAACACATAAGCAACAACCATGACCTCCCACTTGAAGACTTCCCTGCCACTTAGTGTCATCTCAGCCACCTCTCCTGGGCAAACTACATAAGGTAGTGCTACAATGCATGCATGTTGACAACTAATTTGCTTTTCTGTTGTCTCCTGCAGTAGAAGCACATAAAGCAGGTAGCCTTGACACTGAAGAATTGCATGCTGTGTTTGGGACAAGTGCCAGGGTGACAGGAGATTTCCCTCCCCTCACTCTAAGATATACTGCTTGTTCTTAGTATAAGTCACATCGACTGTAATGGGCATCAACCATATATTCTAGCACAAAATGGGGATCTTGGTTAAGAAGATAAGAGGAGCAAAGTAATTGAAAGTTGGGGAAGAAGAGAGAAGTTGAGAATAACAGATGTGGTCCCTCACTAAATTGTACTCTCAGTCTTAAAATATATTATGGTTATTGCTGTATTCCTAATTAGCGATTGGGAAACTGCCACTCCCCATAAGTTCTTGACCACAATCACTACAGTTCACCATTCAATTTGGACAATAACCTCACATTAGGGAATTGTTCCAAAAGATCTGGAAAACCCACCAAGCTAGTTTTCTCTGTTCCAAATTTTGGAAGAATTTCAACAGAAATTGAATGGGAAAATAAGAGCTACAGAAGAAGAACCCAGTCAATTGAAAAGATGCTGAAAGTACGTTAGCTGACTCAACTGATAGCAAAATATAATGGCTAAATATCTCTTTAAAGAAAACCCTAATGTGATCTATTCGAAAGCTGTTCTTGCATATTGAGTAGGTATTAAAATCTGACTAGAGAAGAAAAGAAATGAAATTCCCACTCAGTCATTAATCTCATTAAATGATCTTGGGCCAGTCATGATATTTCAGTCTAATTAAATTCAAAGTGAAGTGAAAGCAGATGGGAAAATAAGCCCTATAAATACGTTTGTGTTCCTGGAAGGAAAACTGTGATATAAATGTAGAAATACTACATCACTAGTTCAATCAAAGTGATATTGTTTTCTTGACCTGTTTTCTTCTATTTCAGCTGTAGACGTACAGTGCAGTACAACTAACAGATTTAAAAATGGTTTGAACACAGAGGATTGTTGATGTTTTTAGGAAATGATAAAGAATGATCTAAACCTTAGATAACTCTTAAAGAGTTATCTTGAATGATATGCTTACAACTTTTTTCTCTACCCAGGAAATAGCAAAACTCTGCTTTTCAAAAAGCTTAAAAGCTGAGACGCATTGAAAACACAAAACCATCATATCATAAGTATGGCTCTTTCATTTTAAATAGTAAATTTTACATTAAGATTATGGTAAAAATTCAGTAAAAGGAATTCTGGCCCTCTTTTCTCAATGTAAAATTGAAAATATTCTTTGAATTTTTCTTTAATGCTCTGTGATTTAAGTATATTTTGGAGGCTTTGGATCACTGTGAAAATTCTTATTAATTCCTAACCAGCCTGCTTTCATACAAATAGATACACTTTTAAGAGTTTTCATCACTAATTCCAGGAAGTATTTAAAATGAGATATGATGTGTGGTTTTCCTCTCAAACACCAGAGATTCCATTTTCAGAAATGCTAGCATTTTTATCATAATTAATTATTAGAAATGAAATATCTTTTGCAAGCTACAGGCGTCACTAGCTAAATCCCTACTGTATAAATTATTAACAACGTGTAGACAATATTCATTGGCCAATCAAGGAGTAAACTCTCCAGGGATGTGCAAATATTGTCATCCTTATTCCTTTCTGCTTCCACCTTTAGGAAAAAAAAAACACCAAAAATATCTTGTCCATTACAAATGGCATTTCAGATTTTTAAAAACTGTATTTAAAGTGACAACTACTTTGAAGTTCTGTTCGCTGGAACAAAGTAAGAAGATCATAAGTTTAACCTACAGAGACATAGCTAAGGCTGTTCATCATTAAAGTTGAATGTCAACCCAGCTGACTATATAGGGAACAGGAAATTAACTGAGAACATTCTCTTGCAAAACTCAACCATTTCTGATTAATGTCACGAAGATTTCCTACATATTGTCTGTGATATAAATAATAGCTGCATACATAAAAAGTAAAAATTTACTTTAAAAGCATAACTGACATTTATGATGGAGGACTGATAATATAGTGGTGGAGAGGTTAGGGAGGTAGAAAGGATTTTCATTGGAGTATTGTTCAAAGCATTGCCTTTATGTTGTTTTAAATTATTAAATTATTAATGGGTTAAAGCTGGCATGTTGATGACCTGTGAATTAATTTGCTGCATCCCATAATATTTTGTATTAACTAGTTATATTTTGCTCAACTATTGTGAGAAGGGCTGACAAATTTCCAGGAACAGGAAAACTGAATTCCATTCAATTCATTGATAGGTTATCAGTGAAAACAGGACAGGAATATTACAAGTAAAATAGCAAGTTTCAATAGCAAAATCAGCTTCATTTATTTTTATTGTTATCTGCATTGATTATGTTTTGAATTTTATATAGAAAACAAGACAATTGTTTAATAATAAGCATAATGTAATCAAGAGAAAAAGCAAGGTAAAACTTATCTCTCTTAGGACATCATAATCAATTATGTTCTTAAAACATTGTAATTATTTTGTAAGATAATTAAGCAGCCTGATTCTTCTTACTAAGAGAATTTAAACTGTAAACTATGTGAGTAAACACACTTCCTTTGTTTCTATAGGTATACACACACAAACAATTTTAATCTGAATGCAATCAAAAACTTGATTAGCTTCAAACAGAAAACAAAATGAATCCATAATGCACAATAGATTTTTAAAGAAATACAGCAGGATGTTTACTGTGCTTATTTATTTATTTTACCAATCAAATTTAGAAACTACTCATGTCCCTCAGAGGGACTCTAGAGGGTGTACATATCAAGTATTAAAGCATAACAATTGTATATAAAATTTAGAGGAAAAGATGGTTAAAATTCAACATTTAAAGTTCATGAAAAGTGGGGGAGGGTCTTCAGGGCACTAACCAGCTCCACAGCTGCAGTTGAACTCCTCTGTGAAACCCAAGCAAGACCCTAAACTGGTCTTTAGACATTCGCAAAAGTCTAGGAGTGTGGGGACCCAGCTCACCTCAGCGGAGGAGAATGTTCCAAAGGATAGAAGCAAGGGCAGAGAAGGGACCTTCCCATCAACTGGAATGCTTTGTTAGGATCTGCAACAGTGGTGGGATTAAAAATTTTTTACTACCAGTTCTGTGGGTGTGGCTTGGTGGGCATGGCAGGGGAAGGATACTGTAAAATCTCCATTCCCTCCCCACTCCAGGGGAAGGTTACTGCAAAATCCCCATTTCCTCCCAATCAGCTGGGACTTGGGAGGCAGAGAATAGATGGAGGCGAGGCCAGTCAGAGGTGGTATTTACCAGTTCTCTGAACTACTCAAAATTTCCACTACCGGTTCTCCAGAACTGGTCAGAACCTGCTGAATGCCACCTCTGATCTGCGATATATCCTCCCTGCCTTTCTGGGAAGGAAGGCTGATGTAATGGGATGAAGAGGGTTCTAGAGATAACCTGGGCCCATTCCATGTAGGGCTTTAAAGATCATAACCATCACCTTAAATTGGACTCACAAGAAAATTTGCACCCAATACAGCAAAGGTACTACACTTAGGATTGTCCATAAACATGGACCCTGCATGTCTATAAGTTCAGTGCTATTTATAAAGCTCCTCTACAGATTTTCAAAATTTTGTGAGTAGTTTAACTACAACATAAATCCATAAACTCAAAAGTAGTCTAAAATAAATCTGCAAAGCAATCTGCAAAACAACTTCAGCATTGCTTTCTTCATCTTTATCTATACATTACTATCCTCAAGCCTTAGTTCATCAGATCCTCAATCTCACCAACATCCAATCAAAAGTAAGGTAATGTTATCCACACATCTAAAAATCTTATGGGATTTTGTAACTGATGGCAGAATAAGTGACTAGCAGGCTCAGAAGACAGATGGACAAAATCTCTTGTTTTTGACTTGCTTTGGTCATCATGTGGAGTTATAATAGCCAATTCCTATCCCAAAATCCAGTCCTGAAAACCAAATGAAATGGATTTAGGCTTCTGATACATTAGTTTATAAATAACAGTTCTAAGGACCATGCTAGGTCTTTGTTTAGGTAAGGAAGTGTGACTCAGAAATATTATTTTTAAATAATGTGATTGAATATTGTTTCACTGAAATATTGAACCTGCTGGATCCAGACATTCTCTGCTAAGTTTTAAAAGTCATGAAGGGCAAAATCAGATTATTGTGATATTGACTAAAGTTGAAACTCAACACCTTGTCTATATCCAACAAAACTGGACTAATCAGGGTTGTAGATCCTATTTTTTTTAAATAACAAGCCATTAATTGCAATGATCAAGTCATGAAGTTATGTGACAGTAATGGACTGATGACTTTGGGGAACAAGGGAAATTGATGTCTGGGAAACAGTCAGACAAATCAGACAGGAGTCCCAGTGGCTTAATAGTCAGAGAAAGAAATGTAGGAAGTATTCTCTTCCTGAGCGGCCTTTGTCCCCAATGTAAGGCATTCCTAAAGAGTGCTAAGCAAGTTAACAAACTGCTCTGCTCTGCTGCCTGAATCTGATCAGATTTTAATCAGTTTTAAGGCTTTGTTATCAGGCACACAAAATTTAGTCATAATGCAGGCATTGAATGGAAAAAATTTTTTTAAGTACAGTTTATTACCATATTTGCAATAGGTAGTCATTAAACGACTGCAATAGAGTAATCATTAAATGAGGGGTGGCTATAGTTTGTTGGAAATTTTGACTTGCCATATTTTTTCCCAGACCTAAAACTTAGTTGTAGGATAAAGTAGGGAAAAAAACCCAAAAATCTTGGAACCATCTTTCAAAAGTTCAGTTACTCCCATCAGATGGAATCTGTCCCCTCATATATAAATGAATTATCTACAAATGTAGCAAAATTGCTGTAGCATACAAACTTTGTGTTCTGTCCCCCGTCCTCACACAGACAAATGCAATATCAAACACCCCTGCCAATAATTTATTGTATAAACAGACCAGAATTCCTGGCAGATGAGAGTTCTGGCAGCTAACTGTAAAATGCCTGCCCAGTCCAATTAGTACTCCCAAAAAGCAGAAGAGGCCTTATCTGCAGTCCGTTTCCAGAGCGACAAATTATCCACAAGAGTTTAGTCCAAAATATATCTGAGCCGAAGTGCAGGATTCATGATGGGACTCTTTAGAGTTAAAACTTTTGTCCGTCTCAAAGCCTGCCAAGCAATCACGCCCCCTTTTATCCCTTGTGGGGCATGGCTCAGTGACTCAGCTCAATCCCTGGCCCTTCCATGCCTCTTCCTTTGCTGCGCACGCTTCTCCCTCTGACGCTGCCTGGGATCAAGCCAGGATTCATCATTATCATTCTCTATCAATGGGTGCTCCGAAATGCCTTCCTCCTGACCCATCCCAGGCTGTTCCTCCTGGCCTTCGGATGGAACCTGAGGCATTGCCAGAGAGGAGGGTCCTGGAGAGGGAGGCTTTGTCAGTTCCTCCCCCTCACTTTCTGAGTCCTCTTCCTCCATGAGGACAGGCTCGGGAGTCAGAGTCACAACACTTTGAAATAAAGACTAGCAGATAATTCTTTTGACAATAAGTCTTAAGCAGGGGTGAAATCTACTTACCTTCCTTACCGGTTCGGAAGTGCATGCATGTCACGTGTGCATGCAAACCTTCTGCGCCTGCGCAAAACCTTCTGCACATGAGCAGAAGGTAAAAAACACATTACTTTCTGATTAAAACCAGGAAGTAATGACACCTGGGTGGGTGGGCGGAGCGAACCACCAGCCAAGATTGCTACCGGATCTGGTGATCTGGTCCGATCCAGGCGCATTTCACCCCTGGTCTTAAGGCAACAAAGTGACTTGTATCATTAACAGATTAACATAGTTGGAAGGGATCTTGTAAGTCATCTAGTTAAACCCCTCACCCAAGCAGGAGACCCTACATCATTTCTGACAGATGGCAATCCAGTCTCTTCTTGAAAACTTCCAGTGATGGAGCTCCCACAGCTTCTGAAGCAGGGGTGAAATGCTCCTGGTTTGGACCAGATTGCCTGATCTGGTAGCAATGGAGGCGAGTGGTTCGGAGAACTGGTAGCAAAAATCCCTGCCCCCACCCCATGCCCAGCTGAGCCACACAATCATCAGTGGCTTTTTTTTACTTTAAAAGCATTTTTTCTACAACCTCTTCGGCCGAAAAAATGCTTTTAAAAGTAAACAAAAAAGTGTCTGATGATTGTACAGCTCAGCTGGGATCATCAAAGGCTTTTAAAAGAAAAAAAACCCTTTTTTTCTTTTAAATGCCTCTGACGATCCAAGCTGAGTTGCCTGATTGGCAGAGACTTTCTTTCTTTTAAATGCCTCTGATGATCAGGCAACTCAGCTTGGATCGTCAGAGGCATTTAAAAGAAAAAAAGGGTTTTTTTCTTTTAAATGCCTCTGATAATCAGGCAACTCAGCTGGGATCGTCAGAGCCTTTTGAAAGCATTTTTTTACAACCTCTTCGGCAAAGAAGTTGTAGAAAAAATGGTTTTAAAAGTTAAAAAAAAATTGGCCACGCTCACTTAGTCACATTACACTCCCCCACCACCAAGCCACACCCACAGAACCGGTAGTAACAAATTTTAGATTTCACCCCTGTTCTGAAGGCAAACTGTTCCATAGATTGATTACGCTCACTGTCAGAAAATTTCTCCTTATTTCCAGGTTGAATCTCTCCTTGATCAGTTTCCATCCATTATACCTTGTCTGGCCTTCAGGTGCTTTGGCAAATATCTTGACTCCCTCCTCTATATGGCAGCCCCTCAAATATTGGAACACTGCTATCATGTCTCCCCTGGTCCTTCTGTTCAGTAGACTAGCCATGCCCAGTTCCTGTAACCGTTCATTGTATGTTTTAGCCTCCAGTCCCCTAATCATCTTGGTTGCTCTTCTCTGCATTCTAGCTATTCCTCAATCCTGTAAGAATGAGGAGTGAACTATGATAAAGTAAGTCATGTAGAAACAGACTACTACTTAGATGCAACTGTGTGAATTTTTGAATGGAGTATATCTTTTGGAGGAGAGGGGGAAATCTGAAAAAAAAAAACCCCACAAATATCTAAACATGTGATTTAACCTTAGAAAAAAGTGTGTGTGTTTGCATCTGCCTGATTAGATTTTAACTGTTTTACATTAAGGAAATAAAAGGTATTAAGCAAAGACAGCTTGATAAATGTAGCAATAAAATGTGAGTTGACACTTCGAACGATAGCAAAATCACAAACAAGAACACTGGAACTGATAAAAATATTTATTAACTGTATTAAAACCATACTGAAATTCTTTGGAGAGAGTAGACCATGTAAAAGAATATACTATACAAAACTCTGAAATAACTCACATTTTCAATATAGTTGATAATGATGATAGTGATTATGGGATGAGGAGGAGAAATGAAATATGGAATTAATGCATTTGAGAAGGTGGAGCTTCCTGATATCTGAGGGAAAAAAGTCATCTGCACATCAGCCAAAATAAGAAAGTATGATTACTATAATTATATTATTTCAGTGTTGCCGATCAGACAAATTTATCTTACATTTGGATATTTGTTAATACGCAATTCTGCCTGATGTGCTGTTTACATCAATATGACTGAATATATTGTTCAAATGTGAGGAAATTTTTCAGAATATATCCTGAGTTCTTGTGCAAGTTATCTTATGTTTTCATAGTCTGTAAGAATCTTTTATATCTGAGAAAAACAATTGCTTGTTCTGTCAGGATGTACTATGGCTAAATCAAGTTTATAGGATCCATATTTCTCACTTTAAAAAAAAAGATTAGTAAGGGATTTCTATTACTTCCTATATATGTTTTCAAAAGGTTGCACCCTGAACTGAGATTTTGGTAAAGTATAAATCAGAACACTATTTTTTTTTTAAAAAAAAGGAAATAGAATTATATTAAAAAAATGATAAAGCAGATTATTTCCAGTTCTAACTCAATTAAAAAAAAAAAGAATACCAACACATGTTGTCATGGGGGAAAGGCTATTTTATTTGCAAAAAAAGTGAACAATCAAATTGACTAAAATTCCATTAAAAATAAAGGCATACTTCTTCGATTAGGAGATCTACTGAAGGATGACTCAGTTTATTGGTGCTGGAAATTAAGTATTCCCCTTCAGAGAAGAAAGCACTGGTCCCAAACATCTTGAAGGAAGCCGAAGAAGTGTCAAAGGCTTCAAATCATAGGCAACAAAAAAACATTTTTCCAATTTCCAGTCTTTGCAGAATAATAGAGCATGCATGCAAAGTCTTTAAATGCTTCATTTATCCTTTGGTTCTTTTTTTTTCCCCCTTTAAAAGAAAGCATCACTATAAGAGAGTTTTGCCCTGAGGCATTAGGTAGAAGGACTGGATACAATGAACACACAGCTTAGGTTTCTTACAGCATATATAAGTAGTATGAATAACATTGAAGCCAAATATATCTGTACAGATAGATACAGATTCACCTTAGTTTTTTTTAGCTGGTGAGAACCCCAGAAATAGAAATATTGATTGATTGATTGATTTTTATTTACTTATTTGTACCCTGTCTTTATTATTTTTACAAATAACTCAAGGCAGTAAGCATATTCAATATATCTTCCTCCTCCTTCTTTCCTTCATCAGCTTAACCTGTAAAAGAAAGAGGTCAAGAAATTCAAAGCAGATCCATTTTGACTCGCCAGGGCAGTGATCCTCAACCTTAGGAACTTTAACACATGTGGATTTTAACTCTCTAAATCTTGGAGGGAGGTTGTCAGGCTTTTAAGATGTTGTTATTGTAACTTGTATCAGTCTTGATGATAATGATGATGATGATGATGATGATGATGATGATATTATCCATTTAGTTAGGTCCAATTCTTGGATTCTCTGGGCCAGGTCTCTCCACATCTTCTGATCTTGCACTGCTTATATCAATAGATTTCTAGCATTTCTGATCCACCTTGGAAGGCTGAAAAAGAAGAGGGAAGAAGGCAGGACTGGGATAGGAAGATTTTGAAGAAGGTAAGGCCAACTGCCATGGCTCCCCCTCCCCCCTGAAAAACATCATGTGACTGAAGCATTTTCTTAGGTAAAGACTGTGGCTGTCTTGTTATGTATGATCCTATTTGTTTGTTTTTGCCCTTAGTTTCAATCCAGTGCTTTGGAGACTTTTCCTCCTAATTAAACCCATCTGTTGTTTTGAGAAAAGAGAAGATGTCAACATATTTCCAGTCATTCTGTATGTGACAAGCACCCTCCACAGCAGGGGGGGGGGGGTGTTTCTACTTACCTTTATTACCGTTTGCAATGGTAGTGCGCGTGTGTGGGTGTGCACATGCACAGATCATCAATTATGATGTCCGGCCGGGTGGGCGGAGCCTCCCTCCACTTTTACTATTGGTTCTAAACCGGACAGAACCGGGAGCAACCCACCACTGCTCCACAGGTAAATAGTATATTTAAACTGAAAAACGAAAACGCTCCTGACCATGCTACACTAATTCCCTGCACCAAATGGCTAATTTGAGAGTAAGGTTTTAATATCACATTAGCTTATAAACTATTAGTTTACAACCTAAAGATGCTCATGAAGGGGGGAGGGGAAATCATGCAAATGAAGGTGAATATACGTATCCCAGGATAATGTTGCATCCAATCTAGGTCGGTCACCAGAACCAGAGGTTTTATCTTCTGAGCTTTTGGACTCATACTAGAGCCCATCTTCAGGGAACAGAACACTCTGCAGAAGGGCTCCATATGAGTGAGAAAGTTTGGAAGACAAAATCTTTGATCCTGGTGATCAATCCAGATTGGATCCTTCAAAAAAAAACCATACACATAGAAAGAAAGAATTACATTAGATCCTTATCTTTCTGTAGGGATTCCATTACAGGGAACTATATGATGTATGATCTGTCTGGCCCATCTATTTCTTTATTTTTAATATTATTATTATTATTTATTATATTTGTTTGCCATGCATCTCAATGCAAGGCTCTGCCTCATGCCAGCTGGACAGGTTTGAACAGCTGGGGATAAGATGGGCATACATGTTCCTGCCAATAGTATGTCCACTATATCCAGAGTGAAATAGAAATACTTGGATGAATAAGTATAGTGACATTTCTTCCCTATTCTGTTTGATCCTAAACTTATCCTTTTTAGAAACTTTAACCCTTTTTATAAACTTTTGTATCAATGCATCTATGGTAGAAAGTAGTCTGAATTCCCAAGAGGGAGAAAATGCATTTCAGAGAATCAAAAGACAGCAAAGTTTGTATGGGAAGAAGAGAGTTGAAATGGCTCCTCCCTAGGAATTATCAGTGTCTGGGTTTAATGGTAGTTTGGCAAGATGTTTGGGCATTGGTGAGAAACAATAAAGGAAAATACTTAGAAGAACCTCCACATGTCTGTCTTAGTTTTTGAAATCTGACAACTTCCAAACGAGTCAAAAATTACACCAAGAGATGAAATACTAGTTTCGCCCTCCAAACCCCAGTTTTGATTCTCAGGGCGCGTTGGGGGACAGGGGTAGTAGGATTCAAAACAAGTAACATTCTAAATTGATAACCATTTTGAGTGCTCAGGTGTATCTTTCTCTAGACCTGATTATGTTTCAGTTGATTGACCTAGTTACAATCTTTCATTAAACTCAAGTAATTTAAGATTGTCTACTTTGTCTTTAGAATCCAATGAAAAGAAAAGAAAAACAGATCTTGGCTCCATTAGCATACTAACAGTATTAAACTCCAAATCAGAGTTGATCTCTCCCAGCTGACTTTTAGCTCTTAATTAAATAAATATATATTTAAATATGCACACCCAGAGACATAATATGAAACCTATCAGACATTTTAAGCTAATGGTCGTATTTGGTAGCATCTCTAGATAAAGCTGCTTTTTCTAGTTCTAGGAAATTCATTCTACAAAAGTTAAAAGTCCTTCCATCTTCGGTGGCTTTTTAAAAGCCCTTAAAACAACTTTTTTGATACAGATTTTGAGCTGTTTATTATAACTCTTTTTTTAAAGTATTATTTCCTCTTGCTTTACTTTCTTGTTTTAATTAACTGGTATCTTAGCAGTTTGAATGTCTCAATTTTAAGCTTGGTTTTATTGTAATGCTTTGATACTTGCAGTGTGTCATGTTACATCCATTAACAAAAATTAAATTAAAAAACAGAATTATCCACACACTTCTACATTCCTTTCCATTAGGGAAGAATGGAATGACTGCAGAGGGTTTTTTTTCCCTCAGAAAAATGATTGAATAAAATTCTATGGAGATATCAAGCACAGGCACATAGTGATTAGACATATCCCCAAAAAACTAACACTATTAGGCAGAGGAAAACTCTTCAACTGCATAATTTTAAATTCCCTTTAGTTAAAATGCTATATATATAGTAAATTAATTATCCTGGAAAATCATGACACTTGTTTGTTTGTTGACAGTTATCTTCACTTTTATCTGGCCATCTCTGCTATAGAACTAATCATACACTATTTGATTTTTTTTGTTTGGTTTTTTTTGCAGCTCTTCCTCATTTCTTCCAGTTATTATTTTTATGCATTTTGATTACCTGGCATTCGAATTCACTGCTCTTTGCTTCCACCATCTTCTCATTAGCTTCCACATTCAATCAGATCAACAGAGGCCTGTGCAGCAAGCTGTCAAACTAAACACTGATGATGAACTCGATTTCATTCAGTATTCTTGGTCAAAAAGCCTTTCCCAACACTAGCTAAGCAAATTTTTAATAACACATGAAGCCCAGACTGTTTCTATATAGATTTCTATCATTTTTCTGCCTACTAATTAGATCTTGTGGCAATCCATCTAAAAGATTGAAATTTGCTAAATTGCTAAATTAAATGAAGATTACATTTCCTCTCCGTCAGGAAAAGCAATGTCCAATATACGTTATGTTCCTATAATTAACTTGAAGCAAAAATAAAGAGAGAGAGAGAGAAAGAGATTTTTAAGGTGCATTATTATGGTGGTAGTGACACTGTACTGCTCTTGAGCATTTTCAGCCTTGCAATCAAGATTTATCAAAAAAGAAAGAAGCACATATATTCTCTTACAAAATATTCATTCTTGACATGTTTTGAGGGACAAAAGGCTCTTCAGAGAAAGAGCTACTGTATATGGAGAATGCCATTATTCTCATAACATATCAAGATGGAGATATTGTAAGAGAGTCTATGTGCACCACATCTCCCTCTCATCTTCTTGGTTTAATCTTTGGGTCATTCTATTTGCCTTCTAACTCAGTCCTAGTTATCCCAAATGGCAGAATGAGGAAGCAACAGGGACTTGAGATGACAGAAGGCATAATGCTCCTTCAAAGTGGAATGAAGGCCTAACATTTCCATCGTAGGTAGTTTCTATTGTATCAATTTACTACATGAAATTGCTAATTTGAGGATGCAGTAAAAGAAACGATTTCTTCAGTTCCTACAGTAATATTATTTCATTTCAGACTTGTCTGCATTTTCTCCAAACATGGGCTAATTTCAAGTTGTTCAGTCTGTATACAGTAGTCAGAAAATTATTTGTGGTAATTATATTGGAGAAGGGAAGTAAAGATTTAAGCACTGCAAGCTAAAGAACGTCTATGAAGCTATTAAAACAATATGCTGAGATTCTATAATCAATGAGGATTTTGACATAGTCATCAGTAATACAGCATATTGGTGGCGCAGCAGACTAAAGTGCTGTTAAATAGCACCAGCTGCTTGCAATTACTGCAAATTCAAATCTCACCAGGCTCAAGGTTGATTAGCCTTCCATCCTTTCGAGGTAGGTAAAATGAGGACCCAGATTGTGGGGGCAATAAGCTGACTTTGTATAAAAAAGAACACCACTTGGGGGGACCTGAAAGCTCTACTAAGCAGGTATATACAAAAGTATGAAGGCTATTGTATTGTATTGTAAGCCGCCCTGAGTCTCCGGAGAAGGGCGGCATATAAATCAATCAATCAATCAATCAATCAATCAATCAATCAAATAAATAAATAAATAAATAAATAAATAAATAAATAAATAAATAAATATTACTTTGAGAGGCTTAGGTAAAGGTAGGGGTTCCCCTTGCACATATGTGCTAGTCATTCCTGACTCTAGGGGGCAGTGCTCAACTCCGTTTCAAAGCCGAAGAGCCAGCACTGTCTGAAGATGTCTCCATGGTCATGTGGTCGGCATGACTAAACATCAAAGGAATGCTGTTCCCTTCCCAGCAAAGGTGGTCCCTATTTTTCTACTTGCATTTTTTACGTGCTTTCAAACTGCTAGGTTGGCAGAAGCTGGGACAAGTAATGGGAACTTACCCCATTACGGGGCACTAGGGATTCGAACCCCTGAACTGTTGACCTTTTGATCGACAAGCTCAACATCTTAGCCACTGAGCTAAATATATCAAAACAAATATAACTATAAACACAGGCTAAAATTACAAAAAAATCAAACTATAAACCCTGGGTTTGGAATAGAAAAGTGTTGGTGCCTTCTCTTTTTCTGCACCAACCATCTCCAGTCAAGAGCTTCTTCTTCAGTACGGCCAGCATGGCCAAATTTTAAGTCTTTTCCTGAAGGTTAAAAGAGAGGAGGAAGGTCTCACCTCCTATGGCATGATATCCCAAAGGGAAGAGGCTGTGGCAGAAAAGGCTTTTCTCCTGCATCCCATTGGGAAAAGATGGTTCTGCAAGTATCCTGGCTCCATGGAAAAGTGGGCTTTAAAGGTAATCCCTAACACCTTGAATTGCACCTGGAAGCAGAATTGCACCCATATTGCAGTGGTATTACATGTGGCCACCCCAGGAGCCTCTAAACCAGTCCATGCCACTGCATTTTGGACCAATTGTAGCTTCTGAATACTCTTCAAGGGTAGCCCATGTAGAATTATAATATGTTATTATACAGCATACTATATATACGTGATGGCAAACCTATGGCATGTGTGCCATAGGTGGCATGCGTAGCCATATCAGTGGGTATGCCAGCTCAGCTCTGGCATGCATGCTTGTGCTGGCCAGCTGATTTTCGGGCCTTCTGGGCCCACCAGAAGTAGGGAAACAGGCTGTTTCCTGCTCCTGAGGTCCTGGGGGTGGGGTGGGGAATGCCTGTTTTTCTTTCTCACCTGGCTCCAGATCCTCTCTATGCATCTGGGGAGAGCGAATACAGCCTTCCCCACCCCCCTTAGAGGCCCTCCGGGGGCCTGAAATGGCCCGTTTCCCAACTTCCGGTTGAACAGGAAGTGATGTTTTTTGCTGTTCCCCAGCCTCCAGAGACTCCTAGACAGGCATGTAATAATTAATTAATTATTTCTATTTAGATCATCAGTAACTGATTGACTCAAAAAGAATATTACAAAGCTCATATTCCATACTGTAAATTGAGAAAATGCAAGATAATTAAGAGGAGGATTTATTTAAGTGGCTTAGATGTAGTAATTTGTTTCAAATATAAATGTACTTCCAAAAACATATCAAAGCTTTAAAGACCTTTTTATTAAAGGTCCTTAATAAAAAGAAATGTTCATAAATGTTAATGAAATACGGTAGCACCTTTACATTAATAATTAAAAGATCAGTTTGAATAATTAAGCATTATAAAGCAGTGTGCATTTCTGAATAAATATTGTCCCAAAACTTCAGAATCGTGGAATTTTATAAATATTTATTTATTAATTGAATTTGTTTCTTTACAACCACAAAGTACTCTTTAGATTTATTCATTCTTTTAATTATTCTATCTTGCTAAAAGTAAAGACGGTAAAATCCATCCATATATTAACAATTTTAGGATATAGGTAGATAGGAAAAATAGGAAGATGGAGGAGTATTAAGTACATTTTCCACATTGAGTTATTTATTTTAAAACAATGACAGATTAAAATAAATAAAAACAAAATTAATCATAATAATATATTAATCCGATTCATATATTGTTGAAAATAAATAGACATTTATCATGTTATCTACTGATAATCATGATCAGCATATTTATTGATTAATTTCTTATTTATTTTATTTCACCATTTGAAAAATTAGATTATATATTTTTTTCACAATCAAGTATTCTTTTTTATATGTGATTCAATGAATACATTCCGTTTATCATGCATGAGGACATGTTGATCCATCTACAATAATGAAAAACAGACAACATTTAAAATATCTAAGCACAATGTGGGAATAGCCTAATAGAGCCAATAATATGGCAATATTTCCAGCAAGCCACTACTGATTACATGTTCTCAAATCCGTAAATGCTTGTTAAGTTATACAGTACTTCTTTAGTTATTTTTCAATTTATATAGCTACCCATTTTAAATAGATGATTCTGAATGGCTTACAACAATTAAAAGCAGTATTAAAAACAAAATACCGTATAAAATACATTAAAATATACAAAATATATAAAACCATAAAAATAATGATATGAAAACTTTATATCTTGGATATAAATTGTGCACTTGTATATGTCTGACTAATTGATTGGGGACCCATTGAAGATCCCAACTATTAAGTTCTAGGTAGTGCAAATTGGCTCAGTAGTCAATAAATGCAAAGCAATTGGTTCATCCCACTTTCATATCACAGAGGAAGTCTCACAGGACATTCATAAGGATTATACGCTCTGAATAATTGTTCAAATGTCTAGAAAATTATTATGGTATTTTGTTCAATTACTTGCTACAAAAGATGAGATAGACTGGACAAAATTACATTATAGGATAATGATTTTTTTCAGAGTGATCTGTTAAAAAATGCAATACTTCTAAAACAGATATATCAAGAAGTGCTGTTGATAATTAAATGTACGAATAACATTGTGTATGAGGTAAATATAATGTGCAGTGTGAATTCAATTTACTTTTTCAGATGACTATTTTGAACCTGTGAATTTTGTTTATATTTCATGTCCCTAACTAATCCAACTGATATACTATACAGTTCTGTTTTATTCTACTTTAATAACACACACAAAAATATTAGTTGTGTAACTAATCAGTTTTAGGGTTGACTCGGTGGCGAGGACAACTAGGTGTATCTGGACCCTGATGGCCAGTAACCCCATGGCAGACCAAAGAAACAGTGGATGGATTTCATTAAGGAGGACATGAAATATGTAGGTGTCACCCCTGAAGATGCCCTGAATCAAGTCAAATGCAGACATCTTTGCTGACCATGCCATAGTGAGGGAATAAAACAGGGGTGGGATTCTACTAGTTTGGACCAGTTCAGGTGAACTGGTACCTCTGACGATCAGCTGGGAGCAAACCAGTTCGTTTTGATGATCAGCTGAGGCCACCCACCCACCCCTGCGCTTTACTTACCTTTATCTTCACAGCTGATTAGCATGGCAGAGCGGATTGCTGTGCCTCAGCTGTTTTAATTCCCTAGCACTAATGTGGAAGGTGATTTTTTGTTGAACTGCACATGTGCACAGCGCGCAATCACCAAACCGGTTGTTAAACCAGAAGGATCCCACCACTGGAATAACACTACGAAGAAGAAGAACTAACCAGTTTTAGGACTATACTATCGATGATCAATTTTAGAAATGTGTGAGAAGAAAAAGTGAAACTCAGAAAAGCTGGGTTTAGCTTATGTTGTGAAAGTGGGTTAGCTCATTTTTTTTTTATTTAGAAGCCCCAGTAAATCAGCAAGGATTTCAACTACATGCTTAAGGTTGGGTTATAGTTTTCAAATTGACTTACAGTATATACTTATTTTTGGTTGGGCCCATTCTATGTGGTCCAAATCGATCAATTTGATCAACATGAAAATTTGTCCTAACTCTCTCTGCTGCATTTCCAAAAATTATCATTCATATTGTAATAATATACATGAATATACAGAAGAGAAAATTTAATTTGTCTTACATTTTAATCATTGCCATTTGCCTATATCCAGCTTTGTAGGGAAAGCGGCAATTGTATTACCTGCTTAAAATGGTTGCATGATGGTTGCATGATGGACTATTCTTTCATCTGAAATGGCTGACGAATAGATTCACAGCTCATTATTATTCTAATCAGTCACTGTAGCACTCAAAGCTCAAAAGAAACTGCATTTGAATGGACTTTTATTTTCAACCATTGTTGATGGCTTCAATTAACAATATCATTTGTTTTTTTGATCTTATAGGTAGGTGTAGATTTGCTTAGATACCTTAGTTTCCTTAGTCAGTTACAGCAGTATCCTATTCTGTCATATGTTCTAATAGGGATATATTTCCAGGAAGAGTAATGTTTCCATAGTTATGGCCCACCGCTCCTGATGCTGCTTGGTTAATGAAAGTAAGGAGAGAAGGCCTAGTCAAGCAGCATATATTAGCATTATTGTTTATTATGAAGCATCAGAGATCCTGTTCACAGTTTGAGTAGTTAGGAATAATCATTAAGGTTACTGCAGAGATTTCGGTGGTTCATAAAAAGATTTGTATTTAATAAACAGTGGAGATTTATAAAACAGATTTTATTTAACAAAACTAGTTTACAAAATTATTTGATTTTGAAACATTGCTTCAGCCTAGTTTTGTCTTTCTTGGATGGCTGGATGGACGGACAGAAAGGCAGACAGACAGACAGACAGACAGACAGACAGACAGACAGACAGACAGACATTTGAATTTAGGCATAGGGGAAAATTATTCCCACAATGGCAGGCATTGCTCCAGTCCTAAATTCTCATTATTTGAATTGGTTTTCTTTTTTTTATTTTTAGCCCAGAAACAAACAATTTAAATTAATTGTGTTCATCATTCAGCTTTCATTATTTGGCTGCATTTTGTGGTTTGGGCATAAGATGCACAGACTGGGCAAAGCACATGGCCCTCTGAGTAAAACAGAAACAAATACCTCACCCCCATCTTCTTAAAATAACTGTTTAAAAATGTTCAAAAGCTATAATCCTAAAAGAAAGCATATATATAGGTTCTCAGGTTCATTTGAATTTTGAGAGAGAACTTGTGGGCGCTCTTTGGACTTGTTTCTGGAGAAATTATTTAATTTATTAAAATGGTGGTCGGCAGACATAATTAGTTACAAGGTTCCAATTTACCAGAATGCTTTTTCCTACTTTCTCCCAACTGACACCCCCCCCCATTTTTTTTTTAATTTGATTTATATGCCGCCCTTCTCCAGAGACTCAGGGTGGCTTACAATGCGTTAAGCAATAGCCTTCATACTTTTGTATATTTATACAAAGTCAGCTTATTGCCCCCACAACCGGGTCCTCATTTAACCTACCTTAGAAAGGATGGAAGGCTGAGTCAACCTTGAGCCTGGTAAGATTCGAACCTGCAGAAATTGCAGGCAGCTGTGTTAATAACAGGGTGCATTAAACCACTGTACTACCAAGGCTCCATGATTTTTTCTTTCTAAGGAAGACCAAGTTCTAGAGACATTCTTGAAAGTAAAGATGGTGTTATCATTTGATTATCTCCATCATACTAGATTCAAAAGATTTTTTGAAAAAAAAAATCAAATGTGGCAAAAAACCTGGATATATCAAAAGGCACACTGATGGCCTAGGGTGACAGACCAAGACTTCTAGCACTATCATCTCCATTTTTTGCAATTTTCAATGGCTAGAATTGAAATTCTCTGAAGATAATTTGCATAGCCATGTGCTATGACATGGACTAAAATACTTATATATGATACTTTAATGCTTTCACAGACATAATTTTTTCAAATATTGGTACAGGTAACTTCTTTCCACTGCTTGGCTTATAGCACAAATTAATTACATATATTATTTTTAGCCATATTGCCCTGAGAAAATCAGTTAAAAAAAATATGTTGCTTCTGGTGAGCTACTGTGAGGAAACGTGCAACTCAGAAGACTGGGTTTAAAGATGGGGAATAATTAATGGAGTTAAAAAGCTAGGTGCAGAGGTAGGAGTTCATCAGGACTGAGTAATGGCATTAACATCTGGTTGCACACCTGCAGCCAGAGGCTACCAGAAAGCTGGTGCTTATTGTTAATCAAGAGGATTGAAGTTTCTAATCCAATACCCAAAGTCATCTACCTGGAAGCAGTATCAGAAAGAAATACAGTCTTAAGAAATGCTAAGATAAATGGTAGGGATTAGAAGAAGAAGCTGCCAGTAGATAGAGTGGAGTCAGAATTAGGGATATTTGGACACGGTGGGATTGTCCTCAGGAAATAATGACACTCAAAAGTTTTTGGAGAGTATAGGTAGTCTTCAACTGAGCTCCAATTTTTTGTTGCTAAGCAAGAAAGTTGTTAAGTGAGCTTTGCCTCATTTTACAATCTTTCTTGCCACCGTTGTTAAATGAATCACTGCAGGTATTTAGTTAATAATGTGGTTATTAAGTGCATCTGGGTTCCCATTGATTTTGCTTGTCAGGAGGTCACAAAAGATAATCATAGGACCCCAGGAGACTGCTGCCAATAAAGGGGACTGGAGCTTTGAAACCAAAATAAGCTTTTTAAAGATGCACATAGGACAGAAGGTTGCATTAATGACATGAATCTGTTCCAGTTTATGGTTTAAAATATTAGATTAAGGAAAAAAAATCTAAGCAGGCAGAATTCTTGATGATTGTTTGGAATGAAGGTTGAAAAGTCTTCAGTCAGGTAGGATAGTCAGACAGGAAAAGCTACCCCACAGGAGGAAAAGCAAGGATATAAAGGCTATAATTACCTAGCTACAGTTAGGTGGTGGGATCACCCAATGAAGCCGCAGCAAAGGGACGAAAGAGCCACATGTGGCTCCGGAGCTGCGGGATTCCGACACCTGGGATAATTAATATATAGCATCCTTTTCTTCAGTACTACATAAATCACCAACTACAAAGGGCAGCGTGAGATAGATGATAGAGATAGATGATAGATAGATAGATAGATAGATAGATAGATAGATAGATAGATAGATAGATAAATAGATACTGTAGATAGATAGATACTGTAAATAGATAGATAGATAGATAGATAGATAGATAGATAGATAGATAGATAGATAGATAGATAGATAGATAGATAGATAGATAGATAGATAGATAGATAGATATAAATAGGTAGAGATATAGATATCCTTGTAATTGTTGATCTCAAAATTCTCCTTCCAGCCTTTGTTCCCTAAGCTTACATGGACAGAAGCCTTTTCTTCTTAAATCTTTTCAAACATTTATCGCAAATAAACTGTCTTCCTGTTCATTTATGTAAACTGCTTCAATTGTCTTTGCACAGCTTGGACTCTACTGTCCAGGAACCCAATACATTTCTGCCATCAAGTTTCTTTTCTGCTTTCTGTGGCTTAGGATACTTAAAAAAAAAACACCACTTTATTTTCTTTTGCCAGATTGAACTTCTATCCATTGGTCCCACCCCATTGCTTCTTCAAGTGCTGGGACCCTAAGCAGTTACAATTATAGGATAAGACATCTCCTGCATAGCTGCCTGGAAGATTGACTTCTGTAGAGCATGGCTTGGCAAAGTGTATCATCAATAAAACAGGCAGAGGAGAAAGGAGGAGAAACAAGGACCAGAAGTGGGGTGCTGAGTTCCTGCTCTGGATATTCTACTTCTTGTTTTATCCTGCCTCGGGAAGTTTTGTAACAAGTTCCAAGAGTTGAAATGAGAGCACTCCCATTATACATTAAATAAGTGTTAACATGCCAACGTTTTTACCAATTAAAAGTTTTCTACAAACATGGTTAAGAAATATTTGTTAAGTGAAATCTCATTAAAATGACCCTCCACACCTTGGATCATCTTCATTTGTAAAGCATCAGTACATGAAAGCTTGCTTTGACATCACAGATAGTTAGCAATAGCTTCATCATCCCGAAAGAAGCCTTTATTAAAGAAAATGACAATAGGGGGTGAGCAAACACTAGCCATATGTAAGTTAAAGATCAAAAGACAAGCTACTAACAGTCCACACTCTGTCAAGTTCTTTAGACAGCTGATGCCTATCGTGATGGTGAGATCAAAGACAAGAATTAAACACACAAATTGAAAGATGACCTTTGGTGCTTCTAAAATGGAGTAGTCTTGTCAGAAACATGATTAAAAGAATATTTTGTTTAATCCGCAGGCATAGAATGAAAAATGGAATAATACAATAATAACACAGTCCATGAAGATGATTGATGATGATGATGATGTTAATAAATGGCTAATATCAAGCGCAGCTGCCATCAGTTGCAGGCATATTTTACTGATTTCTGTTAAAACTGTCACAAAGCGCAGTCATATTTGGCACAGATTCTGGCAAAATATACCCATTGGGTACAATGAATTACTTTAACAATTGCAGTATTTCACTTAATGACCACTGAAAAACAGGCAGTAAAATTTGGCACAGTCACATGATGACCTGCTTAGTGATTTCCACAACTTGCATAGTTCTGGGCTCAAACATGGTCATAAGTCAAAGAGTACTGCCAGTGGTGGGTTTCAAAATTTTTTACTGCCGGCTCTGTGGATGTGGCTTGGTGGGTGTGGCATGGCTTGGTGGGCATGGCAGGGGAAGAATACTGTAAAATCTCCATTCCCACCCCACTCCAGGGGAAGGTTATTGCAAAATACCCATTTCCTCCCGATCAGCTGGGACTTGGGAGGCGGAAAATAGATGGGGGTGGGGCCAGTCAGAATTTTTACTACCGGTTCTCCGAATTACTCAAAATTTCCGCTACCAGTTCTCCAGAACTAGTCAGAACCTGCTGAAACCCACCTCTGAGTACTGCTGTATTGTGACATTAATTGTAACATTTTGAATAATTGTAACATTCAAATAAAATGTATTATGGGTCATTTATTTATTAATGCTATCTGCATTGACTTTTACACTAAGAAGAACTCCTTAGGCATCTCAAGTTTATATGTCACTGCTTTAGCATGATTAAAAAGAAGGGGAAAAAATAAGCTAATCAGAAATTAAAACAGATACCTTGATCTGGTTAATATCCACCTGAGCATTGCAATTTAGTAATTTAGTTTGTAATTCCTGACCTCTAACACAAAAACCCAAACCCATTTACTTGACCACAAGACTGGTTCCTATACTAGTTTATTTTCCCATTGGTCATTTTCAGATAGAGAAGTAGAGCAACAGAAATATTTGTATCTTATGCCACTTTTTAACCATATGCTCAACAACGTTGCTGTTAAAATGAAAGGTCACATGGACAAATGATTCAGTCTTCGCTATGATCAAACCATAGTTATTTGAATGAACACAATTTGCTAAAAGGAACTTTTTAGTTGCATGTGAAAGTTTTCTATGAACATTTAATAATGACAGGTATTTTTTATTTTAATATTTGTCATTTTAATTTATATTATTTGTAAATATCTATTTTATTTTTTTGGTTATGAAACATTCAGAGTTTAGTATAAGATGGACACACATATTTTTTTAAATAAACAAACTTTATTTATTATTAATTAATTAGTTAATTAATTAATAAGTAACCTTGAACCTGAACCCCAGGAATAGATGAAATATAACATATTTATGCATGTCCCTTCAATATTCTGTTTATGTCCTGATGCATCTACCAATGTGCAGAAGATCTGACTTTGTACATTTATACTGGGGGAATCCATAGTCTAACTATAGAGCTGTGGTGAAATCCAATTTTTTTTATTACCAGTTCTGTGGGCATGGCTTGGTGGGAGTGGCAGAGGAAGGATACTACAAAATCTCCATTCCACCCCACTCCAGGGGAAGGATTCTGCAAAATCCCCATTCCCTCCCCACTCCTGGGGAAAGGATATTGCAAAATCTCCATTCCCACCCCACTCTGGGGCCAGCCAGAGGTGGTATTTGATGGTTCTCCGAACTACTCAAAATTTCCGCTAGCGGTTCTCCAGAACCTATCAGAACCTGCTGGATTTCACCCCTGGTTTAGAGTATACATTATTCCATAATCTTTATTCATAAATTATTTTGTGAATCTGCCTGCTTCCTCCTTTTTAAGCTTCCTCCTTTGTCTTAGTTGCAATATTGAGAACCATAAAATAGCACTTCTGTGGCTGAAAGCGTTTCTGAATGTTCCTTGTCTCTTTAGAATCACAGTGAGTTTTATGATAGCTAGGATGTCTGAGCCTGCAGGGGTGAATAATGCCTTTCTGATTTCCAAAACCATTAGAATCATTTCCAGGATGACTTGCCATAATTGCAAATATTAGTTCAGTTGAGAAAAAAATGAGAAGAAAGGGAGGGAGGGAGGGAAGAAGGGAGGGAGGGAGGGAAGGAAGGAAGGAAGGAAAGAAGGGGAGGGGGAGGAGGGAGGGAAGAAAGAAGGAAGGAAGGAAGGTGTTAACCATCAACCAACCAAGAAACAACCATGTTTTATATTGTTCTTGCTCTTAAAGCTATTGAATTAGCCATGATTTCCCCTATTTTTATGGTTGCATGCTTTTTGTAGAAAAGCAATCATTGATTTGCAATCAATGTAGTTTTCTTCTATTAGAATTGGTTATGTTCAGATAGTACAATCCAATGGTCTCTCAGTTTGTTCCATTGCTGGCAGGAGTGAGCTCAAGAATCATATTCTTGGGAAGATACAGGAGTGTTCTCTATTATTTATATTAAACAGATACTGTCACTTGTTAGTGGCATTTCTATGTATTACATCTTCTATATTCTGTCAACATGAATATTAGTGATTCCAGTCGCTTTCATAACTAATTGCTTTAATTAGGGAAATGTTTCTGAAATATTGCAAGTCATTTAGTTTCTTTGCCATGTAGGCTACACTGCAATGTTTTGTTTTGTTTTTATTTTGCTAACATAGTGTATTAAATACAGTGAATTTCTAAGAATTCTCAAAGGACTCAAATTATCTGTAAATTCAATACATTTGAAGTGTTTTGCTTATTTCCCTTTTCACACAGGCTATACAGAATGTTTTTTTTTTTAAAAAAATAAGTGATTTAAACAGTGCAAATCTATCAAAAGTCTCAGAAGACCTAAGTAATCTATGATTCTATACATATAAAATAACAATTTTTCTTACTCCAAGTGCAAAGATAAATTATTATAAATAAACTTCATAAAGCTAGTCTTTTGTTTCTATCTTAATTAAAAGAACATGCATGCATACAAAATGAAGGAGAAAAAGCAGTTGAATATTTAGTATTCCTTTCTAACATGCTAAAACTGAGGAAATCACTATCTGGCTTCTAATTGGAAGTGAACAGTGAAAAAATGCAGATTTCATGGACCTCTTGAGAAGAAAAAAAATCAAAGGGCTTTCAAGATCATTAAAACATAGTCCTTTCTTATTACTCAGGAGAATATATATTTATATAATTTATGCAGTTTAAAAATTATTTTCTTTTATCTTTGAAAACTGGTCAAAACAGGAAGAATTTTAATGCTTTTCCCCTAGCTATACAACTCTGCTATTCACTGTACTCTCTCCCTGTGTATGTGTATGCTGCGTGATCTTATTTATTACTTAATACTATCGCTAAAGGACTCTACAGGGACATTATTTTTTTTTCCCCTGGCACTTTCAATTATCTTGGCATCTTACTATTTTGTACTTAAAGGAAAGCAACTTCACTGTATATTGTGAGAATCAATGTTTGCAGATCATGACCTTCCTGATCAAAGAAAGTTATAGACCAGGGATGCTATTCAGTAGATTCTGACAGATTCTGACAGGTTCTGGAGAACCGGTAGCGGAAATTTTGAGTAGTTTGGAGAATTGGCAAATACCACATCTGGCTGGCCCCAGAGTGGGGAGAGAATGGGGATTTCTTTCATTCTATTTCTTTCATTCGCATGATTCACTGAAGGTAGTGAACATTATCGTCAATTGGATATGCTGGTGAACATTATCATTCACCAGCATTTGCATCTGCCTTCTGAGTCAAATGGCTGCCAACTTTCTTTCCCAATCTCTTCCTTTTACCAGACCCTCATCCCAGTCTCTCTTTCACTGCAAAAGCAAACATGGAAAATATAATTTTGCATGAAAGATCAGCTTTTCTTTCTGTAGAAAAGCTACAGCAAATGATTGTTTTCTCTCTCCTTTAGGATAGAGAAGAGACTGCCACTTACATAAGAAAATGACTGCCAAGCCTTCTGCGTGGACAATTTCTCCCCATGCTGGAAGAATGCAAACCAAGAGATCATAGAACAGTGATGGCTAACTTTTTTTTTTTTTTTTTGCTTTAATTTATATGCCACCCTTCTCCGGAGACTCAGGGCGGCTTACAATGTGTTAAGCAATAGCCTTCATACTTTTGTATATTTATACAAAGTCAGCTTATTGCCCCCACAAACTGGGTCCTCATTTCACCTACCTTTGAAAGGATGGAAGGC
The DNA here is from genome assembly GCA_022577455.1 of Arizona elegans. Classification (NCBI taxonomy): domain Eukaryota; kingdom Metazoa; phylum Chordata; class Lepidosauria; order Squamata; family Colubridae; genus Arizona; species Arizona elegans. The sequence goes on along the minus strand of JAKOOJ010000001.1, from coordinate 230,545,727 downwards.
TGAGTCAACCTTGAGCCTGGTGAGATTTGAACTTGCAGTAATTGCAAGCAGCAGTTGTTAATAACAGTGCTTTAGTCCACTGTACTACAGGCTCTGCAACACGCATGCAACAGCACACATGTGCACATGGCAGCACCCATAATGTAATGTGTGTGCAATGCTCCCTGTATGCCCCACCCCCCGAGCATACACATGCTCCCTTTGCCCCCTGTGCATGCGTGCATGACCCCCCCCACCCCATTTTGGGCCTAGCAGGCCTCTCTGCAGCCTCCTGGGTCCAAAAATCGGCCACGGGAGGGCACGCCGCACCCCAAGAGCTCCCCCACATGCATGTGCATGTGACCCTCCATCCTCCCACACATGCATGTGCATCTCCCATATACGCTTCACCCCCCATGCATACATGGCAGAGACACAAAAATCAGCTAGCCAGTGGGCGGCACATGCATGCACGGTAGAACTGAGCTGGGGCGACAGCTTGAGTGCCCACCGAGAGGGCTCTGCTTGTGCCATAGGTTCACCATCATGGTCATAGAATGAAGTATAATTCTTTGTCTATCTCTGAATAGAAAAATGATCTCAGTTCTGCATGCCAAATATATTCCACATCTCAAATATAGGGATAATGGAAAAGCTACCACTATTGTCTTTCAAACCACATGATACAATATTTTGAAGCCCAATCCATTTTGTGAAATAAGTATTCTGATATTGCATAGCAGTTTTGTACCTGAGACTATTTCATTGATATTTAAGTTGAAGTTGCGTAAACAACTACTTGTATTTCAGCAGGTTGTACATAAAATACACAAGATTATCACATCCAGATTTTAAGACTCTTGATGGTCAATCTATGGCAGCAAAAGTTGTAGAAAATCCTCTTTGCTGTCTCTAGCAGCCATGCCAGTTTTTGCAGCTAATATTATTGTTTCTGTATCAGGATGCAAAAATATAAATTGATGTTTATGTCTAGGGAAATGTAGAACACATAGAAGGAAAATATAATTTTTTTCAGCCTATATCTGGAACCCTAAATATGTATATACAGTATATTAAAAGGTTGCAAAGAAAATATATATTATTAGAAAAATAATTTATAACAAGATGGATTTGTGGGTTTTGTTTCAGTTCTTCTTAGAGTTCTATGGAATCCTGAAGAACCTTGACATAATCAAGTAAAGATGAATTCATATGACATTAAATTGGATCACATACAGTCAGGTCCAGAAATATTGGGACATCGACACAATTCTAACATCTTTGGCTCTATACACCACCACAATGGAGTTGGAATGAAACAAACACAATGTGCGTTAACTTCAGACTGTCAGCTTTAATTTGAGGGTATGTACATCCAACTCAGGTGAACGGTGTAGGACTTACAGCAGTTTGCATATATGCCTCCCACTTGTTAAGGGACCAAAAGTAATGGGACAGAATAATAATCATAAATCAAACTTTTCCTTCTTAATACTTGGTTGCAAATCCTTTGCAGTCAATCACAGCCTGAAGTCTGGAACACATAGACATCACCAGACGCTGGGTTTCATCCTTGGTGATGCTCTGCCAGGCCTCTACTGCAACTGTCTTCAGTTCCTGCTTGTTCTTGGGGCATTTTCCCTTCAGTTTTGTCTTCAGCAAGTGAAATGCATGCTCAATGGGATTCAGGTCAGGTGATTGACTTGGCCATTGCATAACATTCCACTTCTGTCCCTTCAAAAACTCTTTGGTTGCTTTTGCAGTATGCTTTGGGTCATTGTCCATCTGCACTGTGAAGTGCCGTCCAATGAGTTCTGCAGCATTTGGCTGAATGTGAGCAGATAATATTGCCCAAAACACTTCAGAATTATCCTGCTGCTTTTGTTAGCAGTCACATCATCAATAAATACAAGGGAACCAGTTCCATTGGCAGCCATACATGCCCACGCCATGACACTACCACCACCATGCTTCATTGATGAGGTGGTATGCTTAGGATCATGAGCAATTCCTTTCCTTTTCCATACTCTTCTCTTCCCATCACTCTGGTACAAGTTGATCTTGGTCTCATCTGTCCATAGGATCTTGTTCCAGAACTGTGAAGGCTTTGTTAGATGTTGTTTGGCAAACTCTAATCTGGCCTTCCTGTTTTTGAAGCTCACCAATGGTTTACATCTTGTGGTGAACCCTCTGTATTTACTCAGGTGAAGTCTTCTCTTGATTGTTGACTTTGACACATATACACCTACCTCCTGGAGAGTATTCTTGATCTGGCCAACTGTTGTGAAGGGTGTTTTCTTCACCAGGAAAAGAATTCTTCGGTCATCCACCACACTTGTTTTCCATGGTCTCCCAGGTCTTTTGGTGTTGCTGAGCTCACCGGTGCATTCCTTCTTTTTGAGAATGTTTCAAACAGTTGTTTTGGCCATGCCTAATGTTCTTGCTATCTCTCTGATGGGTTTGTTTTGTTTCTTCAGCCTAATGATGGCTTGCTTCACTGATAGTGACAGCTCTTTGGATCTCATCTTGAGAGTTGACAGCAACAGATTCCAAATGCAAATAGCACACATGAAATGAACTCTGGGCCTTTTATCTGCACATTGTAATTGGGGTAATGAGGGAATATCACACACCTGGCCATGGAACAGCTGAGAAGCCAATTGTCCCATTACTTTTGGTCCCTTAACAAGTGGGAGGCATATATACAAACTGCTGTAAGTCCTACACTGTTCACCTGAGTTGGATGTACATACCCTCAAATTAAAGCTGACAGTCTGCAGTTAACGCACATTGTGTTTGTTTCATTCCAACTCCATTGTGGTGGTGTATAGAGCCAAAGATGTTAGAATTGTGTCATGTCCCAATATTTCTGGACCTCACTGTATATACATCTGTAATTTCTTAGTGATACACAATATCCTTCCTTTCCTTTCTGATTAATGTGCCTCTAACAGCTTTCATTTTCCTGTGTATCTCTAACTTATTAACGCACTTCAATGAATGGTTCAGAGCAGTGGTGGGTTGCCCCAGGTTCGGACCAGTTTGCAAGAACTGGTAGTAAAACTGGCGGAAGGCTCTTCCCCCTGACCCGGATGTCATCATAGGTGATCTTCTGCATGCGCAGAAGAGTGTGGGGGCACGATGTGAACTGGTAGTAAAAGTAAGTAGAACCCACCCCTGGTTCAGAGCCAGCTGAAGGCCAGACAAGGACTAATGGATGGAAACTGATCAAGGAAAGATTCAACCTAGAAATAAGGAGAAATTTTCTGACAGTGAAAACAATTAACCAATGGAACAGCTTGCCTTCAGGAATTGTGGGAGTTTCATCACTGGAAGCTTTCAAGAAGAGACTGGACTGCCATCTGTCAGAAATGGCATAGGCTCTACTGCTTGAGCAGGGGATTAGAACAGATGACCTACAAGGTCCCTTCCAACTCTCTTATTCTATTCTATCTGATATAAAACATGACAGATATCCAGAAATACTACTAGTAGTACCTATTGTGGTCCTAAAACACCCTAAGAAAAAGTATTAAAATACAATAAAAATACATAGATCTGAAAGGCATCATAAGGTAGCTACAAAGAAACCTAGTTACTTTACCTTGCAAGAAAAAATAACACTGAAAGGCAAAGAGAAAAATATGTATCTGTTTGGTTTTGAATGTCGGCTCCTATGATAGCTTCCCCAGCTACAATAAAAAGATACTAATTTCACTGTCAGCAACAATACATTCCCTCATTATTTAGATAAATGCACTTCTGTGCGGCATGTCTAACTCAATAATGCCATGAACCTAAAAAAGATGAAAAACTGGAACCTCTTCAAAAACATAAAGGTAATAAGATATAGCAGATGTAATGCTTGTGAGTGAGGCACTTTCAGATGACTCCTGGTTGAAATGTGAACAAATAGCTTGTGTGAAATCTGGGTTAAAAGTCTGAAAATTCATAAACTTGCAAATGAGAATGGCACTGGTATGTGAATTAATAGGGGGAAATGAAAAGCCTATTCTAATTATCACCTCTCTATTCTAATCATCTCTGGCTGCCTCGTTTTAATCACTCACTATTTTTAAATTCTATCTTTTGATCATCTAAAGTACATTTTTGCTCTCTTGCTTTCTCTTCTTTCTTCTGCAGGCAGTCATAGCAACTAATAGCTTATTTTTTTGTTGTTGTTCTTCTTTGTTTTCTTTTTAAATCAGATAATATAGATCCTCTTCCTTTTCTTTTTTATCCCCATGCATGGCCTTTTCAGTTCTTCTTATACTATCCAGCCCTTATCTCCCAAAGCCCAAGGCAAACTTTATAGTCCAAATGTCACCTCTAATCTTCTTTTTCATCTTTAGTTCTTATTTGCTTAGTGTACAGCATGGATCTTTTTATTACAATTGTTATTATGTTATTCTATAGTTGGTACATTGACACAAAACAAGTTTGCTTTCGGTTTAAATTCCCACAAGATGAAAATTGCTATACTAAAAAAATAATATTTGCAATGTTATGAATTACCCGTCCTATGAATATGGTTTTCTTTCTCTCTCATCTCAATTTCTCTATATTTAAGATGAAGAAACTTTCAAGGGTTTTATTGTAAAATCATTTTACTGAAATTTATTTTAGCTTGTTTCTTGGAGAAAGTTTGTGCTCTTAGGAGTTGACGACTTGATAATACACAATCAATTAAAGAAGCCTGCTATTTCTCCACTGTAGGGTTGTTTAAAAGCAACAACAAAATGGTTGTAAACCTCACAAATAAACTAAGAGATAAGATAATCAAGGCACTGAAATGACACAGTTTCCTTTGCCGGATCGTCTTTGGACATTTTGGCATAATATGGCCATACTATTTTTTTAAAAAGAAATGGAAGAGTGGATTTATGATGAAAAGTTAAGAAAAGCTGTTTAGAATAAAACCATATAATGCAAAAACAATTGTTCTCTTTCTGACATATCTTTCATTTCTTGAGTAATATTGAATAGCCTTTTCTGATTGCTTGGATACCCTTCAGTGGTGGGTTGCCCCCGATTCACACCAGTTATATAGAACCAATAGTAAAAATTGGCCGGAGGCTCCACCCACTGACCCTGACATCATCAAAATGCTTCTGTGCATGTGCAGAAGAGTACGTGCGCATGCGAGCAAAGCGAGAGCGCGCTTGGCCCCATTGCGAACTGGTAGTAAAGTAGAACCCACTCCTAATACTCTTGTGCTAACTTATTGTGTAATGGCCAATGTGATATTGCAAGTTCTATCCCGTCCATACATGTGTGTGGTGTCAAGAATAACATTGTCCCAATGCTGCTTCCATCATTGCCCCCCTACTCTCTTCCCTTCGTACATCTTACTGGTAATAGCATTTATGGAGAAGGGTTAAAAAAGTTCTGAAGATATGATCAAAGTTAACAACCGGTTAACTTACCTTCCACGTTACTGCTGTGGCGTAACACAGCTGTCGCGTGGCAATCTGCTCTGCCGTGCGAATCCACTGAGAAGATATAGGTCAGTAAAGCATAGGGGCAGGCGGGCAGGCCCACCTAATTGTTGGAGTGAACCGGTTTGATTGTCGGAGCTACCGGTTCGCCTGAACCAGTCCGAACTAGTAGAATCCCACCCCGATCAAAATCCCATCTCTTTGTTCATGCATACAGCATCTACACAAATAATAATAAAAACAAAGGAATCAGGTTTTGACTGTATAGTTGTGACTTTTTGTACAACTTCTCAGGGAGCTATTTTTAGCATAATCTTAAATTGGATTCTAGAAAGGCATTGGGTGGTAAGCATACTCTCTGAGGGATTCTTAGTGCTCTCAGAACATGGTTGTTTTCATTATCTAAACTACGTAATATCAACAGAGCATAATGAACATTTCTTTTTTTTTAAAAAAAGGCATTTTATTACATGAGTTTTATGAAATTATAGTTACCCAAAAGAAGATATTCATCAAGATACATTGATACTTTTACTGCTTCTAAAAAAAGAAAAGACTTGAATTTTGTTATCTATAATTCATTTCTGAACCAAACATCTATCATTATTGTTATTAGCCTTACTCAAGTAAGGAGAGAATTACAGTGGAACAAATTATTAAAAATAATTTAAATGCAGATTACCAAGCATGATGCTGAGAAATTCCACTTTTTTAGTTGTAATTTAACACATTATTGTAAGGCTCAGGTAATTTTTTTTTCTTTTTAAAATTAGATTAACTGCAATTAATTTTGATCACATGCTGAAGTGATATAACTTATTTTGAAAGTAATATTGGAAATCAGCAATAATCAATTCTGCCTTGTTTCAGTTCTCAGTAAGTGTAAATAAAATTGCAGCAGAAACAATGTTTTGTCAATTTGTCCCACTACCATTGGTGACACCTAAAATTAATGGTTTCTTTAATGTCATTATAAGAACTTTATTTATTTGGGACTATGAGATTGGATTGCAAACATCCAAATAACCACTATATGATATGATAGCAAAGATTTTTATTATTTTTTGTTGCCTTCTCTGCAAATGATAAGTAACATTTTATAAAGTACCACTCCAGAAACCAAGAGATTTAATCATCTAATAGGCCAGATAGCAGTATTAATCAAACACTTCAGAAACTCTTGTCCAATCTTTCCAGTGCTTAATAATTGGCTCTGTTTATGCAATATACCAGACTAGATTAAAATGTGTAGTTCTGAATCAGAACTGGATCAGAAGTGAGTGCTCACATGAAGAAAGAATATAATTTATTTGGTAGCTGCACTTGTTTCTTAAATTCAGGTTTATGATAGATCATGTGGGATAATTCCAACCTCTGAGAATAATGAAAACATGTTATAAGTGGTGGACCAATGACATCAACACTTTGTCTTCCTAGGAATATTCCTATCCATGATTAGAAAATAATAATTAGAAAAATAATTAATTTTTCTACAATTCAGCAGTAGGATACATAAGAGGCTCAATATTCTTTTTAATTTATTAGCTTTATCCATCTCAAAGACATACACACACAAAATAAAATCATTGTCTAGGTTGATAAATGACACAGAAAAACATGATATAGCCTGCTCAGATTTAATTTAATATGATGTTTTTTGGTTTAATCAGCAAGCCACAGTTAAAATAAACTTTGGCTTTATGAATCTATGTCTAGGAATAGGAAGGGTCTGGCAGCTAAAATATTAGTTTCAATATATCTCATTAACTTAACTATATATTATCTCATTCATATATTGTATCTCTAGAAGGACTTGCAGCCTAACCCTCTGCATTTTCAGAAACACAAGAATATCTTGTGTATATATGTATGTTTGTGCATCAAAAATCAAGATGATGGCTACCGTTGCATGATTAAAGACCCTTTCAACATGTGTTGCTCACAATACAGGAATATGAAAAAGGCTGACACATCCTTCCACAGACATGTTCACACTAAGGACAATCCTACAAAATTCAGTATAATAATAGAGTTGTAATCTCTGCCTATAGTCATAGATCCTTAAAATAAGTCTTGTTGAATTGAGATACCTATAACTGAATAACCATGCAAGATCATGATTCAGCTTTTACTAAAGCATAGTTCTCATGTTGCTTTTTTTATAGTGGTCCACTTAAACCTGTTTCTCATTATTACTTAGTGTGTATCCATTGCTTTAGTCTTCTTCCCCCTTGTTTAGCTTTTTCTCCAGTTCTCCTCTTCCTCTTCTTTTCTCTCCTTTCCTCCCTCCCATTTATCCGTTATTTAAATAGGGTTTACTTAATGTAGTGTACCCAGGATGAGGCATCTTATAAATTAAACAAATAAATTTACTAGATTATATATATAGCTAAAATTTATTACGCTCTGTATTAAAGCCATTTGCTTTGATTTCTGATTTACCTCCAATTATAGCTAGTAAATGAAGTTAGTTCCCTAATTCTAGATAGGCTTTAATTTATTTGGAGACTAAAAACAAGATGCCATGAGTGAGAACAAATGCCTTTTACTTAGCCACATATCCAAAAAAACGTCAAACAATTGTGCAAGTTGTAAATGTATTTCCAAAGTAATAGAAGCTATAATTACAGATGCAATAAATCATAAGTAAGAAACCAGAAGCAGATAAAGAATAGTCAGAGTAAAAAACAGAGTTCACACTATAACCATCTCTCTCTCTCTCCTTGTTGAAATGGAGGATTATAGAAATAAAATAAATCAAATGCAATAAAATCAGGGGTGAAATTCAGCAGGTTCTGACAGGTTCTGGATAACCGGTAGTTGAAATTTTGAGTAGTTCGGAAAACCAGCAGATACCACCTCTGGCTGGCCCCAGAGTGGGGTGGGAATGGAGATTTTGCAATATCCTTCCCCCAAGAGTGGGATGGGAATGGAGATTTTGCTGTATCCTTCCCCTGCCATGCCCACCAAGCCACGCCCACCAAGCCACACTATGCCCACCAAGCCACACCCACAGAACTGGTAGTAAAAAAAAAATTGAATTCCACCACTGAATAAAATATCTATATAATTTAAATAGATATCTTATTCTTTCAGTTTGGGAAATAAATTATAGTTTGTTTCTCGCCTTGATTACTGTAACACTCTCTACATGGGGCTCCCCTTGAAGAGCACCCGGAGGCTCCAACTGGTCCAGAACACAGCAGCGCGGGTAGTGACGGGAGCAGCATGGCGCTCCCATGTAACACCGCTCCTGCGCGAGCTGCACTGGCTCCCGGTGGTCTTCCGGGTGCGCTTCATGGTGTTGGTTCTCACCTTTAAAGCGCTCCATGGCATAGGGCCTAGTTATCTTCGAGACCACCTGCTGCCACCGACGACCTCCCATCGACCCGTGCGCTCCCACAGAGAGGGCCTCCTCGGGGTGCCATCAGCCAAACAATGCAGGCTGGTGACCCCCAGGGGGAGGGCCTTCTCTGTGGGGGCACCTACCCTCTGGAATCAGCTGCCCCCAGAGATAAGGAGAATCCAGGACCTCAGTGCCTTCCGCCGTGCCCTTAAAACCTTCTTTTTCCAACAAGCTGGGCTGGCCTAACTCTTTTTAAGTGTTTTTAATTGTTTTTGTTTTTGTTTATTGTTTTAATTAATGGGGCCAAATTTATACATATTTTTAACTGTATTTTAATATTTGTATTTGATGTTTTTATTTGCCTGTTCACCGCCCTGAGTCCTCAGGGAGAAGGGCGGTATACAAGTTCAAAAATAAAATAAAATAAATAAAATAAACAGTAAAGTGGATTGTTGTTGTTTTTTGTCTGATGGTTGTTAATTTCCCCTCCAAATTTTTTTCTTTATTTTACATTTTAACTTTGGAAAATAAATTAATTCTTTTTTGAAAATAAGTTTTTTCCTACCCCTATTTAATATCCTGGTCACTACTTTCCAAATGTATAGACACATAATAAACTAAACCTGTGTCTCCTATTTGGAAATATGATTATCCTTTTAAAATATATAACCCAAATAAAATAGAATAAAAGCAAAGCAAAACAAAACAAAGCAAAATAAAATAATAAAATAAAACAAAACCCTGTGCTTTTTTTTTTTTTAACCCGCTAAGGCATTGTCATCTTGAACTGAAAGATCAAGTAATCTAAAAAGAAGTCACATTAAGGAAAGATTAAAAGAGATTCAGAGAACGCAGAATGTTCAAGATTAAAAACCAAACAGAGGCAGATGAGAAGGTAAAAAGAGAACTGCATAGAGACATCAAAAATATAACAACAAAGATCAAAGGGAAAAGATAGACAAGGAATAAATGAGAATCAGTGTGAAAGAATCTTTTTCTGACTCAATGTGTGTTGTTGGCTTGGGAAAGAATTGGAAATGCCAGCTAATACAAGAAAGATCAAAAGAAGCTATATAGATGTATAGAATACATGAAAGCTAGGCTCAGTCCTATCAAAATAATACATTTCATTTTCAAATGAAACTAGCAAATTTTATCAAATCTACATAAAATAATTACTCTAAAGTTTATCATAGTTGGTATTTAACAACTATGTGACCTGAGATCCATAGTGTAAATTATAGTTTTCATAAGAGAACTTCATTAAAATTATGGAAATGATTAACTGGTATATTGTAGCATAAGCTTTTTCATTGGTGTAATGAATTCATTAGATGCACAAATCAGCCTGAGAAGTTTCTAGGTTTCTGGTCTTTAAATACAACAAAGGATGAATTAGGGAAAGTGAGCAGCAGTAGGGAAAATAATCTAATGAAGTTATTTAAGGCATGTGAACAATCTATAGGGAAGAAAGATACTAGTTATTTTATTCCATGAGTGGAAGGTCCATCTGTACAATACTGAATGTCACCTAAAGATATTCACAACAACATTTTAATATAAATTCAGGAAGATCAAGAAAGATGAAATTCATTTAGACAATGGAATAAGAGAAACCTGATGAATCATCTAAAAGAGTGTTCCATTCTGATTAAATGAGAAAGGAAATTACTCAGTAGCACAATGCACATTTACACTCATTCAAGAAAAACATGATTTATATTTTATTACATGTTAGAACATGAATTTATATTAGCAGTTTTTACACATTATGCTATCAATTACAAATATTAATTCTCACTTTCATCTTCCAGAGCTGAATAACGTTAAAAATAATTTTCTGGAAATCAGAACTTGTGTGTATGTGGAGATGTGCTAGAGGGTTAGTGCATGCTCCAAATTTTCTGCTTCTCTCCCCCAATGGACAAAATAACTTCCTTACAGCTAGTTGTTCTTGTTTACAGTTGGCCTTCATATATAATAATCAAAGCTTGGTTATGAATACAATATTCACTCCTTTGATTTAGTCCTTTCTAAGCACTTGTATACACTACAATTTAGAGGTTTTCTGCAGTTTCACACTTCAAAAATAAAGCTTGATCAGATCATAGGATGTGAACCAATAACTTGATTTTGTTTGTCAATATATTCATAATTCTGCTTATAGCAAAACAAACAATCCAAGGAATTGCTGTACAAAGAAGCATAAAATGAAAATATTTGTAGCTACCATGCACAGAGCACTAATGAGAACTGAAATCATGACTAATTCATTGAAATAATACATTTATTTAAGAACTAAGTTTGAAATATTATGTATCTAGGAGTGAATCTTCAGTCAATTCAGTGGTATACCCTTCTGGGTATTTATAAATATATTTGCATTTTCTCTATTGTTAAGCCAAACAATGTAGCAATATAATTAACAAATTATAATTAACAAATATAAGCAGCTTGTGGCCTGGAGGAAAGATAGAATATGAATTAAATGACAAATGAAACAAATAGGACCACCAGATCTGGGCTGCAAAACTGCAGGCAACCAAAATAAAGGCAAACATTTCAAATTTTCTGTATTTCTGCCAACTAGACACGGCTTAGATTTTTCAGCTCAGATTGAATAGCTGTAAACAAAATAATTTTTGATGGTATAAATATTTCTGCAAACTAACCTGTGCTTATAAATTGTATTATGCTTTGACAAAATGTTGTTGAATCAGAAATGACAAAAGAAAATCTAGTAATTAAAGTGCAATAATATTGCAATGAAATAGCTGTAATCATAGGCATGCAGGGAGACTTCTTGCTTTTACCAAAATAGCAAAAGCAATATTACGTACCCCAAGTTTTCCCCTTTTGAAAGAAATGTACATTGTCACAGCACACATATAAAATAGATGGAGCTTGCATTGTAACAGCGTACACTGCCTCCCGTCCAAATTATAATTCATTGTGATAAGTCAGTAATGTTAAATTCATTTCTTTGCAATTTTCATCTCCCCAGGAACAGTTTCTTATTATTTGTATTACATTAATATACTGTTTGGGACTGTTAATATTTGTGCCATAAATAAACAAATAAATAAATAAATAAAGGCAGGTTAACTTTGCTCTTAAAGCTTTTTTTTTAAAAAAGTATAACACTAAACTGAGTAAATAATGTAAATTTTTAGATGGAAAACCATATGGATGTAGAGATTTCCAACTCATGTGTCCCAAAATCAGACAATTACATAGACTATATTGAAATATTACATGCCTCAGAAAGAATACACTTTCTGAAAGATTAACTGAATGTGTCTATGGACATTACTGCCGTAGTCTCAATGTACTGGAAATATTAAACTTTTGTATCCTGACAGAGTTGTATATTAATGCTATTATAGGTACATACCTTATAGGTCCTGCTTTCTGCTAAGTTTCTAAACTGTTCTTTCCCAAAAAAAGAGAGTAGTTCACATACAGAACTTTGTTAAATGAGTAGAAATTATAATAATAATAATAAATTTGAAACTGGAAAGAGATTTTTCCCTTTCCTTCCTGCAGATATTGGCTAAATGGCCAAATTAGTCTTTAACTTTTTTTTTAACCTACTATATTTTTTTACAGTTTTTCAAACAGAAGATTGGCCAGCTGCCTTTAATCTTTAAAATTAAAATATATTCTTGTTGGTAAGTGGTAAAGATACCTACTTATGAATCAAGGTTTTAGGACTTGTTTATATACAGAAACGAACAATTTGGCAATCTTTCTATAAAATGTAATCTTTCTATGAAATAGAAAGGGTATGTAGGTGCATACATATACACGTACACATGCATACATCTGTGTTTTTGCATGTGCAAGTGTACACACACCCTCAAAACCCAACAGCAGTATTTGATGTTGTTCATATGCTAAAAATACGGTGTTTCTAATTCAAGTACTCTATCATAAGCAATGGTCATAAAGAAGTCTTGGTTGACTGTGGCTCTTTTTCCCTGAATGGCTGCATTCAGTGAGTGGCAAACTCACATTCCTTTTAATCTGTGAAACAGTCCCAATGAGCAAAATGGACTCAGTGAATGCACTGTTTCCTTCATATCTAATCTAATCCAAAAAAAAAAAAAAAAAACACCCCGAGAAAAACAATTAAACATATATTAAAGTGCAATTTGAACAACTTAATGAATGAGCGGTGCAGATATTAGAGTAGGTGGTTTTCTTCCCACCCTCCCCCCAAGTAGTGAAGGAAAACCTAAGAATGCTTCCCTCTTGTGTAACAGAAAATCAATGTGTTTATTAATAGCAATTTCTCTGAGCTCAGTGGGATGGCTGATTCCTGCACAAGTTTTTGAAATGTGCAATCAAGTGAGGGAACAGAGAAGGAAGGTGACAAATTGTGCTTCTTACAAATAAATGAATGGAAAGATTGAGAGAAAGGGGTGGGGTGGGGGTTGTAATCTGATCTGGAACTAAATTTTCCCAAGAAGGTTTAGAAACAAGAAATGATGGATATATTTAAACGTTCTCAGTATGACTTTCCCTGTAGGTAGATAGGTGCAGATGTGGAATGCCAAGACAGCACTATCTAGATCAGAGGTGGGATTCACTTACCTTCCCTATCGGTTCACAAATGTGAGTGCGCGCCTTCCATGCATGCTCAGCCTTCCGCACATGCTCTTTGCTTGTGTGCGCGCCTCCTGCGCATGTGCACAGACTCCAAAACATGGCTAAATAGGATGGCATTATGTCTGGGACGGTGGGCGGAGCATACTGCAGTTGGAGCTACTGGTTCTCCCAAATCGGACAGAACTGGCAGAATCTCACCACTGATCTAGATCTAGCAGCTCTAGATAATACACTACTAGTTATTTTTCTTATTTCTATATTTCAATTTAAAGTGTTGATTTTGCTCTTCAGCTCAAGGCTTGGTTGTATTTTTTTTTCCTCACAAAAACCATGCAGGTTTTCAGAATTAGTAGATGATGTCAAATTCCAAACACTGAGCTGCAATCAAGATGGGAACTTTAGGGGTGGGGAATCAAACCACCATCGGGTGGACAAGAGTTCAGATACACACATTCCAAGACTTTCTTTGATCATGGAAGGAGTATAAGTGCTTTAGGGCCAGTCAATCGCTGAGCTCATCATATTTCCCCATGGCTGTTGTGGAGGAAACAATGAAGGAAATGCTAGGTATACCTCCCTGAATCCCTGGAAGGCAGAATACTACTGCAACAACAACAACATATCTACAGTATGTACACATACACATATACATACATTTCATGCAATTTATTTCTGCAAGTCAGGGAATTGCCTATTATATAAATCTTTTTTATTATTATTATTTTGAGGCATATATTTTAAAACAATGTAAAGAAAAAGAAGAGAGAAAGATGATCAAAGTGAGCTTGATTTCTGGTGACTACATGGACATAAGCATGCAGTTTATTTGATGTCAGAATAGATGCAGTCTATCATCGTTGCTTTTCAGAACAGGTATACATATTCCAGTTTAACTAAGTACCAGAATTCCCTGATGATTTTGTAATCTATCCAAATGCTAGCCAAGCCCCACACGATGACTGTTGTTTAGCAGCTTCTTTTCTTGAAAAAGGCTGCCTTTATTTGTTACAGTTGAAAATACCTAACCTGCTATCTGTAAATATGTGTGCTTGTGTATATGTCATTGTGTGATGTCATTGTGTCTCTTACCATTGGTTACTACTTACCATTAGCCCCGCCTCTTCTGTATATAAGCTTTCGCTCCTCTCAGATTGTTAGCTGTCCAAATGTGTTCCTGAGAAAGAAGAGAAATAAACATTATCATTACAAGAAAGTCTACAGTCTCTTATATTGGGCCTAACCAGGATAACTAAACTAGCAACAAATTGGTAGCAGAGGATGGTTTGGTAGGCCCAACCGAACATAAAAATGCAAGACTCACAAAACGACAAAAGAAGACCTGCCACCAGATACATAACAAAAAGAATGGCAGCTCAACTGACTCCTGACAAATATACACCACTTGAAAACATTAAGAAACAAACGCAATTACAAAAAAATGAACTGCTAACACAAAACAAACAATCACTAGCTGGAGCAGAACAAACGTTCTCAACACCAAACAAAGAAGATGAGGTAAAAAGAAAAATAATAGAATTAATAGAAAAAACTACAGTTGAATCAAATCTGCTTGTGAAAATCCGCAGCATGATAAACGACCACGGAACAGCAGCAGATAACGAAAATAACAAACAAGAAAACTGCAAGGTAAGAAACTCAACCCCTGACTTCAAAAACGACACCGAAGATGGCGACAACTTCCCGCCTTTTTCATGGCAGCCATCTTACCCACCTAATACCTCTAAAATTCCCGACCAATTACTAAAAGAATTCCAAACCTCAAACTACGAAATAAAAAACAAAACCTACCAAGAAGATGACTACCCGAGTCCCAAAACAAATAAAAAACAATTATTTAAACAAAACAAAGCTCAACCTACTGAAGTAGAAATAGACAATGCTATACAGGTGCTGACTGCAGCACTCGGGACTAAACTAACAATACCAAACGAACAACCAGAAAATGAAATAGAAAATTCTAAACTACCATCTACCAAAAGCCAAAAAGAAATAGACTGTCTAAAGAAAGACCTAGCCACCCGAAAAAAGACGCGCTGGCAATCATACTCACCTACCGAAGAGCGACTCCCTGAGCAACCCGTCTCCATCGGCAATGGCGGCCTGCCTCGAGCTCCACTTACTGATGACCTCAGAAAAAATGGCCGACAAGCCTCCGGTGTCTTCTCCCTCGATCCTCGCGACTTTGAAGACTCCCCAACGAACAGAGCAGCACCCCAGGCATCCTTCAGTCACCAGAGGCCCTCCGGAAACAAAACTGAACAACAGAAGGCCGTCTGGGACTTCACCCCGGGAGCTGCAGACACAGGAACCTCCATCGCTGACTGCTGGAGAAGAATGAGGGCTGAGCATTATCATTATTACTTTCATCATGACTATCTGAATTTGGCCTTTTGTTTCTTAATTGATAGTTTGCATAGATTAATTCGCTATCTTGTGGCAGTAGGTATGTTAGTCCGTCATTTGTGAATAGTTTACCTATGTTTCTGTTGTTTTTAGTCATAAATACCTTTCCACCTCTGAAAGTGGTCTCTACTTCATTCTCTATACTTAATTTTAGAGTTGCCAATATATTATTTGGGATTTCGGGTACAAATAGTACCCCCTCTATTTTTCCTATACCCTTTATATGCGTGTTTCCTATTCCTCTCACTAGGACTTTATTTTGGTTTGCTACTTTAATGTAATATTTTTTTTTCAGTGAAGTTGCTTAATATTTCTCTATTGTGAGTTATGTGACATGTGGCTCCAGAATCGATGAGCCAAGTGTTGAGTGAATCAGATATTAAAGTATCATTGTTTCTTATTCCATATAGTGATCCTTTCTTATTTTCTCTAGGGTTATTTCTGTACATTTGTCTTTCTCTAGAATGTGGTGATTCTCTCCGTTTATACCTGTAGTCTGGGGAAGTTCTGTCTAAGAAGTGTATTCTCCTATCCTTGTGTTGGTATGAGTCACTGTATCCTGCGTTCTTGGGGCAGTCTCTTCTTTGATATCTTTCAGATCCACATATGGAACATTCATGTGGGTACCTATCTCTGACCCTAAAATCAGTTCTTCTTTGATTTCTACCTTCCCTTTGTTCTGCATATCACTCTCTTCTAAGTCTATCTTCAGTAATAAGCTTATTGGTAAGATTTTCTAAGGTAATTTGCTCTATACTTAGGTTATCTATTAAGGTAATATAGTTATCCCAGCTGTGATCTAATGAATTAATTATAATGCTTTTCATGGTGTTCTCAGAAATGGTTTCCCCCCTTTGGATAAGGTCTGCTCTTACTGCGTTTAGATTCAAGATATGTTCACTCATGGGGGTATCATGTTTTAGTTTGGCAGAATAGAATTCCCTAGAAATTTTAGTGGTGGTGGCTACACTTTTACTATAGAACAAATTGAATAATTTTTGGTATGTTTCAAATACAGTTAAATTATGCTCTATACTGGGGAGTATACTTGGGGAAATAGAGGCAATTAATATATAATATGCTTTGTGATGGAGGCAGTTTATTTCATAGGTCCAAGGCTTATCTGGTGGGTTATCAATAAAAAATAAAACATTCTCTTTCAAATATGTAATCTGTAAACACTGGTTCCATTCCATTAAGTTGCTTCCATCTAATTTCAATTTTATAAAGTCTGAAGGTATTGTCCCTGAGTGTTGTGAAGTGTTATTCATGTTTAGTAGCTGTCCATGGTTTAAGACCTTAGCATACTCGCAATAAGGCCTGGGTATGGTAGATGCATGTCTGTATTTACTTATCTCTATGTTGCGCTGACTTGTATCTATGTTTTCTTCTTTTTTCTTTGCAGGCTCGTTCTGCGCATTATCATTAATAAAGTAATAATGATAATGCATCAACCACTGCATTAATCATTAATAAAGTAATAATGATAATGCATCAACCACTGATACCAATATGTCTGAAAACTTAAACAATGGAAGACCTATACACGATAATTGTAGTCACTTACTCCACAGAAAGCTCGGACACGCAAGTTTTCCCGTCATACGAAAAATGTTAGAGTGTTCCGAAGATTTAAAAATAAAGAACTGTAAAAATTATTTAGAATGCTCTGTGTGCAATTCATCCAAACTTAAAAACAAACCCAAACCCAAAAAAGCCACTCACACCACACAATCAATTTTTCAATTAATCCATATGGATGTAGTAGGCCCATTAAAACCTTCAATTAAATATAAAAAAACATACTTTCTAACCATAGTCGATGACTACAGTAGATTCGGTTTTGTATACACCCTTAACCACAAAAGTGAGGTTTTCAAAAAAATTAAGGAGTTTTTTAAAATGGTAGAAACACAACACAATATTAAAATTAAACAAATAATGACTGACAGGGGGTCGGAGTTCCTATCCAATGAATTTTCAAATTGGCTAAAATCACAAGGAATATTGCACTTTAAATCTTGTCCATTTTCCCCATTTCAAAATGGAGTATCTGAAAGAAAGACTGGTTTGCTACAAACCATGGTTAAATGTGTGTTAGACGATGCTGGCTTAAGCCAATCATTCTGGGCCGAGGCCCTTACTTATTCCAATTACACTATAAATCACTTATGGTCCAGTACAATCAACAAGACTCCATACAAACTCATGTATGGAAGGAAACCAAAAATTGGACATCTACACGTATTTGGTGTATCGGCTGATGTATATGTCCCCTCACAATTAAGGCGCAAAGGAGAGAAAGTATCCAAAAGACTAATATTTATGGGGTACGAATCAGGAACCAAGGGATATCGCTTCATTGATAAAAATAACCATTTCGTTGTATCCAGATCTGCCGTGTTTCATGAACACATGAACTGGTCAAAATTACATCTCAACGAAATATATCCAGAATCAAAAAATATTACACACACGCACACAGAACATCATACATCAGATACCAACCCCAAAACCACAACCACGAACAGAATCAAATGCCCAAAAATAATTAATGATGAATGGAAGAAAGGACACCCCACTTTGAAGGTAGATCAATTAACTGAAAAAGAAGCTAAATATATGCATAGCGATGAACATCCCCAGAATAGGCCCATTAGATCCAATAGGGGCACAATCCCTAAAAGATTAGATGATTATGTACTGTCTATCCAAGCTAAACACCTGACTCCCAACACATATGATGACATACTTAAGTTACCTCTAGAAGAAAAAAGTAAGTGGGAAGAAGCAATGAAAAAAGAGATGGACAGTTTGAAAGAACTAAATGTATATACACCAACAGATCTACCCACTGAGAAGTCCCCCATTGGCACTAGATGGATCTATAAAATCAAAGAGCTAGAGGATGGTAAATTCTTATACAAAGCCAGGTTAGTGGCTTGGGGTTTTGCCCAAAGGTTTCCGGATGACTATGAAGACACATACTCCCCAACCGTTAGATCAGAAAGTGTGAAAACAGCATTAGTATTAGCTTCCATTTTAAATCTGGAAGTATATCAATTTGATGTACAGACAGCCTATCTGCATGCTGATCTTGATAAAGAAATTTATGTAAAAGCACCCCCAGGAAAGGATACAAAAAAGGGAGAAATTTGGCTATTGAATAAGAGCCTTTATGGACTAAAACAGTCTGGCAAACGGTGGTATGAGTGTTTATCAAAGATACTTAACGATATAGGCTTTGTGGCTACTTCATCTGATTTTTGTTTTTTCACAAAAAGAAATAATGATTCTATTGAATATGTTTTGATTTATGTTGATGATATATTATATTTTGGAAGTGACAAGGTTAAATGTGATAATTTCGCTGAACAATTAGGCAAAAATTTCAACTTAAAAATATTAGGAAAGGTAAATAAGTATTTAGGAGTCCAAATTGACAAAACAGATAAGGGATTCAAATTATCTCAGAAAGACAAGATTATAGAACTCATACAAAAATGTAATATGGTTAACTCAAAAATTTGTGAAACTCCTATGTCAACTGATTTTTATAGAAATGTGTACAATGAATATGAGCCATTCAAGGATAACACTTTATATCGATCAATTATTGGGTCCTTATTATACATATCTAATTGGACTAGGCCTGATATCACCCTTGCCGTAAATTTGTTGTCGAGACATGTAAGCAATCCTAACTTATACCATTGGGAAGGAATCAAGAGAATTTTGAGATATCTGAAATCTAGCATTAATGTATGTCTATACCTAGAACCATTCATTTCTGAAAAACCAACTTTGACCTGCTACGCCGATGCAGATTGGGCTATTGATTCAAAAAGCAGAAAAAGCACTTCTGGATATGTTTTTCTTATAAATGGTTGTGCGGTGCACTGGTACACTGGCAAACAGAACTCAATTGCCACCTCTACAGCAGAAGCCGAGTACGTTTGCTTATCCAAAGCGGTCAATAATCTAACTTGGTTCGATGATTTGTTATCTAATGTGTGGGATGAACCTATTTATCCAATTATCATCAATGAGGATAATAAGGCAGCGATAGATATATCGGCTTCCGAAGCAATAGGCCAATGATCTCGACATATCGATATCAAATATAAATATGTGAGGCAACTGTCAAGTATAGGATTCATTAAAGCTGTTCACTGTGATACTAATGAACAAATTGCTGATATCCTCACTAAGCCATTAGCAACCAAACAACATGTATATTTGACTTCCAAACTTAATGTACATATATAATCTTAATAACCCATCATTAGTTAGGTATTTTAGAGGGGGATTTGTTACAGTTGAAAATACCTAACCTGCTATCTGTAAATATGTGTGCTTGTGTATATGTCATTGTGTGATGTCATTGTGTCTCTTACCATTGGTTACTACTTACCATTAGCCCGCCTCTTCTGTATATAAGCTTTCGCTCCTCTCAGATTGATAGCTGTCCAAATGTGTTCCTGAGAAAGAAGAGAAATAAACATTATCATTACAAGAAAGTCTACAGTCTCTTATATTGGGCCTAACCAGGATAACTAAACTAGCAACATTATTCCCGAATGCCTTCATTCACTATGAAGTTGCAAGAAACAGAACTACCACAGGCAGTTACTCACTAATGAAAATAGAGTTTATTACAGTTTAAAAGTTTACTTTCCTTTCACTGAGCCATAAATCACATGCTCATCAAAGCCTTCATTTATTGATTCAGTGATCTGAATGTTTTTACATGATGTCTTAGCATTAATTCCCATCATCTCACTGTATTGGTCATGCTGGCCAATATTGATGGAAGCCAAGAGTCTTCAGAAATGAGAGGTTCATAGTCCTTTATTTCTGATATAGATCATCTTTTAGAATGGACTAACATTTGATCCTGTACAATAGAGTGAAAGTATATTCTGTGCCCCAACTGCATTGCTTTGTCTTGAGAAACGTATCTAAATGTATATTATACTATGTGGGACTTGGGACAAAGAATTGCTCTCCAGGCAACCTTTCTCCTGTAGTTAATCAGCATTTCTCTCTTGCTGATTTTTGTTCAGAGGCAGTCTTTTCTTCCTGTAAGTCTTAATGTCTGTTAAAGTGCCAAAGAGAGGATATGGTGATTTTATATAAAAATCTGTCCAAAGGTTTATATAAAATAGGCATTGTGAACCATCAAGGTTGAGAAAGCAGTATTAATATGTGTGCGGATCTCTCACCATGATAAAAAGTTGAAAACATTTTGATTCAAAGAACAATTTGAGCCCTTTATAACCTGGTGTAAATCCCACTGATACTTTTGACCTATGGCTGTTACTTTTTCTGTGTCATATATAAATGATGATCTTGATTTCTAGATTTGACCTGGAATATAGTGATTGAAACTAACTGTGTTTGTGTTAGAAAATTATTGTGGGTAATTTCCAGTTTAGTTTGCACACAGCACACCTTTAGTCAAGTTTTCTCTCTGGATCAAAACAAAATATACAACTTTCAGTTTGTGTGTGTGTGTGTGTGTGTGTGTGTGTGTGTGTAAAACTTAAAAAAAATATCAGCCAATATCAGGCAATAGGCAGACAAAAACAACAAAAGTCATGTACAATAGGCACCAATTTATAATATTTCTACATCAACAGGCACACCATTTTCCAAAGCACTGGAAATAATACTGTGGATAATTAGTACAGACATCTCTAAAGGGAACAGCCTTTAATGATTCCAGATCTAAGCCTTTTATGTATATAATGGCAGCTGAATAGAGTGGAAAAATCAGACCCCAGAGAATTCCACTTCTATTCCATACTCTGAGGGAAACAAATGGATAGATAGAGATGATAAATCAAATAGTTTGAGCTCAGAAGATAAGAAAGTCCAGACTTTATTACACTTATATGGAAGACTATCTAGAGTTAGTTGAAAGACATTCTGGGAGTTGAAGTTTATGTTTTTCCATGAGACTTTTGTGCAGGGAACTTTTAAGATTACATGATGGATTTTTATAACGATCAGATGCACTGCTCATTCAAAATGAGATCAGAGGACAATGTTTATTTGGCATGCATTTCTGAATTAAAGGACAATTCTGAAGAACAGGCAGGAATAGCTGCACTTGAAGAAAAATAAGTATAGTTTAATTTTCATATCAACTCATGTGGAAGTATCACAAAGGGTAGCAGAATGAGGAGATAGTAATCTGACCTTCTGTTGTTATAACTATGTTTGTAAAGATAATATGTACTATATTCCAACCAAATATATTCTTATTTTAAAACAGTTTCCACATGACTTACTACAATAAAAAGTATATTTACCAAATGGAGTTCATAAGTCAGCTAAGTTACTTATAAAAATAAAATAGAAATTTCTACTCTTACCTCTTTGACTGCTTTGCTCGATGTAAAGAGAGTGGTAATCTAATATCTTGTTGGAAAATTCTGACTGTTGAATGCTTTTTTTTTAAATGTTGCTTTCAATTTTCAATCCTTTGTTTTATATTATCTGCATTGTGAGTCTTGTAGTCAGCTTCCTTTATTTTTGGCTCTACTTCTGAGCTATTTTCTTGAATCATTGTTAAATCATTTTCAATTCTTTGTATTTTATTATCCAAATTATGAATCTTGTAATCAACTTCCTTCGTATTAAACTCTATTTCTGAATTAAACTTTTCATCCATCTTTATCATTACGTCTAAGAAACTTATCATATGTTGCTTGAATTTATCATACTTTTGTTGAACCAACTCTTTAATTTCCTGTCTAAATTTTTCAAGGTTCTGATTCACAATCTCATCATGTCTTGCCATCTCCTCCAATACAAATTGCGTTAGATCTTTAAAGCCATTCCTCTGCATCTGCAAACTCAAAACTTGTTCATGTGATTTATGAATGGGGGAGCCGCCCCCCCCACACACTTTGGTTGTCTGGCTTTGTGAGTTTTAACACCATCCTGCCACACAAGCAGATTTTTTTTTCCTTTTTCCTCTTTAAAGAAAAAAACTTCTCTCCAAACAATATCAATATCAAGTCTCTAAGAAGAAAAAAGCATGAAATAAGGATTTTTCTCTTCACTTCTAGCCAGCACTGTTATCTCAGTTACTTTGTAACATATTAAATTAGTCAAATGGAAGTACTTTCGCTTTCAGCTCTTCTCAAGCCTCAGCCAGTTGCCATTTTAAACTTTCTTTTTTTCCCCCTTCCACTCTTCTTTGCTTTTAAAGTCAGTCTTAGGGTTGTTAGAAGTACTTGCAGTTTAGGGTCCCAGGTCCAGACTTCATCCTTCTTATTCAAAAAATCTGTTAATTTTCATTGGTTGGTCTGGTCCAATCGCCTGGCTCTGCAGAGCGCAGAGTTCACCCGAAGCCCGGAACAGCGGCGAGGAGAATAGGGAGCCTCATCCTGCTTCCTCCCCAGAGGTAAAAAAGAACTCTGGGGACTTCACAGAGGGCTCTACCTGCCCTCGCCGGCTCTGTCTCATGTTTCCTTACGGAAATGGAGTTTTTCGAGCCGCCTTTCAGGTGTAAAGGCGGCTCTTTACGGGTGACGGGGCTGGCGGTCTCAAAGGACCGTCTGGCGGCGACGGAAGCCAGACCGGAAGCCCCAAAGGTGCTTTTTCAAGAGGCAACTGGACTTTCTGGTTTTTCTTCGAAGACGTTTCATTTCTCATCAAAGAAGAGCTGAAGAAGTTTCATGGATGAGGAGCAAAATGTCTTCAAAGAAAAAACAGAAAGTCCAGTTGCCTCTTGGAAAAGCACCTTTAGGACATTTTCAGAATTATAGCATATCATAGAATATATAATATGGTCTGCTTAATTGCATCTTATTAGTGGAATATACATGCATTCTAAATTTTGTGGAAGCCCATGGTTAGTTTTGTCTGGTATCAAAAACTAAGCATGTTAGGGCTTAATTAGCATCAGGTAGATGCTAGTCCCAAAATTGGATATTGAAACTGGAAAGTTGGGAAGAAAACTCATCTCCTGGAATAATGCAATGGCTAATTGTGACTCTACAGTTACATATAGGTAAATGCATCAATATATCCAAGTAGTCACCAGAGGTTGAAAACTTTTATCTTTTTTACTTATAACATTATTTACTAAAAACTTGCTCAAAACAAATGAGTTCTTATAATGGTTAGATTATAATGCAGATAGAAGGTAGTTGATAATGGTGTGGATATAGAAAGAATCCAGGTTTTTGAGATGTAAAAAAACCAGACCAAAATAAATCACCTGAATTTTTTCTTCCTTTAATATAACAGTTACTGTATTTTTCGGAGCATAAGACGCACCTGAGCATAAAATGCAGCTTTTGGGGAGAAAAATAGGGGGAAAAAATCTGCCTACCAGGTATTCATCTGGTTAGCATCCTTAGTCTGGTCAGCTTCAGCACATTAGTTTGCTGGTTTTGAGCACGCGTGCTTGGGGATAAAAAACAGGTGCTAAAGCACAACTGATCTTTGGAGAGAAGCAATGAGAAAAGCAGGCAAAGCATGGAGATTGCTTCACTTGCTAGCGCCTAGTTAGGGGTGAAAAAAAGCTTCTAAACTTTTTAGACAGCTGAGTCAGACGGAGCAGGCAAAGCCCGAAAGATCACTAGCACCTCCTTAGGGCTGAAAAAAAGCTTCAAAAAAGCTACATTTGGAATATAAGACGCACCCAAATTTTCAGCCTCTTTTGGGCGGGGGGGAGTGCATTTTATACTCCAAAAAATACAGTAATTACAATTCAATTGAATTGAAGAACAAACTGAAATCTTTTAAGGTGATTTTTAAACAATAAAAAATTACAATTTATTATTTATTTATTAATTTGATTTCTATACCGCCCTTCTCCCGAAGGACTCAGGGCGGTGTACAGCCTGATTAAAAACACAGAGACAGACAAAATTTAAAAATAATTAAAATTATTAAATGATAGGCCCAATTTATAAAACCCCAAATTTAAAATCCCATTTAAAACCAATTAAAATCTTTACATTGATAGCCCAGCCTGGCGGAACAACAAGGTTTTGAGGGCACAGCGAAATATATGGAGATCAGAGATTTTACGAATTTCTGGGGGCAGTTCATTCCAAAGGGCAGGGGCTCCCACACAGAACGCCTTCCCCCTGGGTGTCGCCAGCCGACATAATTTGGCTGATGGCACCCTGAGGAGACCCTCTCTGTGGGAGCGAACTGGCCGGTGGGAGGCTACTGGTGCAATAACATGCTTGCATAATTGTTCACACCCTCTTATAAGTAGGGATGTTCACAATTAACCAATCACATTCAAATTGATATTATATAGTAATTAGTGCACATTGCAACCCTCTTTATGTTGCAAAAAGAACTAAAGAAAAAACAAAAGAATAGTCAAAAAAACTAAATATATTATTTTTATTTCCACTGTAGCTGTTGTTATTTATATGCAGGCTACCAGATAGTTCTGATTAGATTTGTTACTTGTACTCTAGGATCCTTTGTCAGATTCCCCAACCCGCCCCCCCCCCAGCCAAACGATGTTTAGATTTGAAGCTTTTATCTTCTCTGGCACTCACTGACCATCCAAGCAATAAACAATGCAAATAAAGGATTGACAGAGCTAACATCCAGTGCTCCCCACCACCTTTAAACAGTTCCTGCCACCACACCCCCTCTCCTACATGCTTGCCCCATCACCCAGTGCTCCCGGAAGTACTGAGTCACTCTGAGTTGTCTTGCAGTTGTAAGTTTTGCTACTGAGGCTCGCCTGCCACTGGAAACATTCTGAAGCAGTTCTGGGAGCCCTGTAAGGGGCTTAACAATGTCCAGCTGTTTTCAGCAAGGCTGCCTCCACTGGGATCAGCCCCTGATGGTCTTTTCTCCCCCTCCTCAAATGGCAGCTCCGAGCTAAGCATGCCAATGCTGACATCCTTGTAAAAAATCTAGGATAGCTAAATATACCATCATAATGTGTGCATTATTCCAAATAATTTGATTTTTTAAATATCATGATCATAAGGGTTATGATGATTGATGTGATGATGATGATGATAATGATTATCATCATCTAGGACAGGGATGTCAAGCTCAAATCATCACGGTAGCATCATGTAATATATTGGGGTTTTTTCCCCTTCGCTAAACTGGATATGGGCGTGGCCAGCGTGTGATGTATCCAGCCCATGGGCCAGGAGTTTGACAGCCCTGATGTAGGAGATCAAGGCATTGTACATGGTTTTCTCTCCTAATCTTTTCCCCAAAATAAAAAATCTGAGAATAAACTCTGGGAGTTGGGCAGAGAGAAAGTGACTGCTCCCACAATACCTGCTGAGCTTCCAAGAACAAAGGTGAACTTGAGCCTAGATATCAATACAGAATATCCATTATTGCGAAGTGATTCGGGTTATTGTAGGTTTGAGAATGATTTACTATGGTTGCTGTATTTTGAAGAAATCATATTCTAAATAGTTCTGTTTTTTAATCAGTTATATTGCATCTCTTTTGATATGAGGAACTGGAAAGTGTTTTTGACACTTCAATTTTGCAACAAATTTATATCAAGAAGGTGGTTAGACTTTGACCAGGTATAAGCAGTGTCTCAAAATGAAAAGATCATTCAAATCTAAAATGTCACCTGGGTTGTCATAAGGGAATAATAAAGATGTGTAGTTACAGCTTCTACCATCAGTGGCCCTTCTATAAAAAAGACTGAAGGCAACCAGATATGCATTTCAAAATTATATGAAGCAAGAACAGAAAATTTAATGCCTCTTATTTTGTATTCTTCTGCCTTGTATAGAAACTTATCTAGGAAATGAATTGAAGCAAGCAGAGTTGCTGAAGAAAAGAGTTTTAATAAAATGATGGTCAAAAGTGCTATACACCTTAGGAATGCAATTTTAAAAGATCCCTTTTATTATTTTAGTGCTTACAAACACAAGGAAAACTAACATATCACAAATACTAAATAAATGGTGGGAAGATGAGAATTTTTATACACAATAAAATGCATGTATTTTCAGAGACAATTAATCTGGTTTTAAATAGCAAGTTAAACCTTAGCCCTACAGAAAATATTGGTCAGAATTTCTTCTACATCAATAAAGGATTCGTTAATAGATTGAGAGTGAACACATTTCATTAATCCAAGATTTAAATTGGGTATTAGAGAGTCTATTGAAATGAAACAATATCTTTAGTTACATTTTAGAGTTCATCATAGGCTGTTAAATTCCAAGTATTAGGAACATAGTTTAACCTTGTCTTAAACTATAACTTATAAAATCAAAGCAGGTTAACCATAGAGTAGGCCAAAAACATAATGTTCTCTCCACCATTTTACATTATTTAACGTTTTGTAGTTGTCATCCATTACTTGTTACTTGTCCCAGCTTCTGCCAATTAAGCAGTTCGAAAGCACATAAAAAATGCAAGTAGAAAAATAGGGACCACCTTTGGTGGGAAGGTAACAGCATTCCATGCACCTCTGGCATTTAGTCATGCCGGCCACATGACCATGGAGACATCTTCGGACAGCCCTGGCTCTTCGGTTTTGAAATGGAGATTAGCACTGCCCCCTAGAGTTAGGAATGACTAACACATATATGTGAGGGGAACCTTTACCTTTTACCTTAGTTGTCATCCATGCCTTATTAATTATCCTCTGATATGTCTAATATGTTTAGAAAAAAAATGTTGAATTAAAAAGGTTTAAATTAATTTCACCCATTTAAGGTTCATTAAACTAGAATCTATTGATTTGTTAAAATAGGATATTCCAATCACTTTTGTTTTTGCAAATTGCTTGTTTGTATATTCATATCAGTTTTCATCTTTCTTAACAAAATAAACAAATAAATAATGGATTTAGAATCTCCTCCAACTCTTTCCAATGAAAATAATTACATTAAAACAGCTAGTTCAAATTGTATTGTATCTATATCTAT
The DNA here is from genome assembly GCA_022577455.1 of Arizona elegans. NCBI lineage: Eukaryota > Metazoa > Chordata > Lepidosauria > Squamata > Colubridae > Arizona > Arizona elegans. The sequence goes on along the minus strand of JAKOOJ010000001.1, from coordinate 230,518,017 downwards.
GTATCTTTCTATCTGTCTGTCTGTCTGCCTGCCTGCCTGCCTCCCTACTTATCTACCTATCTATCCCTCTCTAGCTCTCTATCATTTTCTAGCTATCTAGGTAGGTATCTCCATTCAATTTAGAGAGGATATATCCTCCTTGAAGAATTGGGTTTTTTTTTAATATAAATCTGATATAAGGCATTAATAACAGTTTTTGTTCAACAAATTAATACCAAGCCACCTGCCTGCAATAGAAAACAGCATCAAGGGCACAGGTTGCTACCAAGGCAACTCTGCGACTCTTGTAGGATCATAATTTGTTGGTTTAAGAAAACTTGAATGCACATTGTTGGGTTAATTATAGTAGCTTTTACCCTCCTCTTCCTTTTTCTTTCTTTCATCCTCAGTATTATCTGAACTACAAATAAAGTAGATGTTTGCTTATATGGAGGTAGTATATTTCTTTAATAAGGATAATTGGCTCAAGAAGGGAAGGATAAAGAAGAGAATAATGAAGATGTTGAGACCAGTTAAAATTAGTAATCACAAAACTGTTAAACAATTTTAATTGTTTTCCACAATTTTTGCTGCATAGAATAACTGATACCATGCAACACAGTTGTTCTGGTACAATTTTGTGTTACAGGTTTTCTTCTCTGCTACAATATTTATTGGATTAGTGTAAACCAAACAATATGAGACCTTGCCCAGATAAACATGTTGTTCTAATCCAGTTATTGAGTATACAAAGGCAATTAACAATTGAATTTATAATTTCTAATGATGTGCACTTGATTTATAATCCAAACCATCATTTTAACTATTATATGCTAGTTCTCTTATATAGTATTCCAATAATTTTCTTTTCTTTACATTTTAAATGCTTATAGACTCTGTGGAACTTTTAAAATAGTTTGTTTTATTTTCTTTGGATGTTCATTTTGTTGTTGTTTTCTTATATTTTTGTAGGTAATACAGTCTCAGTCATACAAAAATTACTTTTACATTTTGTCCTTGTCTTAAAGGAATACAGTTTTCTCTATATATAGTTTTTTATACATTTAATACTTTTTTGGAATGCTAAAGATCATAAATATGTTTGCAGAAGGAAGCAGATTTTTAGAAAACTGAGAGATTTAAGCTAAACTTGTTTTTTAAAAGAACTTCATATTTTCCCAAAGGAGAGAGTTTTAAGAATTTTTTTTTAATCATCCTTTTTATGAAAGACTGTAAGATTCTTATAAAACTGACTTATTAAAAAATAGTTTTCAGACCCAAATTTCATATCTACTAATGCCAAATCCTGATTTATATATCTTCTAAATTTCTTATGCAACAAGTAATAAATGATTGAGTTGGGTTTTTTTTTTTTAAAAATATAAGTAATCAGAACTTGACAGCACACATTAATTTCTACATTGCTTTCAAAAATCTTTTACAAAGATCTTGTTTGTTTGTTTTAGTTTGGCAGATTATTATTGTGACAATTTAAATTAAGTTGGTCATTGTACAGATTAAAGTATATTTAATTCTAACACATGAAAAGTGCTATTATATTTGGTAGATTTTAATTTGAAGATGCATGACAACTTCTGAATTTATCACAATTATTGTGTTTGACCTCGGGCATTGAGTTTGGCACTAACACTTGTAATAATATTATCTTATTTAGTGAAAACCTTTTCATAAAAGTCTCTTGTAACCCAAACACTGTTAACTTTATCTTCTCAAAATTACACCTTGTGCTACAAAAATTAAAGTTTTTTTCCTGCATAAATCTTATCTAGCTAAGCAAAAAATGACACATGTAATCATAATCTAACATCAGAAAACAATTATCTGAGTTACAAAAATGTTTAAGGGAGTTTCATCAAGTCTTGTTTTGATTCGTTCTTCGACATCAGCCACCAATTTGCTTCTTGGCCTCTGATATAACCCTCACATTTTTCATGTGTATACAACCTTGCTTGCTGCCTCTGTGACTTGTTTCACACATCTCTCTATTGATTGGGCATGTCAGAACCACTGTGGTACTTGCATTGGTTCATCAATGAACTTCTTTATTTCCGATGTACTCAGTTTGCATATCAAAGGTGACTCATATATACCTTCAGAACAGTCAATTACTTCCAGCAGAGTGGATCAATACTCTGGCATTGATTAAAGGCATTTTTCTTGCACATACAGAAAAATATCCCAGCACATCATCTTCTGCATCCCTCAAGTCAATGATCATTTGCACACCAGCTCTCCTCTCTTGAATGTCATCTGAACACAAGAGTGTCTGGATTATCATTTCACTGAAAGCATACCATGATGAGTGTTGAATGGTTGGCAAAACAGCATCCACTACAGCCTTCCTTTACAGTATGACTTGCTGCAGTTGGAACAACATATGACGTGGGCCTTCAACCCAAGAATGTTTTACTTTGATGTTGAACCAGCAAGGGTAGTACACACCAACTATGTATTCCACTAACATTCTTAAGTTTTTGAGAGTTTTGCCTTTAAAGCTATGTTTTGAAAATAGGCTTTGTCAAATATGGGTATCAAAACATGGCTTTAAAGGCAAAAATCTCAAAAACTTAAGATCAACTTCCATCAACCTTGACCTCTATCCAGTGCATGGCACCACCTTCACAGCCAATTTCCTCCAATGGCCTTCAAGCTTATATCAATGCCTTTCTTCTTCATAAAATACACCAGATTATCTGCAATCAGTTTTTTATTCTTTCTCTGGAGTGAAATGATAAAGATATTTTCCACCTGTCTCACTGCACATAGAATAATGTTCTTCTTTGAAGGTACTGGGGAATTGCTAGTCTGAATTGTTTGCTGAGGAATTGCTGATCTGAAAAGTTATGATATTTATGTAGTTATTTACCAAGCACATCTAAATTATTTTAAAGTCAGAAAAATATCTTTACAATCCCTAAGGCATGTCACAACTTTTGAGCACCCCTAATGTTTGGAAATTGAAAGTTGAAAAATTTGACATGCCCTACAAGTGAGACAAGTAATGGGAGCATACTCTATTGTGTGGCTCTTGGGACCCAAACCCAGGCATCATCTTTCCAGCTAACAATCTCAGTGTCTTTAACCACTGAGCCATTGTGACAACCCAGGGCAAAGCATAGAGGCAACACAGCCAGCTGATATTTCAAATTCTCCTTTATTGCTCCAACTTTCTCCCAAACGCTCCCACATTCATGGCAAGTCCTGGAGCAAAGTGCTCACACACCAGCAGCCTCTGGCTGTGAGTAGTCCAACAAAATGCTGTTAGCACAATGGCTTCAAGGCAAGAAGTCCAGCAAGGCAAAGAAACAAAGCAGCAAGAAGGCAAGAAGTCCAGAGAACTCTAAACATCGGCAATGACACACAAACTCCATGAATTCAGCCCTTGTTCCCGACAAGTGCTCCTCCCCACAGCTTCTCCTTAAGACTCAGTCCCCAGGTGTGCCCTGTGAAGAGGGGCAGGGCGGTCTCGTCCCAAGTTGTCAGGTCAGCCTGAACTGTTCCTGCCTCCTCTCCACTCTCTGTGTTCGGGGATCAGGAGGGGATGGTCCTTGCTCATTGCTTGAGGTCCATCGTTCCTCATCTCCACTGCCTGCCCTCTCTTCCCCCCTCTCTCGATTGTCCTGCCCCTGTTCTTCCCTGCTGGCAGGCCATCCCAGGCCCAAGGCTCCTCGTCCGGCTCCTCCCTGTATTCCAGCCCAAGGCTGCCCCACCCAGCTCCATCTTGTCTTCCTCAACAGACTCAGGTTCTAATGGGGCCATGACAGCCATCATGCTTCTCCTCCCTCAGGACCATACAGGAACTTATTTTGAAACAAAAAGGCTTGCAGACACTTCCTGTGAGCCCCTACTAGGTCTAAGGTCTAAGGTCTAAGGAAGGGATGCTGTACTAACATCCTCCTGGAGCTAATCAGTGTCAATCACTATTTACATTGAGCCTCTTTTCCTTCTTTTTCTATAAAGCTGATACTAAGTAATAAAAATATAATTCATTGAGTCCATGGCTCTAACTATTTTTCTATCTTCTATATCTTCTTCTTGCAGCTACATGTGCCTTTTAAGATCTTGAAAACCATCCTTTCTGCTGACAACACAGAAGGCTTTGTTAAGGTTATCCAAATCTCTGAACAGTAAAAATTATTTCCATGCTTTGAGGCCTGAATATAATTCATTTGAATGGGAACCTCTTCCCTATTTGTGTCAGTTGCTCATTAAGGGGTTTAAACGTATTTTTTGTAAAATAGCTCAGCTGATATTTTAAAATAACATAACTCTATCTTCTTTATTAATTTCATCTCACCTTTTGAATAATTTAGTCTTCAGTGCAAGTATTGCAAATCTATATTATAATGTACCTTGGTGTTTGTATCATTGTGAATTCAGGAATAAGCATTTTATCAGTGTGTTTAGTATACTTAGTCAATACTTTTCAATCAGGAAATAATTTGTTAATTTTTGTCAATATAGAATCAATTATATCAGCATTCATTAAGGCCTCTGACCCTTAGAAAATTTATCCTATCTAGTCATGTGTACCTGCCGAGATTATTTGATATCTGAAATATATTTTGAATTGCTTTAATATTAGATGCATTCTGAATGCTAGAATCATATGCTTGGCTGACTGAGTTATATCAGACATTCACTTTTGACATTTCCTTAAACTCCTTATTAATCCACTGGAGAAGATGGCATGCTGAGCTTGTCACTCTCCTCCTGACCTTATTTGGCAGATTTCGGCCTTCTTACTTACTTGAACTCTTTTCCAAAGAAAGGGAAAATGCTGAGAAAAATGCTTTGTGAAAAGGAGAAAGGAATTAAAGCCTATCTTAAGGAACTACAAATATCTCAGCATTTGTACAACAACAAGGAGGAAGAAATCAGATGAAGATTTCCAGAGTCAGATATCTAAAATATTGTTAAACGAAGTACGGACTTAATAATGTACTTGATTAGGCAACTCAATCAAGAATTAAGCGGGAGAAATTTGTAACATTGATAAGAGAGGACTGATGATATATCTCTGACTCTGACTCTGGGATCATTAGTCAACTTTATTAGGAAATCCAAAAATGTTTGAAGTATCAAGATGGCTACACTGGAACATAGGTTACAGATATGGATACAGAATGGCTTTATATTTGTTTTCAGTCATAGAAATACTTCAGAGTACTTAATTCTAGATGGAGATATTTGTTGGTTACAGTTAATATTGAAGGAGGTGGAAATATTTTCAATGTGTATAAACATTCCTGACATTAGGAATCTGATTTGAATAGGACTTGGCAAAAGAGATTTTATAACGATAATAGAAAAGAAGTTTGCCAAAGGAGCTACATTATAGACATAGGCAAAGGTTAGTGCCATTTGGGCATTTTAATCATCATTATGCATTATTTTTTTCTTGGCTTATATTATGATTTTTATTATTTTTATTCTTAGTTTATTATGGTTGTAATATTTATCACAAAAAATAAAATAAAATATGTTGACAACATTATAATAGGTTTTGTGCAAACCCATTTTATTGCAAAAGAAAAAAAATATAGATAGTGATGAGTTTTTATTCTTTAGCCTGTAAGTTTGTAATGAAAGTGAGAAGATGAGTCTGGCAGGTATTCTTATATGTGAATTATGGTCTTCATACAAACTAATCGCATTTAGGCAGAAAGAATATAAATTGAATATTTGATGGTTTGCTTGTTTGTTTGTTTGCTTTAGTTATAACCCAGCTTTTTTTGAGATGCTCAAAGCAGCAAATTCAGCGCTACTCAGTTTATAAAAAATAAATTATAAAAATGTTAAAACAGGGAAGGAAATCCAAGATTGGGGCCTTTGTGGAAATGACCAATTCTTACCAGTAAAAAAACTAATTATGATAAGAATTAAGTTTCTATCTGTTTGTGTATAAATTGTCTCAGGCTGAATGTTAAAGATTTTAAAGAGTTAAAAATATAAGACTAATATAAAGGATATACATGCTTGTAAATAACTGTAAAGATTTGAAGCACTGTAATTAAGTAGCATTTCTACTGCAGCAATTTCCCACTTGATGAAGGCAATTAAAGGGAAAGATCAATTATATATTTTAATACAGTTTGCTGCAATAATAAATTATATATTTAATACATTTCACTGCAATAATAAGGAAGACGTGGTTAATAGCAATCTGAATCTCTTCTAAAGAAGCTTTCTATCTCCAATAAGGCTTTGAAATGAAAATATTGTAGCATTCTGTGTCACAGTTATTTTCTAATTGATATAAAATCATAACAGATTTTAATGTGTCACATTAAAATTGTGTGTTTGATTCCTTTAAAAAAAATGAAATACTTAGAAAACTGGCCAATCTAATCTATCCTGGACTTTCTTCTGAATTTGCAGAGATTATTGTTGGTAAAGAATGAACTGATACATAGTTATTATTTGAAGTTAACGAAGTTAATATAATATACATTGATTGGTATGTATGTTTATATATCAGGGTTATTTAACCTTGGTTAATTAAATAATTCACAAGTGGGTGCATATATGCTATGTGATAAACTATGACCTATAAACCAGGACTACCAAATAGTGATTGCAAACCTATTTAACATTGCTTTGTTTTTGTTTTACATTTAATTTAACACATTAGAATATTACACTTTGAATTATGCATTTTATTCTCCTTTATCTTTGAAAACTGCCATTAATGTTGATTAGTGGCTGAAGTAAGCTAATATACTTTGAAGATATATTTGGATATCATCAACATAATTCTTCTTGAGAGATTTAACACAGGTAAATGAATGTAAGGCAAAACCAATATTTCTTCAGTAGTATCTACCATGACCACAGATATCTAAAACAAAAAAACTAGGTTTTTATCCTGACTCTGAATATTAAGAAACATATATATATATATATATATATATATATATATATATATATATATATATATATATATATATATATATATATATATATATATATATATGTAGGTCTTTGGTTATTCGGGTCTTCTCCCACGTAAAATTGGAAGTGTCTTGGCGATGTTTCGACGAAGTCTCATTCGTCATCTTCAGGCTGGTGTTCTCGGCTTCGTGTTTCCAGCATTGCTCCTATATATTTATATATATTTTCTCAGGTTTTCGCGGGTGTTTGTATGTAGGTCTTTGGTTATTCGGGTCTTCTGCCACGTAAAATTGGAAGTGTCTTGGCGACGTTTCGACGAAGTCTCATTCGTCATCTTCAGGCTGGTGTTCTCGGCTTCGTGCTTCCAGGAGCAATGTGAGATCGCAGCTGTCTCTTCCTTTTAACTGCTAGTGGGGGTGTGAGCTGATTGGGTGGGAACTTGGCTGTGTTCTGATTGGGTGGAGGTGTGTTCTGATTGGTTAGGGGTTTGGCTGTGCTCTGATTGGATGGGGGGTTGGTTGTGCTCTGATTGGATGGGGGTGTATTCTGTTTGGGTGGGGGCTTGGTTGTGCTCAGCTTAGTCTGAGTTGCAGGGGGATGTGAGCTGGTGAGCTGCGTTGTTGTTGTTTGGCTTCGTGTTTGTGGCCGTGTGAGCTCTTCATGGTGGGTGTCAGTCTGCTTCATGTATGGATTGGAGGGGTTTAAAGTGGCTAATGATGCAGCTGCGGTCTGGCTTCTGGTCCTTGGTCGTGGCTCATTATCAGTGTGGGTTTGAGTCTGCTTTCTGCGTGGATGTGTGGTGATGACATCCTGTGTGGCTCTCGTGAGTGTGGGTCTGGTGTCATTCGTCGTGTTAGGGACTCGTTTGTCAATAAGGGTGGGTTTCCAAATGGCTGGTAGGCGGGAGGTATCGTCTTGTTTGTTCATGCTGTATGGGCGTTTTTCTATCTCGATGGCTTCTCTGATTATTCTGTTGTTAAAGTGTTCAGTTTTGGCGATAGTTCTGGTCTTTTTAAAGTCAATATCATGTCCTGTGGCTTTAAGGTGTTGGACCAGGGAAGAAGTTGGTTCTTCTTTTCTGACTGAGTTCTTGTGTTCTTCTATGCGTGCACTTATTCGTCTGTTGGTTTGTCTGATGTATGTGGTGGGGCAGGCGGTGCATGGGATTTCATATACTCCTTGATTTTCTAACTCAATTTTGTCTTTGGGGTTCCTTAGGATGGTGGATATTTTTCGGTTTGTGCAGAATGCTGTCTTGATGTTATGTTTGTGGAGGATTTTGCTTATTCTGTCTGTGGTGCCTTTTATGTATGGGAGGAGGGCTTTGCCGTTTTCTTGTTCTCTGTCTTGGATTTTAGTGGGGGTTTCTTTTTGGATTAGGTTGGTGATCTTATTTCTTTGGAATCCATTGGATGTTAGTACGTTAGTGAGGGTGTGTAGTTCGGTTTTTAGGTGTTGTTCGTCAGCTAAGCGTTTTGTTCTGGAAATGAGTGTCTTGGCTACAGAGTTGATCTGGGCAGGGTGGTGGTGTGAGAGTGCATGCAGATAGCGGTTTGTGTGTGTTTTCTTCTGGTAGATAGTGTGTCCTAGGGAGCCATTGGATTTTCTGTAGACTAAGACATCCAGGAAGGGAAGTTGGTTGTTCGCTTCTGTTTCCATGGTGAACTGTATTTTGGGGTGTAGGCTGTTGAGGTGTGTGAGGAAGTTGTCCAGTTTTTCTTTCCCATGTGGCCAGATTATGAAGGTGTCATCCACATATCTGAGCCAGAGTTTTGGTTTGTGATCCGATTTTTCTAGAGCTTGGGTTTCAAAGTATTCCATATAGAGGTTGGCAATGACAGGTGAGAGGGGTGATCCCATGGGTGCTCCTTCTGTTTGTTTGTATTTCTGTCCATTATAGATGAATTAGAAAATAAAGTATCCTTGATCGCAAAGTAACAATAATATTTTTTGTCTAATTTAGAAAATATATCTGACATCTGCAAAGAACCATATCTCTTCTGTATATTATTCAGCTAGACTCAAGGTCTCCTACTTTCAAGACCATGGGTGTCAAACTTGCTATATCACATTGCCATCAGGTGATGTATCACAATTTTTTTCCCTTGGCAGAGCTGGGATGGGCATGGCCTGTGTGTGAGGCATCCAGCCCACCAGTTTGACACACTTGTTCTAGCCTAATTCCTTTACCAGTACACCAAACTAGCTGTTTTAACAGATGACTGCTTATGGCACATTTATTAGAAAATAAGTCATTATTAGTAATCCAGTGATAGAAAGCTTTGTATATCTTTCAATATTAAAAATAAGGTTTGTGAATTGTGAGTAACAGAGTTCATACCAAAGTAAGTAAAAGGATGATAAGAAAAAAGGATTTATTAATTTGAGAAAAAGCTGAAGCTTGATTAGTTTTTACTTAAAGTAGCCATTCTAAAAGCTGTTGCTCTTTTCTGCCAATATTATCCTTCTTATTTATATCAAAGCTCATATTTTCAGTGTAGATTTGTAAAAAAAAAAAAGCATAATTATAATTTATTTGCATAATTTTGATCAAAGTAATCAAATTTTCCTTGTATCATTTGGGACTGCTTTCCTGAAAATCATTTTAGTCTTTTAGCTTTTAATATTTCTTACTTCTTCAAATAATTTGAAGCAATTAGAAGCAGTTTAGCCTTCTAATATTTTAATTAGCCTGAACCTGAACAATCTTTTGATTGAATAAATTAAGGAACTGTGTGCAAGTCCTCTCTAACCCTCCTATTAAATTTTAAAGTTGCATTTACCAACAAAAGTCACTGACAAAACTCTTTTTTGAAGATCAAAGTGTTTGGTTGCTTTTTGCTTTCATATGAAACAACTACACAGTTTAATTTATGTATTGCTTTGTTTAGTGAATACACCACCCTGAGTCCCTTGGGAGAAGGTGCGGTATATAAATTTGAAATAAAATAAAATAAAATAAAGTAAATTATTTGTGAATTTAATCTTTTGCATCTATGCTCCCACCCACTTCTGCCTGCTGTAATTCTTGATCCCCAGTTATTACTAAGTGCGACCCTTGGTTCCCAACAGCATACCTTTCTTTGTTTTAAAGCAGATCTAATCCATTATTCCTTCTATATTCATTTCAATAGATCCTCTTTAATATTTAAATCACTTGAGTACTTATATTAGTGTAAGTGTAATTGTACTCAGTGAGAGTTACTTTTTAATTCAAGATGCCTAGGATTTGAGTGTTACAGGAAAAAAAAAAAAAAAAACTATTGATGCCTCTGAAAGGTTGGAATATGAATGAACCGTGCTGGTGAAATAGCAAGAAAAGCTTCAGTAAATCCAAAAACCTTGAATTTGTTTTTTTTCTCTCCTCATTCCTCTGCTTCTTTTCTTTCTTCCTTTGGAATGGCAGTATCAAGCATCCGGGAAATAGGAGATCTAGGCAGTTCAAACGGATATAAAGATTTATTGTAAGCTTAAGCTCTCTGTAAGAATCTGAACTCCACTCAAGGCAATTTGAAGGTGGGCTGAACTTAGATTTCTCGTGGGTGTGAAGGGTCTCATGACTGATAATGCATTTGATCCCTCCCTTGGGCTCAGTCTGGTCATCTCCTATAATAGGGGCGTCAAACTCATGTCATCACGGCATCATCAGTTGATATATCAGGACTTCTCCCCCCTTCGCTAAACCGGGTGTAGGTATGGCCAGCACGTGACACATCCAGCCTGTGGGCCAGAAGTTTGACAGCCCTGTTCTATAGGCAGGCTTAAACATTACTTTGTATGCATAGAGGTAAATTTGATCAGGAGTGGCTAAAACATTGACCTACTGGTAAAATACATTCTTTCTATGTAAATCTCAAGTTGACTCTAATTCAGAAGAGAATTAGTGAAGTTGAAAAGGAGGATAGTTTTCACTACAAGGTGAAATACCTATATTTCAAAAGGCAACAACCCTGCAAGAATTTCTAGAATAATCTAGAAAGTTGAGTATATACATTGCTGTATTTCCTAATGCTTAAACTTTTCATCTGGTCATAAGTTAAACTGTCATTTTTCCACCCTATTTACTTTCTAAGCATAAAATAATTTACTATAACAATTTCAGGGTGTATATATTGTTAGAAGGAAGGGATATCTGTGAATGTGAATTGTAATTAATTAACTGGAGGATTTCATGCTCCAAAGCATATGAAATTAATTTGTTTCATATATAAAGTAGAGGATTTATGATAAGGCATGATTAACTTTCACAGAGTTGCCAATGAGTAAAAATTCCAGCAAAATTATCATGGCCGGGAATCCCAATTCAAGCCCAAACTGAGGCTTTTAATCAAAAGCAGAACTAATTTGAAAATATGTTGAACGATTTTTATTGAAAACCATTTACTAAAAATTCCATCGCTGTTCATCACCCACCTAATGACAAAAAGAATTAACTTTCTTGGGCCTTGACTATCACCTAATGTTAGTTTAGAAGTAAAAGAAAAGAAGTAAAGAATGTGTGTGTGTGTGTGTGTGTGTGTGTGTGTGTTTGTGAGAGAACTTGCAATACGAGAAAAAACTCAAATGGTCTTAACTGCTCATATAAAATCTTAAGAGATTTCATGAACTTGTAACTTTCAGTAATTTATAAATATTTTGGATGACGTGGATCTGAAAATTATAACTTTTACATTTTCTCAGCACTAGAAGAAGCAGAATCTAAATTTTGGTCGCAATTCATTTCAAAGTCTATTTTTCTTGTTACAATCTGTTCTCCCTCTTATACAAATGTACTTTAAATGGGGACATCTTTAAATAAAGCGAGACCTTTTAATGTTTTGAAAATTTTATGAAAAGTGACAAAGGGAAAAAAAAGGAAATAAATCAAGTTCTGGGACATTATTGGAGGGGATTAATATAACAATATAACGTTGATTTATTTGATGAGAGTTAAAATAGATATGTTACTATCTCCAATGCTGCTAGGACTGAACAATGAGGCTTTAAATTTTATTAATAGATAAGAAATGAGATATGGGAAGAAGAGATCATTTGTTGTATTTTAGGAGAATGTGTTATGTTACTAAAATTGCTTATACTTTATATGTGACAAAAGGGGAAGACAATTCTTCATATAATTCCTTTCTTTTTCTTTCTTTTATTTTATTCTTTCTATTTTTCTTTCTATTCTTTCTTTCTCCTTTTCTGAACTTTTTATTTTTTATTTTTACTCTTTTATTTATTTTTAGCTTATATTAGTGTCTATCTTTCTAATTCCAATATTTAATAAAATTGTAAAAACAAAAAGGAAAAGGAGCAAAGAAGACAAATGGTAAGCATTTATTTAGCGAATGGCTGGTCACACACAATATTAAAACACTTCATTTCTTCATTGGGAGGCAAAGTTACTCGCGTCCGTGGCAACCCTTAAGCCACATGTGCGTCCTGGATGGTGCTAAATGAGTAACAGACGGACTGGTAGCCAGACATCCGTGAGGATCTCCTGGCCTCACACATAATCCCACGGTCCTTTTAAGGACCTTTTAAGTATCAAATGGTAAGCAAAGGACAAGAGATTGATAGGGTCAACTAATTCTGATTTAATTCCCATCTTCAACCCTTGGAAATATATGTTTGCCTACAGAAGGCTCAAGCTTTCAATTACTTCTGAAAACCCTGAACAGACTATAAGTTAGTGTACTGAACTAGTGGACCAATGGTTCATTATAATGCTGCTCCCTATAGTCTAAATGTATATAATACATATTTAACTATGAATAGATTGAATTGAGGTCAAGAGACTGAATTCTAGGTAGCAGATTGCATTTTAAAACTACCTAAGCACGACAATGGCATTCTTTCAAAATACGGCTGTATAAGGATTCAGAAAACATTTTTTTACATGCAACTTGATTAACAGCACACAAAATTGTCAAAAATACAATAAAAAGAAAACAGTAATTCTGATGCCACCTTAGCAAGAGAAATATACTCACCTTCCCATGTTCTTACTGAGGTTTTCCAATTAGGAGGTCATAGATGTCAGGAAACCCTATTAGTAAACCAGTGTTACTTCTTGCTATAAAACAGGTTCACTTTAATCTCTAACAAATGGACTCAGAAAGCTCAGTGAAAAGGATAAGAATGGACAGTAACCAACAATGAAGGATTAACAGCTATCAAGGGATTGGATTTGTTAGGTTAACCAATATGATGACAATAAACATGATTACTCAAATAAAAATAAATAAATATTGTATCTCTGTTCATGCCACTAATAACGAATGCACAAGCAGATTAATGTTAAATTGTGAAAGACACATATTAATCATGGGTAATTTCACCTAAATCTATCAGGAACATTGAAATTAACAATGTAACAACGTTATCCGAGATTTCTTATCCAAGTTTGCAAATTGCTAGATAGTACTTCTTATTTCAAAAGAACAAAGCTTTTTAAAAAGTGAAAAATTTGGTCAGATTGGATGGGCCCACAGAAGTTATTTTTAAAGGCTACTATTTCCCATTATTGAAGGAAATTAGAGAAAAGCCACCACTACCCCACCTCCCCAATTATATATGCAATAATTTGACATTTTATGAGAAATTGGTCTGTCTTCTAAAGATGATTAAAAATAGCACCGAAGGAATTACAAATATCTTCATGCTAAATTATTGTCAATCATAATATGCCAACAAAGCAATAATCATTTACACTAGGGTGATCTTCTGATTTTCAATAGGAAACTATTTGAATTAGCCTGCTGTAAATTAATCAGTTCTGCCCACATCTTAAAATGTCTATTTCTATGAAATTAAAGGCCTTTACTTACTTTCACTTTTCAGTTCTTTTATTCTCCAAACTCCAGATTACCTTCAGACAGATTAATTGCAGAGAGGAAATCTGAACTGTGATGGATCCATCAGCCAATATCCAGGAGTCTTATTTAGACTTGTCCTGCTCAATATATTGCATCTTATCATGTATTTTCAAAAGTTATTACACATTTTTATTTTGTAATATGGAATTGTAAATGCATAATTAAATAAACATACTGGGTCTAGGGCTATGTTAAATAGCTCTCTCTCTAGAACAATACCAACTTAATAATATTTGGGACTTCAATTGATACACACATACACACATAGACATTCTATATATTGATTATATAGAATGTAAAGGATGTATGTTTGTGTTTTTATTTTTATAGTTATAATGTACACTGAAGGCGGCATTTAATTTCGTTGTACCATGTGCAATGACAATAAAGTAAACTGAACAATCCATATCATATAAGTATCCATTGAGGTTCTTGGTCTGCTCTAATGGTGTTTCTTGAAAGAGGCCAAATTGAAAGTTGAAGGTTGTTATGGATTTATGGATTCTGCTAGTTGTTGGCAATGGCCTTTGCTGGGTTTCAGTTATACCCCCTTCTGGGATGAGAAGATTCATGCCCTCATGATCCATTTGGAATATTGTAATACACTCCATATGAGTCTGCCTTTCAAGTCCAGCAAGGTGCTCTAGGTGGTTTATAGGGCAGAGACCCATATGGAGTACATTACAACAATCTGGTCTGCTAAAGAATAAGCTTCTGGGTAGAACTGAAAGTGATAGTTTTGACCTACTCATTGCTTTGAGGCTTGGCATCAGTTTAGTTTTAGGACTGCATCCTGCCATTAGAAATGACCCAATCAATCCAAATCTCAAGGGAAAGCAGTTTGCAGTTCCTCAGGAGAGGAGAGGAGAGGAAATACAAAGATTAGAAGTACTGCTTCTCAGTACAGGGCTAGCCCTTTGTAATGGCCTTCATTGGAAATCAGGTTAACCCCTACTTTAAATGCCATCCTGAAGCAGCTGAAAATGGAGTCTTGCAGAGGGCCTTTGGCTAGAAATGCCATGGTAGAAGTCTATCTTTATTAGTTTGAAATCAGCTGTGGATGTTTTAATTGTTTAGTGCATTTCCTGTGAACTGCCAAAATGCTTTGGGATCACAGCAGGTTATTAAATAAATAAATAAGCAAACAAGCAAACTTCAACTTCAATAGTTCTGGAGAGGAGGGTTGTACATGTTTTAAGAGTAACTCAGAAAAATGTTTTGGAATGTACAGGGGTGTGAACACAGCACCTCTTAAAAGTTGTTATACTTCTACTGCTTTATGATGTGCACTGAAGGCATGACCTCTTTATTTGAGCTGATTGTTTAAATTAGCTGCAACTTTTTTTTTTAGAACTCATACTGAAGCATGAATGAATGAATGAATGAATGAATGAATGAATGAATATAGAAGAATGGAGTAAAAAGGTTCACAAGGCACAGTAGCTTGAAACACAAATGTTTAAAATACTGGAAAGAGTTTAATCCTAGAGTTAAAATTATAGCCTATATCTATTTAATTTTGGACTCCAACAAGCAATATGTGGCAAAGGCATGCTGATTGTTACTAACATGTAATAGAAATAGAAGTTGCTTTAAATCAAGTAGTATGTGATTTGAGGTTTTGGCAATCGCTTGAACAAGGAGTTCTCTTTCTAACCCATATCTACATTTTGTTTGAATAAGAGTAAGAGGTTTGACTTATTGGATCCAAGACAATGAAAGAGTAAAGTACCAATAAAGGAGAATATTTGTAGCTCAGGATTGAAATGACAGGTCCTTGGTGCTCTCTGAGCTTGCTTGTTTTCTTGCAAACATTTCATTACCCTCACTAGGTAACATCATAAGTGCTAGTAAGGAGTGCTGTTTGCATGTCAGTTTATATTCTAGTGTCTTGCCTGTCTATGTGAGTGTGGGTGGTCTTAGAGATTCTTTGGTTGGGCTCTTTACTGATGGATCTTTGGCAGGGTATTGCTTACTTGATTGTTGATCTGAAGTTAATCTATGCTGATCTGAATGCTGAGTCCAAAAATACCAGGGAATTTCTAGAAGCCTGGCACTCTGACAATCAGCCATCAATAGACACATGAACAGTTATATAAATAATTACATATACTTTATTCATTGAGGTGTCCCTGGTGCTCTCTGAGCTTGCTTGTTTTCTTGCAGACATTAGAAAATGGTGATATCTAAAATATATATTTTTCTAAATCACTATAGCTCATGCCTAAAATGAAGCAGCTGCTGATTCAGTTATTCAGTTGCTTAGGACATTTTCATTCCTCAATCAGGAGGATGGACACCTCCTTTCTCACTTATCCTGGGTTGACTGACAAAGAAACTTGGAGCAAACACTTCAGTTCCCAAGAAACATCCTTCCATCCATCTTCCTGCTGCAAAACATGGCAAGCTTTTCTGTAAATGTCTAAGTGGAAAAATAATTACATTTATGGGTGTGTCTGTGAGATATACTCTTCATATACAGCAGATAAACAGTATAGTTAAGACGGTTTTGTGGGATTTAAATTCTACCTTTACAGCCTCAGTCAGTTCTTAACAATCTTGCTAGTTCTTTGATATGCTTTATCCATTTTTATAGGATGGTGAAATCTATGCCATATTCATGTTTCCCAGGAGGGTTTAGCCAAAGCTGGAGAGAACAAGATTTCACCTTTTGTAAATCATGTCAAATTATATGATTTAGCTTTAAGCTTGTGCACTACACTAAATCATTTTCACTTCAGTGAAGCATGAGCACAAAATAATTTGGACCCATGGTATTAGTTGACATAAGTAAGAAAGACCTGCTTCTCTAACGATTCCCATTTTTTCATTCAATGCCTTCTGCAAGGATTGCCACTATTCAGTATTATTACAGTGTTGGAATTTCAGGTTTTCCAATTTATTCAGAATGCTGTGGAATGGCTAATGGTCCTTGCAGTTATTATCTCTCAATTAAACCCAAATAAAAAGAGGACAAAATAAATACAACATGGAAGCAGCACCTAGGGGCTTGGAGAAATAAATCCAAATGCGAGCCAAGGAGTCAAATTTAATAGCTGCTTCCATTCTAAAACAGCACTTTCCTCTGGCAGATAACAGTCTTCAATACTCTTGATGGTTTCTTTCTTTCTTTCGGTAGCGAGAGCACTCTTTTAAAAACAGGTGATTCAAAAGAGCGAAGGCTCCTTTTCTGACAAGACCAAGCACACTGATGCTTACAACTGACATTGTGTCAAAGGGTTATCATCTCATCACTAAACAACATCCACAGAGATCTTAAGAGAGCTTTAGCATATGGAAGAGTGGGTACTTTCTTCAAAATGCTCTCCTGGCTTTCTGGTTAGTTCTGGAATAGCAGAACTGCATAGCAATTTATAGTTTGCAAAACAGATGCCCTTGGTCCTGGATTCCTCCTGCTGATATTTAACCAGCAATTCAATAGCTTAAGATGCTACCAGGAAATCACTGTAAACAAATCAGACAGTAATTGGCAAAGGAGACCTTAGAAGATTGTCTGAGTAGTGTTCCTAAAATATATAGAATTCTATTTATTAGTCCTAGGCAGAATAAAGGTAACTCTCTACTATGTGTGTGTGTGTGTTTCTTTTAGGAACCTATCAGAAGTATCTGAGTCCTAAACCTTTTTGTTGATGTTGTTATTCAGTGAGTGGGAAATTGCATAATGTTCACAGGGAGAAGTTAGGCCACTTCAAACCGATTGGTTCTTTGGAATGGTGGAAATTTATTTATTTATTTATTTATTTATTTATTTATTTATTTATTTATTTATTTATTTATTTATTTTATCATATTTGTATACCGCCCTACTCCCGAAGGACTCAGGGCAGTGAACAGCCAAAATAAAATACAAAGACATACAAAAGTTAAAAAACTATTAAAAACAGATTAAATAATTTAGGCTCAAAAAACAAATTAAAACATCCAATTTATCTAAAAAACATTTAAAACCCAATTTAAAAGCCAATTTAAAAGGGAGAGTTAGACCAGCCTGTTGGAATAAAAACGTTTTTAGGGCGCGGCGGAAGATACATAGGTCTTGGATCCTCCGTATCTCCGGGGGGAGCTCATTCCAGATGGCAGGTGCCCCCACAGAGAAGGCTCTCCCCCTGGGGGCTGCCAGTTGACATTATTTGGCGACGGCACCCTGAGGAGCCCCTCTCTATGGGAGCGAACTGGTCGGTGAGAGGCTACTGGTGGCAGAAGGCGGTCTCGTAAGTACCCTGGTCCTGAGCCATGGAGCACTCTAAAGGTGGTAATCAAAACCTTGAAGCGCATCCGGAAGACCACTGGGAGCCAGTGCAGCTCGCGCAGGAGGGGGGTCACATGGGAGCGCCACATCGCTCCCGTCACCACCCGCGCGGCCGCATTCTGGACCAATTGGAGCCTCCGGGTGCTTCTCAAGGGGAGCCCTATGTAGAGAGCATTGCAATAATCCAGGCGTGAGGTGACAAGGGCGTGAGTGACCGTGCGTAACGAGTCCCGATCCAGAAAGGGACGCAACTGGCGAATCAGGCGAACCTGATAAAAAGTCCTCCTGGCCACAATAATTCTTGTATTGATGGATTACTGATTGCCACAGGTGTACAGAATCCTATTTATCATACCACATTCTGGCAATGGTTGCTGAAAAAAAAATGTCTTAAAAAAATTACCTGATGCCATAGTGGACTAAGAGTAAAAGTTGTTGTGTGGTAGGCAATGCAATATGAAGGAACAGCATGAAAAAAGTAAGTTGGTTTACGTTTAAGAATGATGGATATCATGCTGCTATTATTATCACACCACAATCTCATCATTTTATCAAACAATCCTTGGACTCAAAGGTGGATTAACATAATCATTGGAAAGAATGAAACGAATGCCAGATCCATCATTACGTCTTATTGAAGCCCATTGCACATTCTATTATCTATGGAAGGAAACACGAAAGCAAATCCTGCCAGTAGCATCAGCCATCAAGTGCAATGCTACTTCCAAGAGAAATTAAGTTCATCAGAAACAACAACAACTTCATTTTCTTCTGCATAATTCCAATCTTATTAACATCACTATGCATTTGGTTGAATGCTTTCACTGGCAGAAGTGTCTCATCCAGCATTTGAATCATAGTATCACTATACTTATATTTATTTACATGCCACTTCTTCATAAATTGTTTATATTCAAATAAATTATACATTTCTAAAATAGATAAATGAATTCATGAAACTTTTGTATATAGATATGTATAGATGCACTAATATAATATAGCGGGCAAATGGAAACCATTTTATTCTTTTCCATCCTAATATAGGTTGCAATTGAAATCTGAATTATTTCATTTTCCCGTCTATTCTGTCATTCTTAATATCACCTGAAATCTATCAATGGGGATAAATATCTAACAACATCTGAAATTATAAATATATCCACTATGAACAGAAGATACACATACTTGCACCAGAGAAAATTAAGAAAAGATATGATTGTGGATTAGAAATATCTAAAAGGTTGTCACATGCAAATTAGAATTATTTATTCTTGATTGATATCAAGGGTAGGACAAAGATCCACAATTTAACAGAATGGAGATCTAGGCTTGATTTCAGGACAATTTTTTGGTGATGAAAGAAATTACACGATGTAGTTATCTACCTAAAATAATGGCGCATTCTCCCTCACTGGAGATGTTCAAATGGGGAATGCTTGGCCATTGTTGGGATAGATTTGATGGATTCCTGCATGGACAGGAAGTTGAACAGTATGACCTAAAACATCCCTTCTTACTCATACATTACATTATATGATTCTATAATAGAAAAATAAGTACAAATCAGATTGCAATACAAAGAAGTGCTGAATATTATCTTTCTAAGTGTTTTTCTGTCTCAGTGGATGCATGAAAATCTGAAGAAAGCCAAGTGTGAAGTAATTGTTCAGGATTCACAGCTGAATGAGAGCTGCTTGATTGTAAAGCTATAGAAGTAACACTACATATTTTTTTGGTACTCAGTAGATTTTGATTACCCAGACAGCGACAGAATCAATTTGCATTTTCATAAGAATAGTCTTTCTTCAAGAGCTCAAGCAACAGAAATCATTCCCATGGCAACATTCAGAAGGCCATTTGTTACAATAATATTCATAGCGGGATGATGACCTTCAATACTGCAGATTTTTTATGTAATATATACATTGATCTATGCTGTGAAAAAAATAAAGTATACATTTTTAAACAAATTGATAAATTGGTATGAAATATTATGAACCTTTATCTGTCTTCAATTCCTATGTGCAGTAAGGTGCATAGAAGGAAGGAAGGAAGGAAGGAAGGAAGGAAGGAAGGAAGGAAGGAAGGAAGGAAGGAAGGAAGGAAGGAAGGAAGGAGGGAGGGAAGGAGGGAGGGAGGGAGGGAGGGAGGAAGGAAGGAAGGAAGGAAGGAAGGAAGGAAGGAAGGAAGGAAGGAAGGAAGGAAGGAAGGAAGGAAATTGTTAGATCGGCGCAGGAATGGAAGACGTGACCAGCTCGTTACATGAGTAACTTTATTAAAACAGCAACCGTAGCAAGACTGCCGTGCGCTGCCGGAGCTCTCCTTATATTTGCTCCGGCAGACGCACCGCCCCCTGACAGGGATTCAAACTTTCCCGCCTGGTGGCTGGCAGCCAATCCGGGCGGATGTCCTTATAAGGACATAACACTCCTCCCCCCTAGTCCAATGAAAAAAGTTCAGTGTTCGTCAATAAACGTGATGTAGTCCTGCAGGTACGTAGGACACCTAGGCACCCTACTTGACCTGCGCAGTCTCATTTCTCCCGTGTCCCCGCCCTGGACGGACGGGGTTCCTGTGGCTCCTGGATCCTTCCCCGGAACCGGGCTCGGTTCGGCTGGCGAGTGTGCGGGGTCACCCTCAGCGCCTCCGGCCGGACCGCAGACCTTGGATGGCTGGTTCTGGTGGTCTTCCTCCTGGCCTTTGGATCTTTCGCCTCGGCGGTGCTGCTCGGTTCCGACCCGGGAAGAGCATCTGAGTCTCGGTAAGACCCCGGCTGTCACTTGCTCTTCCTCGGTCTCCCGGTAGGGCTGCCGTGGGTTGCCTTCACTGGTAGGGTGCGGTGCTTCCCTTCTGGGCAGGTCCCTGCCAATTTGGTTGATGCCTTCGATTGAAAGCCCCAGTGGCTTGAACCACTCCACTCCTAGCAGGTTCGGTCGGCTGTCCTTTACGACAGTGATGGGGAGCTTGCCTTCGAACTGCTTGTAGGTGACTCGGATGTTGGCTCTTCCTAACACTCCAATGGGTTTTCCCCCAAAGTCGACGAGCTTGGAGTGTAGTGGCTTCAGCTCTCGCTTGGTGATGCTGGGTTGCAGGCGCTTCAACTGCTGCCAGTCCATGATGGAGTAGACCGAGCCCGAGTCTACCTCCATTTTGCAGGGTGCTCCCTCCACGTGGATGGTCACGTGGAACTTGGTGGCATTGTCTGAGGTCGTGTGTGCGATGGTCGTCTGGTGGACCGCTCCGCTCGGGGGAATTCGTCGTCTCTGCGTCTGGAAGGGCCAGAGGACCGTTTGGATGATCTCTGGTAATCCTTCCGATTCTCGCGGGGACGGTGGCTGGAGGGCTCTGGGGCTGGTTCCTCAGCTCTGCAAGCTTCGGCGATGTGACCCCTTCTGTTGCAGCGTCGGCAGGTCGCATCTCTCCACTTGCAGGTTGCTCTGGCATGGTCCCCTCTGCAGCTGGCGCAGCGCTCCCCCTTGTAGTTCCGTTGGGCGGTTTCCCGCCTTGGGGGTCTGGATACCTTGTGGACGGTGGATTCTCCCTCCGATTCGGATCCAGCTGTGGAATCCTCTGTTGACGATTGCGCTGTGGAGCGAATCTTGTGGATTCCCTTTGCTCTGCTTACTGTGGCGGCTGCTTTCTCCGAGATTTTGGATGCGGTGGCTTCCTCCACCACATCTTTGAGCACGAGTTTCTTTCTGCTCAGGAATTTCTTTTGGAGGCCCCTGTCTCTCATGCCGAAAACCACGCGGTCAGCGATGGCGTTGTCCACGTGGTCAAACTCACAGCTGGCTGCGATCTGGCGTAGGGCGGCCACGAATTCTTTGATGGTCTCACCTTCCTTCTGATCCCTCTGATGGAAGGTGAAACGGTTCGCCACTGGTGTTCCCGTTGGGGCATAGTGGTCTTCCAGGATCTGCAGCAGGTCTGCCCATGGCACTTCCTCGATGTCTCGTGGTGCTACGAGATCGATTGCCATGTCGAGGACTTCGGAGCCACAGTTGGCCAGGAAGATGCCCTTCTTTCGGTCATCGTCGGCGTCCCTGATGTTGTTGCCCCTCAGGTATTGCCGAAATTTGACCACGTAGGATTTCCACTTGTCCTTCCCTGGGCGGAAAGGAGCAAGGGCTGGCAAAGTGACTTCAGCGGATGCCATGCCTTTGGAAATGCCTACTGTGGTTCCAGGTGCCGGAGTCTTGTTGGCTTGGTGCCACAAGGTTCGTCTCTTCTCTCTAGTCCTTCGTCGCCAGTGTTAGATCGGCGCAGGAATGGAAGACGTGACCAGCTCGTTACATGAGTAACTTTATTAAAACAGCAACCGTAGCAAGACTGCCATGCGCTGCCGGAGCTCTCCTTATATTCGCTCCGGCAGACGCACCGCCCCCTGACAGGGATTCAAACTTTCCCGCCCGGTGGCTGGCAGCCAATCCGGGCGGATGTCCTTATAAGGACATAACAGAAATAAGCCACCTCATTTCACAATTCACCAGCATGATGTGTTTTCAGTATCAAGAGAAATGGCCTTCAGATATACTTTTGGTATTAACAGTAACCAGTATTTTCCTGGAGTAACCCTCAAAGTTGGTTAACATGGAGAAAATATTGAAGGAATAAAAAATTTCTAGCTAGGAAAAGATGGAGAGTTATATGAAAATATTCTTCAGGTATCTGAGTGAGTTTCTCACAGAAGAAAGAAGAGTTGCTGTTCATTCTCCCATAATACAGGGAATAATAAACTCAAGTTACCAGAAATCATTCTATACAGTAAGAGCAATTACCTACAGAGAGGATGGACAACCTTCTGTTAGGATAATTTAGGGCATGTCCATATTTACTCTTAAAGATGTTAAAATGCCCATAAGATATTGAGAGCTATTTGAATTGCCTTATTGCTCCATGCACTACAGCATGGAGGCAATCATGTCTGAAGGGTAAAAATGATGTCATCCCCATTTGTCCCCATTCATCTGTCACACATATCAAAGCAACATCAGTGTGTGTTTTTCTGTTCCAAAGTCCACTTTCCATATTAGGTCACTCTGGGCACTACTATATCAAATAAGATACTTCATCTGTTGCAGGCTAACTCTGGGAATTCATTGGCTACTCAGTTTACTCAGCAGTATAAAACCTTTTCAAGGTGCCTTTTACCATAAATTTAGTAAAATAGTAGCAATAGCAATAGCACATAAAATTATATACAGCTTCCTTATGCTTTACAGCCGTCTTTATGCGGTTTACAGAGTCAGCACACTGCCCACAACAATCTGGGTCTTCATTTTACTGACCTTGGAAGGTTGGAAGGCTGAGTCAGCCTTGAGCCGGGTAAAATCAAACTTGCTGGCAGTGGGCAAAATTAGCCTCCAAAACTGCAGTCTAACCATGGCACCCCCACGGCTCCTAGTAGTAAAATCATTCCAGTATTTGCTTTGTAAATAAAATGTGGTTGAAAAATATTGATTGTTGTAGGAACATTCCTTCCTATGTGAACTAGCCATTACATTCTTGGGACTGGCCTACAACAAACTGAAACATGTTTGTTTGTTTGTTTATTTATTTATTTATTTATTTATTTATTTATTTAATTAATTAATTAATATATATCCTGCCCTTCTCCCCGAAGGGACTCAGGGCGGTGAACAGCCGAGAATTAAAATAACATGCAATATAAAAGTTAAAATAATAAGAATAAATTAAATTAAACGGCCACCCCAATTTAAAACCCCTAGCAATACAATTAAAAACTCCTAAAACCTATTCAGGCCAGGCCGGCTTGCTGAAATAAAAATGTCTTCAGGGCCTTACGGAAAGCTCGGAGATCCGGAATCAGCCGTATTCTGGGAGGTAGCTCGTTCCATTCAAATATATTGCCATTGTGCCATTCATTGCTATTTTGTTAAATGGAAATTAAAATTTTTAAATATCATTTTACATCATTTTATCATTAGAGTTCAGGACCAAGGCAAAAAAACAAAAACAAACAAAAAGGAAACCTCCCAACAAACTAATTTGTGCTTTGGTATGCTGAGTGTTTTCTCTACATTATTACTCTTTGCCATTATTTCCTCTTATTATCTCATCTGTTCATACCACCTGTCACTTGGTTATGATCATATAATTTTTGTACATGCACAGAAATCAGGAACACATTGTCTATGATTACCTGGAGTCCATTTGTTCAGAAAAAATAATCATTAATCCTATTCTTCTGAAGACCATTTTGCCACTTGTTCACACTATATTTAGTACACATGAATAGCTAGAAAATCTAATTGCAAAGAGTTTTTAATTCATTGCAGCCATACAGAAAGTCACTGATTATTTTTTAGGATATTAGAGGAGTGATTTGACTTGTCTTCCTATTTACAAACATAAGCTCAGTTCCATGATAATACAGTTACATCATTGCATAGCTTTTGCTGAAGAGGAATGTCAAGCTCTCTGACTATGTTTCTGATTTATAGCAAATGACTGATGACAGGAAAAAGGCTAAGCAGATATAAATTAGACATCCTATAATGAGACAACATATCCTCTTGAAAAAAATCATTCAGACAAATTGTTGACTCAGAATCAGAGCTCACATACACATTACATTTGCTGAACATTTTTAGAGAAAATTCCAGCTCAAATTTCCAGTTCCTTATTAAGAACCCTAATTTTGGAAGAAAGTAATGTAATATTCTGTTCCAGCCTGAATTAGAGGGAATTATATATCTGCAATTGAATAACTCTAAAATACATTTATTTATATATTTTCACTGAATGATTTACATGACCACTTGATTTACAAGTGACTTAAGGCAACTTACAAAGAGGGTTAAAATATACATTGACAAAGCAATAACAAAATGATTTGTTTTGTTATATAAATTGAGCACTTTCCCAATTTACACAGATTGCAGACTAATACACAATGATCTTTTGTTTTGATTAGCAAGCTTGTCTGTGCATACAGAGCTAACTAAGCAAGACATAATAGTAGCATCTTATCTTGCACCTTGTTAAAAAAACATCAAATTTAAAAACATCAAAGTACTACAAAAGGCTATTTTCAGATACCGTAGCTTATGTAGCAATTCATATTTAAAAATGATCTTCTGTGCAGCACAAAGTGATATGACAGACTACAATCATAAAAATGTTTTCCATAATACAAATGTATAATCCTAATGTTTTGTTATTGCATTGTAAGAATGATCCAGAAATTAAATGAAATTACTGAAACAATCTTGTTTAGTACAGTTATTTATTGAATTTAAAATATAACTTTTAACAACATACAGTAGTGATCAAAATTGTGGAAATCTTTTGGGAAACGTGTACTTTTGAGGTTTGATGGCTAATAACACCACTTTTTTGGGAAGTTTCAAGATAATCATATTCCACTGCTGGAATGGCCTGGGAATAGCCCAGACTTTAACCCAATTGAAAATCTATGGAGCCAACTAACGAAACGTGTTAGTCAAAAGTGACCAAGCAATAAAACCCAGTTAATAGAAGCAATCATTCAATCTTGGTTTCACATTATAACAGCTGCAAAACTAAAAGACTTGGTTCACTCCATGGGAAGACATTATAAGGCAGTAATTCATGCTAAAGGTTACCCAACCATTAACTGCCATGATAATTTTTGTATATCTCGTATTTTCTATGGTGATAATTTTTGTATAGCTCATTTTTTCTACGTGTTTCACTTTTCTTCTTTATACTATAACTGCTATTCTCATTGCAAATCCTTCATAAAAGTTATTGCATTACATTCTTGATTAAATTATCTTTCCATTGATATGTAATTTTATGATACTACTCCAAAAAAAGTGGTGTTATTAGCTAGTTTTAGAAAATACACTTTTCCCAAAGGGTTTCCACAGTTTTGGCCACTATTGTAGCTCCACTTCAAGGACAGAGTCTAAAACAATCCACTTCATAATATGTATGAAGTCCTACCACAAATAACATTTTGTAAGCCCTCAAGGTAAGCAAGGCCAGGTTTTCCCTCAACCTTCTCTTATCCCAAACAAATTCAGAGTTACTTACCCACAAGTAACTTACAAACAGTAAGTATCTTTCTCACCCCCTCTTCCTAACTAAAACTAAGTAAACATTTTTGAACCATTCTTGCATTCTTTCTACAAGTTTATTTACAATTTCCTCTACACATTTTCATGTTGAGGCAAGGACTGCAAACAGTGAGGTCAGATGGGAATATATAAAAACGTGATCATTCCAAGATGAATAGAGATCATTTATAAAGCAGTTGCTGAGTGGCAATAGAAATTCTAACACTAGTGAATTGACTTACAGTATATATGACATTCCTGTTCAAACAACATGATTTAGACTGGAAGTTGTTTTGCTGAATAGAAATCCACTTATTTTTTTTTTAATTCAAATCTTAGTTTAGTCACCCCAGTCACATAATTGTTAATAAAAGAATGTTTTCAAGAGCTGAAGCATTCCCTACAATTTTTTAAAGTTTTGTTTTTCTGATGTTGGATTTGTTTTTATTTACTGTTCAATGTATACATTTATAGTCTGTATAACACAGCAGGTCATCAGCAATGCATATGTAATTTTTTTTTCTGCAGTTCTAATTATCCTCTGAAGTCTGTGTCTATCTTGCTGGGTTGCAGAACCAAACCAGACAGTTATAGAGGTACAGATGACAGACTGTCAAAAGGATGGGGTCAGTATGGATCTCCTTCTATTGTGTGTTTTGAAGTACACCATTTAACAAAATATTTCTGAATCCTATAAATTGTGATTTTTCTTCCAGTAACTCTAGACTTTGTGGTCTTTTGGGGTGAAAGCTAGATGAATACAAATATATTAAGGGGTTAATATGCTTGTGATCTAAATTAGTAGTTATAGATCATTTATAAATTTAATGCACTGTAGTATCCAAAAAATGATTTTGTAGTTTAAATTAAGCTAAGCCAGGTATTACAAGGGTTAAGTCTGCAGTCCTGGCAGGATTAGTTTGAGATCCATTCCCTGACTCTCAAGGAGCTGCCTCCAGCTGAGTCTGTGAGGTATTTCCAGTTCCTGTCATATGTAGATATATACTTGCAATGATGGTTTGTTTTGGAGGGTTTCTTTTGAAAAAAAAAATTCTTTCCAAACATAAACATAAAATATATCTTTTAAGAACGAAGTCTTGATCCAGTCATAGATAGGTACAATCACTTACATTCTTTTAACAAGCTCTATTCCCAATTTCCCTGTTACATCTTTTAAAATTAAAAATCAAAACAAACGTTTTTAACACAAATTTTAACATCTTAATCTAAACCAGTCTATTATATCACAAAAATCTTAATTTCCAAATAAACTCTACTCATTTTTATATCCAATTATAAATCAAAATTCTATCTAGCTTAATTCCCTCTCTTACATCTTTTAACATTAAAATCAAAAACACAAATTTTAAAAAGTATTCTAACATCTTGATCTAAATGTTTACCTTACTATTTTATCACCACAAATCTTAGTTCCCAAATATGTACAACTCTATTTTTATTTCAATTTATAAATCAAAATTTTATCTATATTCCTTAATCTCTAGACCCATTTCATCAAATCTTTAAATCTTAAACTTTAACAATTACACTTAATTTTCTTAAATTTGTCATCTAATACACATTTCAATTTACACAGATTCACCTCATACTCATTTCGCTTCATTTTAGTTGTCTTCCAACATATTCTGTTTCACCCCGTATTATTTTAGGTATTTTCCAACATATTCTCCTCTATATCTCCAACTATTTGTTTGGCTGACTTCCAGCATATTTCATTTTAGCTGATATCCAGCATATTCTCCTTCATACCTCCAACTATTATTTGGCCGATTTCCAGCATATTTTGTTTTGGCTGATTTCCAGCATATTCTCCTCCACCTCTCCAACTCTGATATCCAGCATATCTTATTTTAACTGTTTTCTTTTCAGTATATTCAATCTATTATTTAACTATTTCCTAACATACTCTTCCAGGGTGACTCCCAACATATTTCTTAATATTAATCATTTCCAGCACACATTAAGTTCAATCACAATTGTATATCTTGTTTTATCATCGAATAATACATTAATAATACATTAATCATTCAAATTTAATCATATTTACCATTCTCAACTTTGTTTACAATTTAAAATTAAAACATATTATATCAGACATATTCTCTTCTTATTCTCTCATAATCTTACCATTCTCAACTTTGTTTACAATTTAAAATTAAAACATATTATATCAGACATATTCTCTTCTTATTCTCTCATAATCTAATAAGTTTTCTTAGGTTTATCTCATATTAGTATATACTCTTGTATTTTTATAAAGATCTCATTTTTAACCACCTTTACATCAATTTTCTATTTTAATTACCTTCTTTTATTCTCCATCTTTATTATTCTATAAGTACCTTATATTTATATTTAAAAGTCATTTAAACATTTGAACATTTAAACATTACATTTTAATTTTATCTATTTTATTTCTTCATTTCTCTATCTGTCCATAAGCATTCCACTTCAAAATCTGTGTTTCCATGTTTGAAACTCTATAAATCATTTTAATTCTTTTGTAACATCTGTTCCATATAAATCCATCAGCTTCCCTTCTTTTGTTCCTGCACCACATCTTTTGTTCCTGAGCCAGTTAGTTTTGATTTTAATAGTTCCATTATCTTTCTTCTTTCTTTATCAAATCACTCATAGACAGAGTAGGAATCTCCAAAATCCAAAAGTCCATAGTTATTTTCAAAATAATCCAAAACAAGTAGCAAGTCAGAATATTTCTTTTTCAAGCAGAAAGCGAGTCTCTACAATCCACACTTTCACTTAGTCACAGCAATCTCCACTTTGTATCCATTATGTAACCATCCGTTTGTCTCTCTTCTTTTAACTTTTAAAAGTGTTAAATCCATAGTTATCGCTTTTTGCTTTTTGCTTTTTCCAAGGATCAAATCAATTCCAATTTAAAGAAAAACCCAATTTTCTAATATATTAATAATCAATTCTACCAAGTCAGCCTGTACCAAGGCAGATTCCTTAATGGGTCTTTGTCTCCTCTTATTACTTTGCCAGATCTGCATGCCCCACAAATCTACAGCCGCTATTTAAAGCTGGGGGTCTTATTGATAAAAGTCCATACTCAAGTGTTGTTTCCTTACAGGGTTGGTGTCACTTACCCGGCTTCGAAGTACCTCGTTCTTTCTTCTTTCCTCCTGCACAATTCTTTTCCTGGTTTGTTGCGGCTTCATGGCAGCCACCATGGCTGCCATCCCCGCAGCCGACTCAGAGGGTTCCCTCTGACCTCTGAGGAACTTGCCTGTTCCTCTCGGCTGTCCGAGGCGCCCTTCTTCTTCCCCCGTCCCTGCAGGATGGGTTCAGTCTGAAGACCCAAATGATAGTTTGTTAACCATCTGACGATTAAATCTATCTGAAACATGGTGTTAGAAGCCTAAATCCATGTATTCTGGACACATTTGAAGCATACTCCCGAAAGCTAAGCAGTGAAAGTATGGCAGCTGCTTACAGTATACCTCTGCCTGAGCCTATGAGGATGAATAGAGACTGCGGTAGCAACTGGAATAAGTTCAGAGCAGAGTTTGAAGATTATGTCTTAGCTACAGGCTTGGATGAGAAGCCGGCAGCAGTTCAAGCTACCACATTAAGGAGATTGATGATCAGTGAATGCCTTCATATCTACAGACACAATTTAATCCTTTCTGTGGAGCAAGAAAGAGATATCAAAGTTATTTTAGATGCTTTAGATGCTCTTAAAAATGTTGTTTTTGAAAGATACATATTTGGCAGCTGCAAGCAAGAGGAAGGTGAAATGATAAGTAATTTTGTCACACATTTAAAGAAAAAAGCTTTAAGGGATGAGCTCATTTGGGACAAAATAGTTTTGGGCGTTGCTAGTGAAAGCACATGCCGCCGTGTCTTGAGGGAGCATAATTTAAGACTACAAGCAGCAATTGAGACGTGTCAGACTATAGAATTTACTGACAAACAGCTGAGAGTCCTAGAGTGGGATAAGGATTGTGTTAATACAGTCTCCAAATAGCAGCCAAGTAGGATGAATTATCAATACAGATATCGGAATAAAAGGCAGTTCTATAATTCATCAGTGAACAACCAAGTAGCATGCAAATATTGCAGCAGTATGCACATAAGAGAGAGAGAGAGCAGTGCCCAGCATATGGGAAAATCTGCAGAGCGTGTGGGAGGCTAAACCACTTTGGAGGAGTGTGTCAGGCATAGAAAAGGGAAGTAAGGAAGTTGCATACAATTGAGCAAACGTCAGACTCGGAGAATGTATCTCAGGAGGAGGCATCCTTGTTTATTACTGATGCGGTTTACAGGAAAGAATGTATTGGTGTAATACATTCCAAGGGCAAAAAATGGTTTGTGAATCTCAGGTTTAATAACGTAATTCAACCCTGTCAGCTGGACTCAGGTGCAACCTGTGATGTTATGAGTTTAAAGGAGAAAATGAAATTGGCACCCGAGATACCTCTTCAGCCCAGCAGTACCAAATTGAAGTTATATTCAGGAGAATTAATGAACTCGGTAGCACCAGAGGTATATCAACGGAAGCAGCATGAATTATTTAGTGGGCTCGATGGAATTGAGCCAATAGCTGATGATATTCTTATAGTTGGCTGTGGCAAAACAGACGAAGAAGCTGAGCATGACCATGATGAGAAGTTAATAGGATCGGTGTAGGCAGCTGAGGTTAAGGCTTAGTGTAAAGAAGTTGCAATTTAAGGTGCACGAAGTCTGCTTCCATGGCATATTTTGTCCTCATGAGGTTTAAAAGCCAATCCAGAAATGATCAGAGCCATTGTGGAAATGCCATTACCTGTTGATGTTAAATCAGTTCAGAGATTTATCGGATTTGTTACCTATCTAGCAAAATTTATGCCACACCTATTGGAAGTGTGCCAACCATTGAGATGCCTTCTGGACAAAGATGCAGTTTGGCATTGGCTCCCCAAGCACGAGCAGGCAGTACAGGAGATAAAACGTTTGGTCACTATTGCTCCAGTGTTAAAATATTACAATGTTATGAACACCATCACAATTCAAAGTGACTCGAGCAAAAATGGACTAGGACAGTGATGGCTAATCTTTTTGCTATTGCGTGCCAAAAGCAGAGGGAGTGTGGCGGGGTCGAGGACATGTGTGCCCATACCCATAATTCAATGCGCCCCACGCCTCCACGCACATGCACATGCTCCCCTCCGCTCTTGGCACACAATGGCAAAAGGGTTACCGGTGGCCCAGAAAGCCCATTTTTCGTCTTCCCCAGGCTCCAGAGGCTTTCTTGGAGCCTGGGGAGGGCGAAAACAGCCTCCCCCACCACCCCCGGAGGCAGGAAATGGCCCGTTTTCCAACTTCCAGTGGGCCCGGGAGGCCTGAAAATCAGCTGGCTGGCATGCCCATGCATGCTGGAGCTGAGCTAGAGCAACGCTCTTGTGCCCACAGAAATGGCTCCACATGCCACCTGTGGCACGCATGCCATAGGTTCGCCATCACAGGACTAGGATGTTGCCTAATGAAAGAAGGTCAGTCAATCGCATATGTGTCCAGAGCGCTATCTGCTGCTGAGTTGAACTATGCCCAAATTGAAAAGGAGTGCTTAAGTATTGTATTTGCCTGCCAGCATTTCCATCATTATCTTTATGGCTGGAATACAGTCATAGCCGAAACTGATCACAAGCCGTTAATAGCCATATTCAAGAAGCCCCTTTTGTGTGCTCCCAAATGTCTGCAGAGTATGATGCTTAGTTTGCAGAATTACAACCTAAATGTTGTCTATAAGCCAGGACGCAAAATGTATATTAGTGATATCCTGAGTAGGGCTACATTAGATCAGGTGACACTCAGAGGAGAACATGAGAATCAGACGGTCTGCTGGTTGCAACAGGAACAATTTTTTTTGCCGAAGTTAACCAAGCAGACTATCTTAATGTCACAAATCACAGTCTATGTCAGCTTAGGCAGCACACAGGTACTGTAGCTTTACAGGAACTGAAGGCTATTGTCATGAGTGGGTGGCCAGATGAGAATGAGGTAGTTCTGGCAATAGTGAGGGAATATTGGTCTTTTAGAGATGAGATCACTGTACATAACGGGATCTTGTATAAGGGCCCAAGAGTCATAGTGCCTAGGTCAATGAGAGCAGAGATGCTATTGCACATACACTCAAGCCATATTGGCGGACAGGCATGCTATAGACAAGCCCGGGATACACTTTACTGGCCTAATATGCAGGGCAAAATCAAGGACTTTGTTAGCAATTGTTCCACCTGCAGTGAATATGCATATGCGCAACATAGAGAAACCATGATGTCACATGAGATACCATCATGTCTGTTAGGAAATGGTTATTGCCTAATTGGTTGGCCAGGAAATACATAAGCCAACATTGTATGTTTGTATTATGTGAATGTATTATGTAGCTTTAAGAACTGTGCTGAGTCATTGTGCATCTTGATTGGCTGAGCTCTGTAGCCAATGTATTTAAGGAGAGCTAAAGTATGGTTAGTTGGGAACTCTACACCATTTTTACCTGCTGCTATGCTGTAACTCTTTTTGATCTCTCTATGGTCAACTGTTTGATCGCGATTACTGCTTTCTGATATTTATTGAACTGTTTTTATATTGTTCCTGATTGTTCCTTGTATTTTTCTAAAAACTGGTAAGAAGATTTTATATCACTGGATTGATCTTATATTGCACTTTATATGGCTAAGACTTGGAATGTTAAAGGACTATGATTTTGCTTTTCCCTAAAAGTAAAATACCATACCCAGTTTGTCTGTATGTTATTCACAATTACTCTCAAACCATTTCCGTGCATAAAACTCTAACAGTACTCTGCTTTATAAGCCACAACTTCAGGTGTAACTCAGTAATATCCTTAACAACGTCCTTGGCAGATTGTTAGTATGGACTTGTTCAACTATGCAGGAAAAGAGTACCTAATGTTAGTGGATCATTATTCTGACTTTTGGGAAATCGAACCCCTTACAGATTGTTCGGCTGAGACTACCATTAATAGATGCAAGATGCAGTCTGCACGTTACAGTCAACCAGATAAGGTGATCTCAGATAATGGTCCTCAGTTTACAAGTATACAGTTTAGGAAATTTGCCGCTGAGTGGGAGTTTGAGCATGTGACCTCTTCACTGCATCATCCACAAGCTAACGGCAAAGCTGAATCAGCTGTGAAGATCGCTAAAAATCTATGTAGGAAAGCTCACAGTGAAAGTAAAGACCAATGGAAAGCCATTCTACATTGGAGAAATACCCCATCTGAGGGCATGGACAATAGTCCTGCACAGAGACTGATGGCAAGGAGACTAAAGACATCACTACCAGTGGCTGAAAGGCTGCTTGAGCCCTCGATGATAAAGGGGTTCGAGAAAAGTTATGGTTGAAGAGACAGGCGGTCAAGGCAAGCTATGACAACTCAGCTAGAGATTTGCCAGAATTGAAGGTCGGGGAACAAATTCAGATGAAACCGCTCCCTGGAGATTGGACAGGTTGCTGGAAAATGGGTAGCTGCTTATAACAAGTGGCAAATAGGAACCATTTGGTGGACGTTGATGGAACTTTGTATTGTTGCAATCGGGTAGACTTGCTTGTAGCTGAGCGGCCAGACTTTACATATCCTGTGGACAGGCCAGATGTATCTGGTATTACCATGCCACACTTACCCATGGACAATGAGGAATGCACGTGGATGATACCTCAGATTAATGTTGATGAGAACTCGGAGCAAGCAGGTATACCCGATAGCAGTCGAGCACCGGACATTCCAGAAAGCAGCGAGAAGAGCCCACTGGTTCCAGTGAGGTCGGAGAAGCCCAGAGTGCAAAGAGAGCCAGTTGGCACAAGAGGGCCAGTTGTTACTCGCAGCAGCTGATGACTGCAACCACCTGACAGACTCAATTTGTAGAAAGTGCTGATATTGTTTTTTTTTACAAT
Source organism: Arizona elegans (assembly GCA_022577455.1). Lineage (NCBI taxonomy): Eukaryota > Metazoa > Chordata > Lepidosauria > Squamata > Colubridae > Arizona > Arizona elegans. Next base: position 230,483,986 of record JAKOOJ010000001.1, on the reverse strand, counting down.
TTGAACTCTTTTGCAATGTTTTTTTTTCCTCTTTTAATGTTTTAATATGTGATTGTTTGAAGGGAAGATGATATAGTAATGTTATAGTTGCTTGCATTGGAACTCTGCATGTTTTATAATGCTTTAACTCTGCATGTTTTATAATGTTTTAAAATGAGATAGTTGTGGTAATATGAAGGGAAGATGTTACAGTCGCTTACATCGGAACTTCGTATGGTTCACAATGTAGTGTTTTTTATAGTATTTTATAGTTATAGGGTTTTAGATCATTTTAATGTATATATGTAATGCTTATGGGATTAGTGGGGTTTTTAATGTTTTAAAACATGATAGCTGTATTAATGAAAAAGGGAAGATGTTACAAGGGCTTTTTACTGACAATTAAATCTATCTGAAATACCAGGTTGACCATAAATAAGAAGCAGTCAACTTTGTCACAGCTTCTGAACATATATTGAGATAATAAATATTTCATAAGTGTAAGTTGCTCCTGACCAAAAAAAAAATTATTGTTTTATAAACACTAGCTGTATCATCTCCTTTTGTATATTCCCCTTGTAAACCATAGCTGTGCAGTACCACATGTCCCAATATCTAAAAATGATCTGTCTTCTATTCCAGAAATGCTGTAAATTTGGTACTTTTCTGATCAAGTGCATAATTGTTGCAGCTATAAAATGAGTTACGTTGCTTTACATTATCCAGATCACCAGCTTTTTATTTTTTATTATGTTTCAATTCAAATGACTCTTTAAGATTGACTAAGAAGTAATACATGTGATTGATTGATTGATTGATGATAGTGGACTATAAGGTAACTCTCTAGTTCACAATAAGTTCTGCATGAACTATTTGATAATGAGTATATACAAGACATATTTTCTTGCATGATAAAATGGGCACAAAATTTTGCAGAACCAGTGATGTTGGAAACATGGGAAAAAATATGGGTCCAGAATGTTAAATTTACACAGTCGCAGAATCTGAGGGAAAATTTTTATAAAATGTTTTATAGGTGGCATTTAGATCCTAAGAAATTATCGTGTATGAATCCTAATGTTCAAGCAAAATGCTGGAGATGTGATTGCCTAGATGCCACATATTATCATATGTGGTGGACTTGTAAGAAAGTGAAGGCTTTTTGGATAAAAATTTGGTGGGTTATGCAGAATGTTTTAAAGAAAAAAATTCAGTTTTCTCCACAATTGTTTTTATTGGGCATAGTTAAGGGTTTCACATTGGGTGAAGTAAAGTTGATATTGTATATGATTACAGCAGCGATATTACTGATAGGTTAATTTTGGAAAAATGAAGCTATGCCTACTATTGAAGAATGGACTTTGAAGATGGCCAGTTTTGCAGAGATGGCAAAGATTTCAGCATACTTAAAAGATCAGACACAAGAGACTTATGTATGGGAGTGGAAAAAGTGGATAGATTATGTGCAGAATAAATATCAAACTAGGAAATATCAGATAGCTTTTAACTGAAAGTATTATATAGGGATAGAATAACTGAACTTTGTGAAGATGTGAAAAATATACAGGGGGTGGGGGGGTTCAAGTTTTATAAAATGTGATTTTGATATGGATTATATTTTGTGGAAGTCCAGGGGGAATGGGAGGGTTAGGAGGGGTTAGGGAGGGTTGGGGGGGTTAGGGAGGGTTGGGGGGGTAATTGGGGAGAAAATGTATTTGTAAAACTTTTTCAATAAAAAAAAGAGACATATTTTAAAGGGGAAAATAATCCCAGTAGCACTGCAGAATGTATGTGAGAGTTTGTGTACTTAAACAAGCAAACAAATCCCTCCTCTCGCTGGGATAAATGTTCAACAGTCTGAGTCTGGATAAAATGCATTTGCTGGGATAAAATTTCTCCTGGGATCCTATTACTTTTTAGACAGCTATGACAAGCTTTCTTTCCAGAGCAGAAGCTAGACTCCTGCTAATCAATATGGATTCAAAGATATCCAAAGAAATAAAAGAGTAAGAACAATTTCAGAGCAACAAGCATCAACAAAGAAAGCACTGGATTATTTCACCTTTTCTTTTGCTGCTGTGTTTTAACTACTGTAACCCAAAGCCCACTGAGATCTTCCTGTTAAGTTTCATGTTTGGGCTGCAGAAGGTTTGCATTGTTCAGAAAAATAATATTAGTGTTAGAGTGAAAAAGCATAAGAATAAATAGATTCATATCTTTCTTTGGGCTGAAATATAGATAGCAAGTAGTTAGTTCCCATTTATGGTGATACCTTTATAAATGGTTGTCATCAGCTAAATATTTTAATTAAAGATAAATGAATAAATTGAAAACAAAATTCAGTCAGTCAGAAAGGGAGTTTTCCAATCCAGTGAATTGGGAAAATAACCTTCCTATGATTGTAGAAAAGATAAGAAAGCCAAACATATTGAGACAGCATTTAGGGCACAAACCAGGGGTGGGCTGCTGTGGGTTTGCAGGGGTTCGGGAGAACCTCTAGCTAAGATTTTGTGCAGTTCAGAGAACCTCCAAATCCCACTCCTGGCTGGCTCTACCCACCCTGCCCCTCCCCACACAGCCCGTTTTGGATGCAGGTAAGTTCAGGGTGTGTGTGGGAGCTTGGGGAGGGTGAAAATGGGCCTACCGGAAGATCGAGAAGGCCAGAAACAGGCCCATTTCCGGCCATTTCTGGCCTCCAGAGAGTCTCCGGAGCCTGGGAGGCCGTTTTCACCCTCCCAGAGGCTTGAGGAAAGTCTCCGGAGCCTGGGGAGAGCAAAAATGCCCCCCCCCCCGCTGTGGTGCAGGAGGCCAACTAGGCCACTCCCACCATGGCCACCCCCACCCAGCAAATGGGCAGAGAACCCCTTACTAAAATTTTTGAAGCCCACCCCTGGCACAAACGATACCTATCCAAAGGATGGAAAGAAGGCAGAGGATGGACAAGGAAGAACACAAGAATAAAAGACATGAAATCTATTTATTAAATTTGTATACTATCCAACTCCCAATACTCATTTCAAAGGAAATGCATTTGTATCAATCTTCAAGAAAGTTTTAATTAGATTTGTCAGCTTTAAACAATTGTGGCTAGAAAACAAAAGGTCTTCAAAAAATACAATTTTGAAGTCCTTCTTGCAATTTTAGCTCAGGCTTGGATCTCTGAAGACAAATGATCAGTAAAGAAAATGAATTAGTAATATAAATAATCTTTTGAATACTCAAAACTAAACCAAACAATTTATTACATAAATAAATAAATAAATAAATAAATAAATAAATAAATAAATAAATAAATTTATTTCTATACCGCCCTTCTCCCGAAGCCTCAGGGCAGTGTACAGCCTATTAAAAACACAAAGACAAACATCAGTTAAAAATAATTAAAATTATTACATAATTTCGGCTCAGATTTAAAACCCCCAAGATTTAAAACACCCAATTTAAAAACCATTCGGATTGGCGGAACAGCAGGGTCTTGAGGGCACAGCGAAATACACGGAGGTCGGAGATCTTACGCATTTCTGGGGGCAGTTCATTCCACATGTCAGGGGCTCCCACAGAGAAGGCCCTCACCCTGGGTGTCACCAGCCGATATAACTTGGCCGATGGCACCCTGAGGAGACCCTCTCTATGGGAGCGAACTGGCCGGTGGGAGGCTATTGGTGGCAGAAGTCGGTCTTGAAGGTACCCAGGTCCTATGCCATGGAGCGCTTTAAAGGTGGTAACCAACACTTTGAATCGCACACAGAAGACCACTGGGAGCCAGTGCAACTCATGCAGGAGGGGTGTCACGTGGGCACAACGGGTTGTGCCCATAACCACCTGCACAGCCGCATTCTGGACCAGCTGGAGCCTCCGAGTGCTCTTCAAGGGGAGCCCCATGTAGAGAGCATTACAATAGTCCAGCCGGGAGGTGACAAGGGCGTGAGTGACCGTGCACAAGGCGTCCCGGTCCAGAAAGGGCTGCAACTGGCGAATCAGGCAAACCTGATAAAAAGCCTCCCTGGCTACGGCCGTCATATGCTCTTCTAAAGACAGCCGTGCATCCAGGAGGACGACCAGATTGAGAGCCCTCTCTGTGGGGGGCAGAGATTCACCCCCAATAGTCAGCGATGGCACCTGCTGACTATATTGGGACGCCGGAAGCCACAGCCACTCGGTCTTGGAAGGGTTAAGTCTGAGCCTATTTCTCCCCATCCAGACCCGCACAGCCTCCAGGCAGCGAGCATCATAATGACAATATAGAATATATTGAAAGCCAGGTTGTGCTTGAAAACACCTTTATGGATTTTACCTCAAGATGCCTCTTATAGAAGAGCAATGGTAGATAAACATAAATGGTAGATATGCTGGGACTTAACGAAAAATTATCAAGGGGAATTTAAAATTAAACAAATAATTAATAGTAGAAGGATATAGTTGTCAATAATGGTCCCATTTAGTTATTTTCTATTGTAATATTTACTTCATCTTTTTTTCTTTTCTTGCCCTTTCTACTTTTTATTGATTTTTTTCTTGTTTGCATTAATTTATGAAATGTATTATTTATTTATTTTACTTATTTCTTCAGGTATTTTATATGGCTGCCCACTCACTTTAGTGACTCTAGGTGGCAGATTCTGTTATCTGCCATTTCTATTCTATAATATATATTAATTTTATCTTTTTTTAAAAAAGATTCAATAATATATACATGTGGTTTTGGCAAACTGCATACAATGGCTTATTAAAAGTTGCACTAGCTCAGGGGTGTCAAATACAAGGCCCGCAGGCCAGATGCTGCCCACGAGGTACTTGGATCTGGCCTGCAGGGCTGGCCTGGAAACAGCAAAGGACTGGCCCGTGGTGCCTCTGCTAGCGAAAGTGGAGCTTGGGTGGGGTCATGTGGCCCAACGCTGGCCATGCCCACCATGTCCCCTGGCCGCACACACCCGGCCCTCTGAGATCAAACACAACCCTGATGAAGCCCTCAATGAAATAGAGCTTGACACCCCTGCACATTACAGTCACATTACATTTTAGGATATATAGTCACATTACATTTTAGGATATATAATATACCAGTAATTAACAGGGAGCCTATATGATGAGGTGCATTTGATGAGGAATCTTTTTGCATCCAGATGTTGGGCTTCTGTATTTTCAGGCCCCATTTCTATCAGAAAGAATGGGAAAAAAGAACTATAATTTCCCAGAACTCTGAGTGACTCACAACAAACAAGCAAATAAATACATTACAATAAAACCAATAAAATATAGATAAAAGATGGCAAGCAGAAGTAGGCTACAAGAGTTTTTGCTATCTCTAAAATCATTGTTTTTATTGGATCTTAAAATAAGAGTTTAAGCAAACACTTTTGATTCTGAAATATCTACTCACTCCTTACAATTTTAAAAAGTCTTCTGAATTAGTAATAAGAAAAAGAAGAGCTTTGCATCCTCTCCTGAATGCATAATTGATTAATCCTTTAGGAATTCAGATTATGCAGGTTACGTGAAGAACATTTACCATTCCTTCCCCCAGTATAGCTGAACTGGTTGCCCTTTTCCAAATTGTCATGTGGCACAAAATGCCCACTTGTGATTATCACAGAGAGAAAGGGAAATGGGATTTGGATACATTGGCATTATTAGATAGAGTAAAGCATCTAAATAAACTTGCATATTGGGAACTTCTGCAAAAAGATGTTTCTTACTGCATATGAATATGTAACTTGCAGTTTAGTGGCCCAGTGGATGATTTCATGGTTATGTAGATTGGATCACCATTTTACAAACAAAATTTACAGATGGTTGCAAACTGTTTTAAGAGGGGAGGAGAAAGAACAATACTTTCCATGCCATCTATATGATAATAACATATTAGTACCAACTTTTAAAATGTTGAATAGTATTAGGATGAACAAATAGAAGCACTGTTTCAAATGTAAAAGTTAAAGATTTTCTTTCTGTTAAGGGTGATTTTGTACATTAATAAATAGCTAGATACAAAGAAATAAAGAAAATGCTGATATGTGATTGTATTCATTGTATGCAGTAAAATGTTGTGAAATGCCCCGATGAGTTTTATGCAATAAAATGTAGTTTGGAAAAGAACACTATTAGTAAGGAAATAAAAATTATAAACACAAATCTTGTGGGGTTTTTATGATTTCTATATATATTCTGAAAAACAAGAAACAGTAGTATCTACCCCAGTAGTCTTATTATTGGAGTTAACATTCTTAGTAACAGAAAGAGAAATACTGTAGATAGATAGATAGATAGATAGATAGATAGATAGATAGATAGATAGATAGATAGATAGATGATATAGAAATGATAGAGCTATAAAGGTGATAAAGATGTATTGGACAAAATTTATTATTTTGGTTTAAATGTTATTTTTAGTTATTGTCCAGTGCACATTTCTGGATCTGTTTTATGCAGATACCTAAATATAAGGTTTTTCTTTTCTATTTTTTTAATTAACTTTATATTTTTTGAACTAACTCTGTACTGTTGAAATAACATATGTAACAAATAGAAACTTCCTTTTTAATATGTATTGCTTCTTTTCTTTTTAAAATTGCAATAAAAAATTAAGCTGAAGTGATAATTGTTAACACAACATAATACAATATAGTGAATGTTTCTGTCTCTTTTCCTCCCTTACTATATTTGAGAGATAATTGAAAAGCAATTATTTTAGAATGTATATTTTCTACTATATGAACATGTGGAAAATATATTTATATAAAATGTATTTTATATAGTTAATTTTTAAATATTTTTTTAAATTCTTAATATAGAGTTTTTAAATGTATTAGACAACATATTGATGCACACATATGTATACTATAGAGAGAAATAATTTGTTCTGCTAGTTCAGTTTTATTTATACACGTTAAATGTTAAAAATTTAAAATTACAAAATTTTGTAGCTTCATTGCCTATTTTAAAGAAAAAACCTATTTTTGTCCTAAAAATTCCTATTCACCAATACTTTTTAAAATTTATTTTACTTATTACATTCATATTCCACCCATCTTTCTGTCCAAAGTGACTCTAAGCTACTGTACACTTGGGTAGATATCAGCTGTCAGAATCATCATGAAATTGTTCATAACATAGAAACCAAGAAATTATTAAAAAATAGAAAAAGATAATTGAAATTTATAGAATTACCCAGACTAACCAGATTTCAGATAGTCACCCTGAATTTCACTAATTTCTAGTAACCTCACCAATATTTCATAAGATTTCAATGTTCTCTTGAGTTTTTAAGGAAGTACATGCACTTGTAAGTTTAGATGATCTCAAATTTTTAAATCATTACTTTAAAGATGCTTTCTTGGAGTGTTGTAGGTCATATTGAATCCAATGATACTACATCACTGATCTTTATGCTAGGGAAAGAGTGGCTGTTTGAAATCGAATACATCAATTTCACAGCATCACTTCTTAATAAACTATAGTTCATTCATTTCAGAAAGCAGAGAAAATTGATTTTTCAGAATAAATGAAGGTACACGTTTGATCTTTTCTTGAAATACATATGGGTTTGCGCTCTAGGAATACTCTTTTTGGTTCACATTCCTTCCAAAAAACATGATGTTGCCTTAAAAAGTTTGAGGCTTCAATTAACAGTTGTGCTTACCATTCTAATTGTTTCATTTCCCTTCACCTTGCATAAATTATAGTTAAATGTGCTTTCTTAGTCTACAATAAGTTGTTACTCAATGTGTTGATATAAAAATATAGTATTACTGTATTTACCGAATTAATTTAAACCAAGCTACGATTACATATTAGCTTATCAGCATATATCTGAAAAAAAACTGAATTATAATCTGAAAAATTACATTAAAGACCATTAATCTTGTCTTGAGTTTTGGAAGAAACTTGGAACTTCTTTTTAAACAATAATATTATCATCACCATCAAATGAATTTGCAAAAAACAAACAAACCAGTGAATGAATAAATAAATCATCAATAATCATCGACAACAAAATTGTATTTATTCATTTTTAATCTCCGTTTGAACAGAATGGGGGAAAAAATGAACAAATGGCCATATGGATTTTACTTTTTGATACAGTTGGATGTAATTTTCAGGCCAAATAGATATTTCAGATGGATAAAATCTGCCAATTTTTAGGAAGAGAGATTGTGGAATTCATATCATATCGTATCATATCATATCATATCAATTTTTTATAAAACATTCAATTTTGACTCCTTGATAGGTTTTGGGGTCATTGTTAATGAAAATTGCATCAATCATGGAGCTGATTCCAAAGAAAGAAACAGGCATTATTTCAGGCAAATAGATATAGGGATTAGGAAACTATGATGAATGGAAAACAGTTTAACTTTCTATTGTTACTTGCACACAATTACCACCAAAATCACAGAGCATGGTTGATCTGTGATAGAGTAGATGACACTTTATTATGAAAATCTATAATATACACATTATATAGTATTCATTCTTCCAATATAGTGTGTTGTTTGATGTACTTCAAAATCTAGTGTCCTTAAATTGGACAGAAAGCTCTGTTCATTTATATCAAAGTCATCTGTCATCTGTCCTCCTGGATTCATGGCTGTCTTTAGAAGAGCACTTGACGGCCATGACCGGGAGGATTTTTCATCAGGTTCGCCTGATTCGCCAGTTGCGTCCCTTTCTGGATCAGGACTCGTTACACATGGTCACTCATACCCTTGTCACCTCCCGCCTGGACTATTGTAACACTCTCTACATGGGGCTCCCCTTGAGGAGTACCTGGAGGCTCCAACTGGCGCAGAGTGCGGCCGCGCGGGTGGTAATGGGAGCGACATAGCGTTCCCATGTAACACCCCTCCTGCATGAGCTGTACTGGCTCCTGGTGGTCTTCCGAGTGCGCTTCAAGGTTTTGGTTACCACCTTTAAAGCGCTCCATGGCTTAGGACCTGGTTATCTACGGGACTGCCTACTACCACCAATAGCCTCCCACCGGCCGGTACGCTCCCATAGAGAGGGGCTCCTCCGGGTGCCGTCAGCCAAAAAATGCTGACTGGCGGCCCCCAGAGGGAGAGCCTTCTCTGTGGGGGCATCTACTATCTGGAACGAGCTACCCCCAGAGATATGGAGAATCCCGGATCTGCGCACCTTCCGCCGCGCTTTAAAGACCTTATTATTTCACCAGGCGGGCCTGGCCTAATTTTCTCCCTCTTTTATAAAAGATTTTTAATTTTTAAATATTTTTTAGTATTTTATACAGTCAATTTTAAAATTGGTTTTAAATAGTTTGGGGTTTTAATTTGTCCGGGCCAAAATTATTTAATTTGATTTTAATTCTATTTTTAAATTTTGTACGTATGTGTTTTATTGTTTGGCTGTGCACCACCCTGAGTCCTTTGGGAGTAGGGCGGTATAAAAATCAAATCAAATAAATCAAATAAATAAATAAATAAAATAAATTCATCTTTGTCTATAAATACATTCTCAGTGCTCCTTCCTCCTCTATAGTATTTCATGATAAGAATCAGAATGAGAAAAGCAAATCATCACTAGGTTTTATACTATAACCAGTAGGAAAAGAGAAGAAACCTCTGCTGGAGAAAGTCCAGTTCTTTATCATTGATTTCACATTTTGGCTTATTAGAGGTAATTGACCTTTCATATAATTGGTGAACAGTCACCATTTCAGATGGAAATATTGTACATACTCACAATTTTTGCAATACTTCATGTGTAGCCAAATGCCTCTCATAACAGTTTCTAATAGATACATCAGTACCTCTTATACTGTGAACTCTATCGCTTAAGATTTTAATTTGCCATTGTAATAAGTATGCTTAAGAAAAGAAGTCTATTTGCACATTCTACAAACCCAGAGATATCTATACTGGAGAACAGGATTATCTATGTCAGTATCTTTAATAGCTGTTTTGTCTCGAGTTATCAACTGTTCTAAGGATATTTATTTATCTATCTATCTATCTATCTATCTATCTATCTATCTATCTATCTATCTATCTATTTATCTGTCTATCTATCTATCTATCTATCTATCTATCTATCTATCTATCTATCTATCTATCTATCTGCCTATCTATCTACCATGTTTCTCCAAAAAGAAGACCTTGTCTTATTTTCTTTTGACACCCCGAAAAAACGGCTAGTGCTTCTTTTTGGGGTATTCTAATTATTGACTCACCTTGCGGTAGTGGCACCGACAGCCCCGAAGCTGCTGGCCCACTTCTTCTTGTGTCACTTGTCACCACTTGCATGCATCGCCCTGGCCTCTGTTTTGGCTTTAGATGCCTGCTGGAAGGCATCTGCACCCAATCTATTATAAGATCTGGAGCTCTGTTATCAGCTACAGATGCCTTCTGGAAAGCCCTCTGCAGCTGATAGTAGATTGGCTGCAGATGCTTTCTGGCAGGCATCTGAAGGCGAAACAGAGGCCCGGATGATGTGTATGACTGGTGGCAAGTGGCCACAGAAGTAGGTGAGGCAGGTGTCGGGGTGTGTGAGGCCTGGTAAGTAGGGCATCTCCACCCGCCCAACCCCACCCTAGCTTAATTTTTTACCTATGTGCCTCGCCACACCCCCTGAATCTCAGGTTGGGTGTGGTCTTAATTAGGGCTAATTTTATGGATGGGGCTTAATTTGATCACATGTAATCAAAAACATGATAGGGCTTCTTTTCAAGGTGGTAGTATAGAGGAAGAAATCAGCTCTCTGGATGTTCATTTTCAATTTATTTATTTATTTATTTATTTATTTATTTATTTATTTATTTATTTATTTATTATATTTCTATACCACCTTTCTCCCGTAGGACTCAAGGCGGTGTACAATCAAGAAAAATATAGACACACAAACATCATAAAATTGCTAATTAAAATTATTACTTAGTTTGGTCAATTAAATAAAACCCAGAATTAGATAACATTTTAAAAATCATTCACATGTTCATATGTTTAGCCCCGCCTGTTGGAACATCAGGGTCTTGAGGGCACGGCAGAAAGCATGGAGATCAGGGATATTCCGTATCTCCGGGGGCAGTTCATTCCAAAGGGTTGGAGCCCTCACAGAGAAGGCCCTCCCCTGGGAGTCGCCAGTCAGCATAATTTGACTGACAGTACCCTGAGTAATTCCTCCCTGTGAGAACAAACTGGTTGGTGGGAGGCTATTGGTGGCAAAAGACGATCTCGTAGGTACCCAGGTCCTAAGCCATGGAGCGCTTTAAAGGTGATAACTAACACCTTGAATCGCACCCGGAAGACCACCGGGAGCCAGTGCAGCTCGCGTAGGAGAGATGTTACATGGGCGTAATGAGCTGCGCCCATAATCACCCGTGTGGCTACATTCTGGACCGGTTGGAGCTTCTAGGTGCTTTTCAAGGGGAGCCCCATGTAGAGAGCATTACAGTAGTCCATACAGAAAGGGATGCAACAGGCGGATCAGGCGAACCTGATAAAAGGCACCCCTGGCCACGGCCATCAAATGATCTTCTAAAGATAGCCGTGAATCCAGGACGACACCCAAGTTGCGGGCCCTCTCTGTGGGGAGCAAGATCTCATCCCCTATTGTCAGTGATGGTACCAGCTGACTATACCGGGACGCTGGAAGCCACAGCCACTCGGTCTTGGAGGGGTTGAGTCTGAGCTTGTTTCTCCCCATCCAGATCGGCACGGCCTCCAGGCAACGGGACATCACAGAAAGGGCATCATTGGGGTGGTCTGGGGTGGAGATGTATAGCTGTGTGTCATCAGTATACTGATGAACACTCACCCCGAAACCACAGATGATCTCGCCTAGCGGTTTTACATAAATGTTGAACATTTTCATCATTCTTGACCAATCAGAATCCCATGAGATCAAAAGAGTCATACTTTGCTATATCTGTGCTAGAAAGACATTTTAATAAAGAAGCAAGGATGATGACATGTGTGACCAAAGTGTTTAATGTACTGTATGTACAAGCTTTGCAGTATATATATTGCTGTCTACTGTGTTTACTTTTGGCTCCAAGATCTTTGATTTAACAGTTAAAATTCTAAAGAACATGTAAACCTTTTAAAAGCTTTGTACAGTGTTTCCATATGAATAATGATACATATGTTTAAAAGCAGAGGCTATAACAATAAAAATTGCATTCCAAATTAGAATATAATCAGCAATACTATAAATCATAGCAATAAATAAAACAAAATTATTGGTACAGGACAGAATTTAAAGTCAATAGAGTTGGGATAACTGCATCACATATAAATAATTCAATTTTCCAGATAACAATGCTTTGAGAATATTTTACATATTTTTCCAGAGCTATCGCAAGTACCATTGTATGCTATCTTTTTTTATTATCGCAATGGAATTTTATCTTTGCTGTATATCAGATAATACACTGCTTCCTAATTTAACAATGGAATATATTTAGTTCATATATTTTCATTAATAAATCAACCAACCAAATCAACCAACAAGTGGGAATCCTCTCTACAGCAGAATAACATGAATCTGAGGTATTCGTATCGTTCCCATCAAGCGATAACAGAAAAATTTGTTGCAGTGCTAATACTGATTAGATTCTTCAAGTCCAACCTCATATTCAAAAGTCTCAGGAGATAAGCCTCAATTGAGATCACTTCTGAAATGGAGAATAATAGATTAATACATAGACAATATTACTTACTAGCCAAAGGAAGACATTTCTTGAAAATATCAACATTGCACTATAAATACTCTTCTCTGTTTTCTAACTTAACTTTTTGAGTTCTAAATTCAACTCTTTGTTGTTGTTGTTGTTGTTGTTGTTGTTGTTGTTGTTAGTTGCGAAGTTGTGTCCGACCCATTGTGACCCCATGGACAATGTTCCTCCAGGCCTTCCTGTCCTCTACCATCCCCTGGAGACCATTTAAACTCACGCTGATTGCTTCAGTGACTCCATCCATCCACCTCATTCTCTGCCATCCCCTTCTTCTTTTGCCATCAATCATTCCCAGCATTAGGCTCTTCTCCAGTGAGTCCTTCCTTCTCATTAAGTGGCCAAAGTATTTCAGTTTCATCTTCAGGATCTGGCCTTCTAAAGAGCAGTCAGGGTTGATCCCCCCTAGAACTGAGCAGTTTGATCGCCTTGCAGTCCAAGGGACTTGCAGGAGTCTTCTCTGGCAAATTTACATATGGCTCAAAAGTTGTATTCCTTTGAATTATCAGGAGCCCCCTGTCCCCTCCCCCCAAAAATCGATTTGGCTCTCTGCTTAGATAACAGATATAAGCAAAGGTAAAAGACATAATCTAGACAAAAATGACTTTATTATTTTTGCAATGTAATCACAGTAATTCTGTATATAGACCCACAATGTCAAAACAGCAGAAATGTAGTTGCAGAAGAAGAGGTAGAGCCTGGGAATGGAGTCAAGAGAGGAATCAGTTCAGAGTCATTATGTTTCCACCAGCAGTCCAAATCCATTCCCCCCCCCCCCCAACTTGATTTCCATTGAGTTTTATCTAACGCCAATTTAGTGCTGACTGTTGTGTATAGGCATGAGCAATAAATCTTCTTAACTGGAACTTAACACGTGGTACTGATTCTTCACAGCTGACAGTAACATTCTACAGCATTAAAACTGGTGCCATCAATACAATTAATTTACACTGCTGTGCCTACCTACTAAATATTTAGTTAAACTAATTCAACTGTATCATTCATTACCAATTAAGTTTCATGTCTCTTCTAGGAATTGTTGTTTTTAGAAGGAGAATACATTTGTATATAGGTTTCATGTTTCATGTTTGTGCTTATGCTTCACAGTTTTCAAACAGCATCAGTCATTTGAAATTATCTAGAAAAATGTTAGAAAGACATTAATATGTTGTCAAGAAGGTTATACAGGCAAGAATTGGATCTAATCAGCTATATCAACATTCCCACCCACTTGTTGTTGACATGCTAGCATTATTCAGAATTTGAATGAAACAAACAGGGAAAGAATATTTCCAATTTACGTGTTCACAATATGCTAAAAATAAATGAGGTAAATTGTGTTGAAGTGATCTTCACCATTTTAAAAAAATCGCATATTTCAAGATTCTAATCAATCATTTGCTAACACTACTGAGTCAGATTCAAGGTATTACTATCCGCAAGCTCCTGAAAAGTTGGGTAGAGTGGGTGAGGAGGGGGGAGATTCTTTTAGGAAATGGTACAGACCAACAACGCAGGGATATATTTTTTTTACCATCCTTGAGTTCCAGGGAGCCTTTTATTATATAAAATTTAACAAACTTGCTTATTGTTCTAACTTCTAATGTACCACTCACAGTATTACTAAGCCTATGCTGTATTATCCTATAATAATGCTAACATTTATGTTTATTTTATTTATTAATTTATGTCCCACTTTTATTATTTTCTATAAATAACTTGGGGTGACAAAATGACCTAATTCTCCTCTTTACTCCTATTTTCCCCACTACAACTGTGTGAGATTTAGATCATGCTTAAAGCGGATCTAGTTTCCTGCTTTCTAGTCTCATGCCTTAACATCTAGACTTAACTGTTTGTATCTCATTATTAAACAAGCTATACAATTATATTCTCTTTTGTGGTCTGAACTTACACTGAAATCTTCAGCCACTGTTTAGTCATCTTCAATTTGCCTTCTGTTGCTGTCAGCTTCTAAAGAAGAATTGTGGTGGTGCAGTGGTTAGAATGCGGTATTGCAGGCTAACTCACTGCTTACTCCAGGAGTTCGATTCGACTCAGCCTTCCATTCTTCCAAGGTTGGTAAAATGAGGAGCCAGAGTGTTGGGGGGCCACAATATGCTGACTCTGTAAATGGCTTAGAGAGGACTGTAAAGTGCTGTGAAGCAGTATATAAATCTAAGTGCTATTGCTATTCTAACTTGTTGCTGAAGCTTTCTGTCCGTGCCAGGGAAAGAAAAAGAAGATGATTTTCCAGCTAATGGCTGACTGTAACTTCTCAGCTTTGCCGCTGGACTATGAAGCTGCTCTGCTCTGCTTCCCTGTTCACTTTGTCTACTGCTGGTGAATTCTAAACTTGTTCCTCCTTTAACATCAGCTTGTCTTTTGAATTGATGGCTGTTCCCCTGGCTGCAAATTCTTCCTTTCTGCTCTCTGACATGGCACAATTCTTCCTTGAAACACACCTACACATGTACACTCTGATTCTCTCAGCATTTTCTTTTTATAATTGGAAGCCAGATGTGGTCTTGTGTTCTTCAGTCTCAGTGGAGAAAACAAAGGGAAGCAAGAGTTCATGTTGGCCACCACAAGGTTTTTTTTCCACTCTGTGTCCTGTAACTGAACATCATCATCGGTCAGGACCTAGGAAGTAGGCTTTCTATGTCCTGGTGGGAACAGTATTCTCCCAGAGATCCATTTGCTTCCCATCTAGTAAAACTTCAAAAGAGTTGATTATTTTCTTAGGACTGAGGAAGGATGGTTGCTGAGTCTCTGTAGAATTTTTTTTGAATTTCATATGATCTGTATTCCTATATCATTGTTGCCTGCTTCTTATATTATAAGCTTCCCAGAATTATTTGGAGATAGACAATCTGTATATTATAACCATAAATCAGTCAGTCAGTCAGTCAGCCAATCAATCAATGATACAAGTCTGAAAACTCAGGATTAATTACCTAAAACAGTATATCTACTTACATCCAGGCAATAAATTTTTTGGGAAACTCCTGCTTCATGTGTCCTGTTGTGAAATAAGCTTTGCCTGTTATGTCAATTGTTATGTCAAACAATATCACAATGTCACTAGGCATGAACAAAAGCTGATTTCAATGATCCACCAGTTGTTCTTCATTTCTCCATCTTACCTACATTCATTCTTCCTCAGCCCATGGATTGAAGGAATGAATTTATTTCTTTGTTAAATTTATATACTGCCCAGCCTGAATAATTCTGAGTAGCTCAAAAAATAAACTAAGACAATTACAATATAACCAATTAAAAGGAAGAATGAAAGATAAAATATGGCAAGAGTGACAGAATACATAGAAATGAAGGAAGGAAATGTATTAATAAATTGATATATTATTAACCATGTACTCAAACATCTACTTTTTTTCATTGTGATTTTATAAAGACTTTTTTAATGCTCTGTCATCAGAGTCATTCACAATTTTGCATAATTTTCCTCAGAACTTATCTTTGTTACTTTCATCATCATCATCAAACCAGCTGGGTCTGTAGCATATACGCACATGCACCATACAGAGATACAGATACACACAATACATACAAACATTCATCTTTCTGAAAAATGGCATCCCACTTCAAGAACGGTACTATGCATATAAAGCAATTAGATAAAAATAAGCACAATAAGGTAGGAAAAATAGCCAGTATTAAAATGAAACAATGGCATGTTTTGTGTCATTGATTCAGGTTAGTGTCCTACTTTCAATAAAAGAGTATGTTTGGTGTCTTAGGCTGTGCTTAGCTGCCAAATTAATAATGTGAGATTCAGACCAAATGTAATGGATCACTACTTGTATCAGGCAAATTGCCAGTTTCTACATGTGTGTATCCATCCTGCTAATCAGTTTTTCAGTTCACTCTGAAGATGCTTACTAGTTTAATTATCAATTTGTGGCTGTACCAAGAAATAAAAAGGTAAGCCAGATGGTGGGTAAAATAAAGCTATATCATAATGAATGAAGAAGATGTTTGTGAGAGAGAAAGATATATGAAACTTGCTAAGGTGGATAAATGGAGTGAGTCTCAGTAAGATTTGTTTGCATCATTGAAGACAAATATTAAGGACTATGACAGAGAAGGATTCCCTAAACTCCTGTTCCCAGTGTCTGCCCCATTCATTCCCAGTGCAAGCATCATTATATCATCAACCAGAATAGAGCTGGAAGGGACCTTGGAGGTCTTCTAGTCCAACCCTTGCTCAAGCAGGAGACCCTAGACCATTTCAGACAAGTGTCTGTCCAGACTCTTCTTAAAAACCTGCAGTGATGAAGCACCCACAACTTCTGATGACAAGCTGTTCCACTGGTTAATTGTCCTCACAGTTAGGAAGTTTCTCCTTAATTCCAGATTGCTCCTCTCCTTGATTTGTTTTCATCCCTTGTTTCTTTTCCTGACCCTGCTGCATTGGAAAATAAGTTGACCCCCTCCTCTTTGTGGCAACTTCCCAAATACTGGAATACTGCTATCATGTTCTCCCAGGCCTTCTTTTCTCTAGACTAGCCAAATCCAAATCCTTTGTATTCAGAAAATATTTCTGAAAGGTTACTGGGGGGGGGAGGGACTGGTTTTAGTGAGGGATGAAAGGTTACAACTAACATTCAATAAATCCAAAAAATAATACTGTACAAAGTTTTTACACTGGAGGGAAAAATAGTAAACTAGGCAGCTATTTCTATCACTATGTGGAACAGTAGGATTTCAGGATGCATTATTGTTTTTAAATGTACTGCTGCAGGTCCATCTGTCTTTTATGCTAGCTGTTGACATTGCAATATGCAGACAAGAATACTATGACAATTTTCTAGGCAGTTCCTTGTAGATGGTCTGATTAAGTTCATGTGGTGGAAGTTTCATTTGCAACAACATGTGTCAGGGCTCGATGTCAATAAAAAAGAGAAAGCCTTGTCAACCCTTTGTCTGTATTCATCTCACTTGTTTAAAATAGGAGACAAGCAAAAATGATGATGTCACCACCACATCATTCTGAGTTGAAAAGGGTTTTGAGCTCATCATCTTCACAGTGTGGTATCTACTGCCTTCAATGTGGCTTGACTTTGTGTGCTTTTTAAATTTTCATGAAAGATCCTGAATTTCTGAGAGTGATTATTTTGGATTGAAAGACTCAAAGGAAAACAAACAATTCTTTGTTTTGTTGTTATTTTCAGGAACAATGGCACCAAAGAATTTTTTAAGATTTTGTGTCTATTTGGTGAATGTTACTTTTACTTGGAAATCTTTTTCAATACTCAGTGCTGCTCATTACATTTCTTGAACATCTTGTTGACTTTGGCATTAGGCAGTTGGAAATAAAAAAATATTCCCATTCTAATCTGATGACCATATAAATAGCTTCAACGTGATCTTGCATCACTTCTGCAGATAACAGTGTGCCCTGTACAGATTAGAGTTCATTTCCTGTTCAGATCTTGTTTCTTGAATCAAGCAAATTGCACCGTATCATCAATCTGACATTATTAAAAATATCTAATATCTAATCATTATTTTCATATGATTCTTCTACAAACTGTTACAAAGTAACTTGGATTGCACAAAACCCTTTCTCCTCCAAAGACATGCCATAAATCTCTTTTCCCCTCCTGATCCCATTTTAAGACCCTACTCTTTCTGCTCAGTTGCTCTCAAAATCTCACTTCAGTTAACATTCACCCCAGATTTGGCTGTCACATTCCACATGATACTTCTGATGGACTAGTCTGGCAAATATCCTTCAGCTTCCACAAATGACTCAGTCATAGTCGATAAGCATCATGTATGTATCAGAGCCATGCCACCAGCATTTCTAGATACTAAACTAAATTTAAAATCAGAGAAACTGAGCAACAGTTCATCTGAATTTCTCCACAGAAAAGGAAAAAGAAATCTAGCCACGTCCCAAAAGCAACAGTCCACCCCCTCCCCACTTTAATGATGAAAGTTGCTGTTGGAAGACAGAGCATAAGAATATTATCTTGAAATATGTCCTGCAATGAAAAAGAGGTTGGACTTCATGACATAAATAGTCTCTACCAACTCTACGTATCTAACAAATTCAACAGTTTATATAAAAAAGTATAAAAAATACCATAGTATTAATCTGAACAGTTTTACCTATTTGATTTCTGAATGCTTAAAGATAAATAGCTAAGGTTTTTTTTCCCCCTCTCATAGCAGAAAAAAATGGGGATGATGGTGATATACATATGTATTATTTTTTATGGTGCTATTCTATTACAGTGGAAGCAACTTTTCACTATACGCTGCAGGGCTTCCCAGTAAATGATATAGGGTATGTCATCACTTTGTTAAACATCTAATTCCATAGCACTGTCTTATGCTTACAGATATTTACCCATGTAGTACGCCTGTACTGCTATTATCTTCTCATTTTTCTCATCTTCTCATCTTTCTCATCTTTCCTACTATCTTCTCCTATTGGTATCTTACAATTTAACACTTATTGTTTGTATCTTATGATTTATGATTTTATCACTTTGTTATTTGTATGTACACTAAGAGCTTATGTACTGGAGTCAAATTCCTGGTGTGTCCAATCATGCTTGGACAATAAAGAATATTCTAACTTCCCACTGAACGTTACTTTCCAAGTGCTAATAATAGAACTAATTTTCAGCAATAGTAGTTGACAGGAAATTATAACTCATACTTTGCCCGCATTAACAATGGGAGAAGCAGATAACCTTATGACCTGCCTGTGCACTTTCACTGTAGTATGATGAACTAGACCAACTTTTGATTTGTTCCATGAAGGATGTTACCTTTTCCAAGCAATTTATACAATAGATTTAACCAACCAACCAACCAGAGGGAAAAACATACATTCACTCCATTTAATCTTTGTTTTTCTCAAGACAATGTTGCTGAGGGTTGTTCAAATGACTGAACCCTGATGAGAAGAGTATTCAGTCAAAAACAAAAAGCACTTTCACATTTGAAATGCTGACAGAAAAGTCACACTGGCTAACAGAACTGCTTTAAAATAGCTTGCAATATTCTCATTTTTTATAGCATAGAGAAAAATTGGTGTCATCAGTGAAAACAGGGAGGATTGATTGTCTTGCATACCAATGAAAATTCATAGCACCCCTCCAACTTTCCTAATGCCAAAGAAATTTACATGTAGCTCTGGCAATTATGACAATCAAATGTTAGTTTAAAATTGAAGATAAGTGTTAGCTATGGAGAGTAATTCAAACTTTCTTGTCCATTATCACATAACTGATCTTTTTAACAGAATACGCTTTTCAAAAAGAGAGAAAGTACTTAATTTTCAGTGACATAATAGTTGTTTCAATTTCTTCAATTGCTTGCAACCACTTTACACATTTTTTCTTTCTTTTTAAGAGATAGCTTCACCAATTGTAAAAGCTGTAACTGATAATACCTGTAATATATTAAAGGTTTAGAAGAGACCTTATGTGAAATATCCTGCCATTTTAAAAACCAGTTTAATATTTGAAAGGAACAATTTCCTTTAAAGTATTAAGGCACTTTGACAAAAAAAAATCTCTCTATGTCTTCTTTATAATTGTTAGCATTATTTGTTCTAATCAAATGCATAATTGTATATCCATTGAATATCAAAGTTCAGTCATGTAAAGCAGCTGCTACATGGTGATTAGATTATTTGATAGACTCAAGTACTGTTTCACTCCCCCACAATCTACAAATACATGGATTGGGAATGACAATAGCTATAGAGAAGGCAATATATGGCTATGGTGCATTCTTCTTTCTGTCCATAGGGTATTTGGGTTTATATTTCAGGGTCATTATGTGTGATGAATGTTACTTCATGTTCTCATGTTACATCAGAATGTTGTAACATTCCGAAATGGAAAGAGAGATGTATTATATAAAATTTCTTATACAGTGAACTGCCAGTTCAAACATTAACCTGATGGAGCAATCACAGAACAGGGTGGGACAATATTTTGTATATGTACATTTGTTTTTCCCTTTTATGTTTCTAACATGCTGCCTAGATTTTGATTCTTGCTTGAGCAGAGGGTTGGACTGCCAAGATCCCTTCCAACTTGGTTATTCTGTTAAGCTGACTGATCCTAAAGCAATCTAGCTGCACCAAAATGTCACATGTCATTCATTTCCATATCAAACAATTCTTCCTTTTAGAACCATTTTCAGACTGCCATCTGAAAAGAAAGTATGATACTTATTCACATAATTCAATATTTACGGTGAGGGAAACAGAATAACAAAATAATAACATTTTAGGCCGTCCTGTTGGGCAGGCTCAGTGTATACCATAAATATAGCACTAGCACTTACAGTAGATTTATATACAGCTACCTAGTACCTTACAGCATTCTCTGAGAGATTTACAGTGTCAGTATATTGCCCTCAATAATCTGAGTCCTCATTTTACCAACCTCAGAAGGATACCAATCCATCAGGATTGAACTCCAGGCTGTGGGCAGAATTAACCTGTAATACTGCATTTTAACCACTGTGCCATCAAGGCTAGTAGATTGTGTTACCTGAACAAGGTATGGTTAGTTAATAAATTAAAAAAAACAGACCTGTTTTTTTAGACATCTATCAGAGTACAGTGTGAAGATTTAAAAATTAAAATGTAAAATAATGGAAAATGTAAAATAGATTCATAAAAGCAAAAGTAGACTCCTACTTCATTTAATGGCTCTTCTAGATCCTCTTCCTATAAGAAGATATTAACATTTCATATGATGTGAACCAAATATTGACTAATCCATATCTGGTCTATCTAGCATTTTGTAATAATTAAAAAAAATGCTAGGAGGGAGCAACAAGCATGCTACCTGTCTCCAACTGTTTAAAAGCAGAAACATCTTTTTCAAAAAAATGTATGGCTGCTCTCTGCAACTGCTACATTATTCCAGGAAAAGATACGACTGCTGGTAGAAAAACAGTAGGTAATAAGTTGTTGCCTTGTGCTAGTAAATGCTATGTTAGTGCCTTGTACTTTGAAACACATTTTTGGAATTAAATCCAAAGCACCGCACAGCTCAAATTCAAGACAGTTGCAACTTTTATTTCAGTATTAGCCATCTTAAAATACAAACAAGGAAAACTACAGCGGTTCCAATAATGTCACTATATTTTTTAAGAGGTAAAAGCTAACCCTGAAAGTTAGGGTTGCTAATATTGTAAGATTACAGTACTAAAATATTTCAATAAACATTCTGAATTTTAATATTAAGACTATTTCCTTAGTCTAAAGGAGAGAAGCTCTGAAATTCACAAAAAAAATGTAAAAACAGATAAAAGATAACAAGATAAAATAAATGAATTCTGACTAAGCTGACCCATGCTCAGTACTCTTAACTATCTGCAAATTGTAATTGTAGCTGGGAAAAATTTGGCTATGGCTATATGTGACAAATCCAAGGGAGAAAATGAAGAAGACATTCCTATTTAAGAATAGTTGTACTGGATGAGATAAAGATGGTAGGCCACTCTCTTCATGAACAAAAGATAATTGACATCACAATCTGATGTCTGCCTGAGGTTATATATTTGAACCCCATAGCTACCAAGGTATACAATAAAATTATTTTATTACTCTATGGCTTGTAGGGGGCTGTTGTATTCATGAAAAAAAGAAAAGAAACTCTGAAGGATAAACACTTGTATAGAACATACTATGTTCTATGAACCACGCTGCAGTTTCCATGGTAACTTGCTCAAACTAATGAAGGCCTCTGGAATATCATGTTCAGAACAGTAGTGTGAAGTGTCAGTGGCTAATTTAGAAATAAAATTTAAAGTCATATGAAGTTAGGTTTGGAGATCTAAATGCTAAAAAGTGGATAGATCAAAATTACGATTACTCATTTTTCAGAGCTAATTGGTAGATATTTTTTTTTATTAAGTGGAGAATGATTTGGAATGCTTTTTTCTTTCATTGGTGTCAGTTTTGAACCTCTGGTTACAGAGAGTAAGATTTTGTGGCAAAAATCTCAGCTATAATAATAGTGTATTTTTGATTTTTACTTTATCCCTAAAGCTCTGAGTTTGTTTGGGGGGGGGATTACAGTTATACAACAAATGCATGTCCATGGCAAATTGGGCATCAGAATAAATCAACACTCAAAGTGTTTTTATGTATAACAACTGACACTTTTTGAGACATTTAGTCTAGATTCCTCATGCTTATATGAGGATGATATTGGCAAAGGGCAAAATGACAAAATGTGTGTGATGACATAATAGCACAAATGTTGTGACTTATGTACTGGATGTCATGACACAAATATGTCACCATCGCCTATTTGTATTATTATATCATCATGCGTGTGCCTTCATTTTGGTTTGCTATAGATGCTGCTGTTCAGAACCATAACTGTCATGAACAGTTTGTTATCTTCCAAGTAAAGCAAACAGAAAATAAGAAAACAATACAAATACCCTGAAGTGGCAGGCTACAAACCCTTACGCTTGCATCCTGCCTGCCAAACAACAAGCTCCCAGCTCAGACATTTGAATCAATATTTTTTGAAGGAGAAAAGCTCATTTTAGAATGTAGCAAAATAATAATAATAATCTCAGCCCCCTCCCTTTACAGGTAGAAGAACTTTTATTCT
This sequence comes from Arizona elegans, assembly GCA_022577455.1. NCBI lineage: Eukaryota > Metazoa > Chordata > Lepidosauria > Squamata > Colubridae > Arizona > Arizona elegans. Next base: position 230,460,691 of record JAKOOJ010000001.1, on the reverse strand, counting down.
GTTAAAACTGGAGTCAAAATTCTGAGGGAAAATAAGAACCTAAAAGTATGAGAAAGTAGGTGAGAAAGTGAGATCTTAAGATTGCCATTCCACCTTTGATTAACCTTTGATAATGTTATCAGGAGAGCAAATAGAGGTGAGTTTTCTCCACACTGTATACGTGGATTTTCAAAAAGCCTTTGACAAAGTTTCTCATCAAAGAGTTTCTAAATAACGTTAGCAGGCTTAGTTTTTAAATAAATTTATAGGTTAAAAAAATAAAATAAAAACATGGAAAAATTGAATAATTTCCTCCATGAGGAAAAAAAAGAAAGAAATATATTCCTTCAAAAGCTTGTTTTGGGACAACTTAAGGATAAGCAACGAACCGTCCAGAACTGAAAAGCAAAAGTAATTGTGAAAAGCTCCATTACAATTGTCTTTAAACTAGGTAAACTGTCAGCAAATAGCAAATATGGGTTTGGTTTAAGTATAAAAAGTGATTCATGTTGAGGGAAATCGTTCTAACTTCCCATATGAAGATCTGAGTTGTTCTGTAACTAATCAGGAATGAGAGCTGGAAGTCATAACAGATAGCTTGATGAAAGGCTTGACTCACTTGTGGCAGTTGTGACAAAAGGCTGATTTTATGCTACAAATTGTTACAAAAGGGACAGAAAACTGTCAACACTGCAATAATACTATATACATCTATAGTATGTCTACATGTGCAATACATTATTTTTTCTTTTCAAATGTGGATGGCCAGAACTATATAGTCACAGTTAGAAAAATGGCTGCTGAAGGGTAGGGAGGTAGAATGACCTGAACTGACTACGTATATAAAGTAACAAACAACAACAACAGCAATAAAAAAGCAGAAAGAATGCTTTTTCTTCTCTTAGAACTCTAAGAGCAGAGATCATTCAATTAAGCTGAGTGAAAAAAGAATCTGAATAGAAATATTGTAGAATTAACCTGTGGAATTCTTTGCCCCAAGACATGTGGTGCCAGCTGACAGGACTTTAAAGGAGAATTTAATAAATGCATTGAAGAGAGGTCTATCAAAGACTTGAACATTTGAGCTGACATCCAGATAGAGGGCAGTCTGCCTCTAAAAACCAACTATAGAGGGAAAATGGCATGACAGTAGAATGTATTCATGCTAACTGGACTTTGGTCTGATCCAGCAGCAGTACTGTTATATTCCGAGTAATGCTTAAACCACTTCCCTTGATCAGGGCACATTTAGGGCTTACCTTCATTACCTTATTGCTTTTGGCAGGAAAAAAAACATTGATTTCAGACATGAAAGATATCTGATTAAAAATCAGTAAACGTAATCTAATTATACAACACATTTTATAATTAGCAAATTACACTCATTCTGCATGTTGCCTGCTTTATTAATTATGGTGAGTGATTTGGGAGAAAATTTAGCTTGAATGATGCGTTCAAGAGCAATCTCATAATGGAAGTCAGTGTTAATGCCAGCAAAACAGGAAGCGAATGAAGCCAAGTAGACTTCTGGAGAAGGACAATCTATTTTGTCCCAGAACTTTTATTTATTTGGTGAAAGCTGGCATTTTCTACCAATATTGTCTTTGTATTTGAGGGTTTTTTTTCAAAAAATTCTTTGACTGACACTTGTAAAGACAGTTATTAAAATGCTTTTGTAAACATAAGGCTTTATTTTTGGTCATTGCTATATTTCTCTTATTTGCAGACACCATCATTTCCTGAGACCCAATCATAATTTCTTGAAGGGAATATGAATTTTATGTATCTATAAACAATATATTTGGTAAATTCTTAGCACGATCTTGTTTCAAAAATGAAATATTTAGCAACATTTTGGGGATTCTATGGACTAAACAAAAATAGGAAAATGAAACTAAAGGAAAATATTCTTTTCTTAACAGTTGTTTAGAACTGAGATCCAAAAAGAATGAAAATGTGCCATTATGTGAAAGCGTTCAGAGTAAAGGAAGGAAACATTAAACTAAATCTAAAGGATGCCCATGTCAAATGCCTTACAATAATCTAGGCATGAAATTACCCAGTGATCTGTTTTCTTGGTTGTGAAATTCTTGCCTTTCTATTGTTAAATGCTATGTTATCTTATCGTACTATTTTATAAAGCTGCACAAATCATCTGATGAGAACCTGATGAGAAGTCAAACTATTGTCAGCAAATCAAAGTTTTGTTGTGGTTCTTCTGTCCTGAAGATCTGACTCTCCAGTCAAGTAAGCCCTTAGTTTATATGAAGAGCATCTCAGCAAAAGATTTGCAGAAACCTGCTTTATCTCTTTGGATATCACATAATGACTTTCCAATGATGGTGGCCTATGTTAATGCTGCTTATTGTATAATGTCTAGAAATTTCTATAAAAACTGGAATAAAAAACCACTTATTAGTCCATAGATGGTCCATAGTTTTCTTTGGAGTTTTCTTGTGCCATTGCCAATCCAAAAGCTAGAACTCAAGATGTTTCCTGACTATATAACTGAAGTCCTTTTGTTTGCTTTGACTATTATGTATATCCATAGGACTGAAGAATACATAACATCTAGTTATTTTGTGCTTGCTAATTCTATGCAGGAATAAAGAAAAAGTTGAAGGAGAGTTGGAGAAAAGTTGAAGGAGAAAGCTCTTATGATTATGTGGTTGTTACTGATTCAATGTGCATATAAAAGAAAAGAAGAATTTATTCTTTTTTCAAGCACTTTGTCATCTATGTAAGTTCTAGCATATTCATTATTCTTTTCCCATAGCCTGAAGGAATAAAGCTGGGGTGGCTGACTTCATTTGGGAAAAGCAACTTCAGCCAAGCAGAAATGCTTCCCATCCCCACTACCTCAAGCCTCAATTCAGCTCATGCTTTTTCTCTAAAAATTTACAGGCCCAGAAATGTGAAAGGAGATGGGCCCATTGATTCATTCATTTCTCTACTTGCTTAGTTTACTAAAAGCATCCACTCAGGTGTTCCACTTATGTGGCTAATTGAGTCACACTCTAGCATTTCCAGGAACATAAATTACAGTTATCACAGACAGAACACAATACATAGAAAAAGCCACAGAATTACTACTTCCCTATACAACACCCCTATACATATGGACATGATGGCTCAGTGGCAAAGATGTTGAGTTTGTCAATCGAAAGGTTGGCAGTTCAGCAGTTCGAATCCCTAGTGATGTGTAATGGGGTTAGCTCCCGTTACTTGTTCCAGCTTCTGCCAACATAGCAGTTCGAAAGCACATAAAAAATGCAAATAGAAAAATAGAGACCACATTTGGTGGGAAGATAACAACGTTCTGTGCACCTTTGGCATTTAGTCATGCCAGCCACATGACCACAGACATGTCTTCAGAAAGTGCTGACTCTTCAGCTTTGAAAAGGAGATGAGCACTGCCCCTAGAGTCGGGAACGACTAGCACATATGTGGAAGGGGAAGCTTTAGCTTTAACTTTATACAACACCAGTTCAGTACAGAAACTAGGCACTTGATCAACAACTTAACAAAAAAAAAAAAAGATCAAATCACAAAAGAAGAACAGTGGCAACTAAAAAGCAGTAGACCTATCTTCAATGGATGCCCAAAAATATACAAGCCCAACATATCTCTTTGCTCAATTGTATTAAACAGATAACATAGCCAAAAAGGTTACAAAAAGAGAGGAGCAAATATTCCATCAACTCCCTACTACAATGTCTCTAGTAAATAGGAGGAGGAGGAGGAAGAGGAAGAGGAAGAGGAGGAAATTATATTTTCAGTCAATGTCACAACACTTTTTTAATCATAGATCTGGAATTAGGAAAATAATCCACAACACACCCAACCTAGCCAAACATACCAAGAGAAAAACATCCACAATCATACCTGAAAGGAAACAAAGATACCAGAATACATCACTTTCAGCAACCAGGTAAGCAGAGATCAACAAAATAAACAAATAAGCAAAAAACAATACCATAGTCAAAGAGCTACCAAGGACAAAACCATACCCCCACCAATACTGGCAGGGTAAACTACTGTGTATAAACAGTGAGCAAAGCCACACTCACTAGTGCTGATGGCATAACCTAGTTGGGTAATGAAAGATCTGTAAGCCAACAAACAAGCTCAGAGAGCACCGAGACCTCCACAATTCAACCCTCAGCTACACGTATTTCCTTCGATTAATGTTTTATGCTTCTGAAATTGCTCTTTTGTACTCCTGTGTCTGTGATGCTTTAATTTGGGCTGCATAGCCTAAATGACCCTTTCCAAAAATATGATTCTTTAAAAAATATAATTGGGAGATTCTTTTTTCACAAGTGATGGCTATATTGTAAGAAGGCTGTACAGTTTCATTAATCTGGTTTGAAGAAAATTATTCCAGCAAGTGTCTACAGTACAGGTTAATCTGAAAATCATTTACAGTTTATACTGAATGACCATTAGTCTTTCAGGGCTGTTGTATTTCATGCTTGTGTTTACCAGATGTAATCCTTAATCTATAAATTATTGAGCTCAGTAATCAGTGGAGCTCTTTAATGGTCATTACCTTCAATTTTATAATTGCCCTCACTCTCTATCCAAAATACAATCACCTGTGAACTAACAGATTATACCAGCTATTTCTAGCCATTATCTGCACCGAATTTCTAGCAGAGAATTCTCAACTGGGGTTAACACTGCTGGAGACATATAAAACTGCCCAGTTGTTTCATTCAGTTAACTGAATATGAAAATAGCCTTTTTAAATACATTTGAATAATTCAAGAAGCTGTGATTTGTTCAGCTTAACAGGTGCCAAAAAAGAGAGCAGTGCATGTTTTCCATTAATAATTTCATCATATGAATAAGGTGAATAAGTGAATAAGTGAAGAGGAACTAAAAAGGTTGCCACTGCCCAAATGCAATCAACAGAGATAATGTTGAGATCATAAAAGAGGTAGTTCCACAGTGGTGCAGTGGCCTAGAGGTGGAGCTCTCACCTCAAACTCAGGAGGTTGTGAATTCGATCCTAGGTAGAGGCAGATATTTCTCTCTCTGAGCACAATGAGAATTTATCTGCTGAATAAAACTCTGCATTGGCAACAGGAAGGGCATCCGGCCAGTAAACACTCAGCTCCATTCAGTTGCTTAGATTCCACCCCGCAAAGGATTATGGGGTCATTAAAAGAAGATAGGAAGAGATAGTTCCACTATATACATACCTATATACATATTGTGGTCATCACAATACAAGGAGGATTCTGAGGAATTGGAAAGAATGCAGAGAGTACTGAAGAAGATGTGGAGAGGCTTGGAACTTATAAAGAATTGTTAAAGAACCCGAAAATACTAAGGAGAAACAATAATAGCATTCTTTTTTTGGACTTCTGCCTGATGTCGTGGCAAGATCAGACATGGAGAGCAGGTCTCTGCACTCCCATGCTGAGTTCTCCCCATTGGTGGGCTCCAAAAGAAGCTAAAGCCACCTTGGAGGGGCCATGAAGAAAAGAGGGATGCCCTGCAAGGTCTTGGAGAGTCACAGCTCTCCTGCCTGACCCGGGGCTTACTTTCCCTGTCAGCCATGATGAGAAGAGATAGCCTAAGACGACTGCCACGAAGCTGGGACAGCTGACAAACATCTAAACTTTTAGCTGGAGTGGACTTTGGTGAACAGTGTGGAACTGGGTGAGAGGATTTTTTTTTTTTTAACCCAAAAGTTAACCTCAAAAGAGAAATCTAAGATTTACTCAGAACTATCTGTTAAAGTGGCAATCAAACACTTTGAGAAAACTACCAGACTGGGAGGAAAGAATTAAAGAGAGAAAAAGAATTATTTAAAAATGCAGGAAATTGGGCTCTCAAATTGGGAAGACGTGACATTGGGAAGGCAATTTAAAATGCTGGAATTATGGATTTAAAAAATTAACACTGCTTCTATAATTGAATTAAAATTTAAAATAATTAAAACCAGATTTCTGGTAACAATATTGAAAATATTGAATATTGAATATTGAAAGGAAAATATACAAGCCTGGGAATACCCATTTAAAGGACTGTGAAAATATTTATTGAACTATATACATCTACCCTATGACCAATGGAGATTTAAATGTGAGAACAAGGAAGACACTTAATTAAAGTGACCCCTGAATGTTAAGTTATATGACTGAATCTATAAAGGTGACTTAAAGAGGCTTGGATAACTCTCTGGACTATGTAAATGAAACTGACCGACTACTTATGGAACATAAAGAACTGTGGTTAGTGCATACTTTGAAGAGTAACCTCAGGTTTGAACAAATGGTTCTTGGGCTATTGGCCAAAAGTGGAATTTATTAAAACAAGATAAGATGCAACATAAGGATGAAATGAGTGGAACTTTGAACGAGATGGACTGGATGTTTTAAAGCATAAAGGATATTATAGTAAGAACATAAGGTGATTATGGAATTAATGGATGGCATAGATCAAAAATTGGAAAATATTATACAAAGGACAATGAGTAATGACCAAGATGCCCAGGAAAGGAAAGAACTAGCAGAAGGAATAGAGGGAAAAACAGAATTGATGAATCAATAAAAAGAAGATAACAAGGTGTCATCAATAAAAATACCGTATATACTCAAGTATAAGCCGACCCGAATATAAACCGAGGCACTTAATTTTACCACAAAAAACTGGGAAAACTTATTGACTCAAGTATAAGCCTAGGGTGGGAAATGCAGCAGCTACTGGTAAATTTCAAAATAAAAATAGATACCAATAAAATTACATTAATTGAGGCATCAGTAGGTTAAATGTTTTTGAATATTTATTTCAAAGAAAAACAGTAAACTAGCTCTGTAAGTGGAAAAGAGGGTCAACAAAAACAATATGGTATCAACAATAACTTTAAAAGTACAACCTTTAAAACTTTTAAAATAATTCAATAACAATTTAATCTGATACATTGGGTTAAGTGATGTAGGGCTTGATCTAATTTCAGGCAAGTTCAAGCCTCTGTTAAGAGATACCTGCATTCCTTTTTCTTTTTTTTTCTCTTTCTTTCTTTATCTCTTTCTTTCTTTCTTTCTTTCTTTCTTTCTTTCTTTCTTTCTTCTTCTTCTTCTTCTTCTTCTTCTTCTTCTTCTTCTTCTTCTTCTTCTTCTTCTTCTTCTTCTTCTTCTTCTTCTTCTTCTTCTCTCTCTCTCTCTCTCTTTCTCTCCCTCTCTTTCTTTCTCCCTCCCTTTCTCCTTTCTCCCTTTCTGTGAAGAACCCCAGAAGGTCTTTGATAGGAGGAAGAAAAGCCAGATGTTTTGAAACGTTTTGTAGCTTAGCCTGAGCAAGGATAGCTAGCAGCCAGCCTATTACAATAAGCTCTCAACTCAAGCTCAGTGCACGTGGGGATCTCCCTAAACAGTGAGGATTTCTTTGTTATTTTCTCCCTTGAAGCCCCCCCCCTCCCTGCAGCCCATTTTTTGCTTCCAGGGGACTGCAGGGAGTCTTGCTAGGCAACCCCCCCCCATTCCCCATTTTGGCCTTAGCAAGCCTCCCTGCAGCCCCTGGAAGCCAAAACGGGTTGGAGGAAAAAAGGCATTTTTTTCTGAGGGGGGGCTTTTTTCAGCATAAAAAATGTGCTGAAAAACTCGGCTTATACTCGAGTATATATGGTAAAAATGTTTGATGAATCAAACCAGGGGGAAAACATTCTAAGAGATCTGAAAAAAGAATGGGAGGAGCAGGAAGATACTTTGGGAAGAGAGGCAGCGGTCCGGGCTGATAATTTCAAAGCTAGACAGTGGAAGAGTGTAGGGATGGGAGAAACACTTAGATTGACTAGGCAGGATACAGTCACAGATACAGAAAGAGATAAAGATTTAAGAGAAGAATATGGGAGGTAAGTTAAAAGAAGAATAAGAATATTGATGCAGGCAAGAGATGATGGATAGAAGGTGGATAGGAAAAAGAAGAAAGAAAAATCTTTTTTCTTCTTCTTTTTCTTTCCTTTTTTATAATGGTGGCATGAGGAGAAATTAGAACAGAGATAGGAATGTGTTCTGTAAGAGATTGAGGGATTACTTGTACATATATCTTTATATGATAAAACAAAAATAATAATAAAATGGGAAAATTAGAGATTGAATGATGGTAGTATTAAGTAAGCTTAAATAACATTGTGATTGGTAAACGCTGAGCAACTAAATAATGAAAATAACATATTTTAATCTAAGCATGTGTATTAATACTAGAACCATATAGATTGGATGAAAGCAAAGAATATGAATAGAGTTATTTTGTATGTTTAAATTTATTTATTTTATTTATTTATTTCATTGGATTTCTATACCACCCTAGGTATAGAAGGACTCCCGAAGGACTCAGGGCGGTGAACAGCCACAGAATAAAACACATAAATACAAAAATTTAAAATAGAATAAAAATGAATTAAATAATTTGGCTGAGACAAATTTAAAATACCCCATAATTTAAAAACAAATTAAAATTTACATTTAAAAAGGGGAGAAGATTTAGGCCAGGCCAGCTTGATGAAATAAAAAAGTCTTAAGTGCGCAACGGAAGGTACGCAGATCCGGGATCTTCCGTATCTCTGGGGGGAGCTCGTTCCAGATCGTAGGTGCCCCCACAGAGAAGGCTCTCCCCCTAGTGGCCGCCAGTCGACATTGTTCGGCCAATGGCACCCAGAGGAGCCCCTCTCTATGGGAGCATACTGGCCGATGGGAGGCTATTGGTGGTAGCAGGCGGTCCCGTAGATAACCAAGTCCTAAGCCATGAAGCACTTTAAAGGTGATAACCAAAACCTTGAAGTGCACTCGGAAGACCACCGGGAGCCAGTGCAGCTCGCGCAGGAGAGGTTGCTCTCAAAACCACCCGTGGCCGCACTCTGCACCTCAAGGGGAGCCCCATGTAGAGAGTGTTACGAGAGGTGACAAGTGACTGTGCATAGGGAGTCCCAATCTAGAAAGGGATGCAACTGGTGGATCAGGCGAACCTGATGAAAAATCCTCCTGGTCATGGCCGTCAAGTGCTCTTCTAAAGACAGCCATGAATCCAGGAGGACACCCAAGTTGCGAGCCCTTTCCATGGGGGCCAATGATTCGCCCCCAGTAGTCAGCGATGGCACCAGCTGACTATATCGGGACATCAGAAACCACAGCCACTCGGTCTTGGATGGATTGAGCCTGAGCCTGTTTCTCCCCATCCAGATCCGTACGGCCTCCAGGCACCGGGACATCACTTCAAGGGCATCGTTGGGGTGGTCCGGGGTGGAGATGTACAGCTGGGTGTCATCAGCGTACTGATGGTACTTCACCCCGAAACCACGGATGATCTCGCCCAGCGGCTTTACATAAATGTTGAACAAAAGGAGCAAGAGGACCGATCCCTGCGGCACGCCACATATGAGGGACCTCGGGGTCGACTCTGCCCCCCTGTCAACACACACTGCGACTGGTCGGAGAGAAAGGAGGAGAACCACCGTAATACGGTGCCTCCCACCCCCAACTCTTCCAACCGGTGCAGCATGATACCATGGTTGATGGTATCAAAAGCCGCTGAGAGATCTAACAGGACCAGGACAGAGGAGCAACCCCTGTCCCAAGCCCTCCAGAGATCATCAACCAATGCAACTAATGCCATTTCCGTGCTGTACCCAGGCCTGAAACCCAACTGGAATGGATCCAGATACGACGTTTCATCCAGGTACTGGGGAAGCTGTCACGCAACCACACTCTCAACAACCTTCGCCACAAAGCGAAGGTTGAAGACTGGACGATAATTAGCCAATACTGCCAGATCCAGGGAGGGCTTCTTGAGGAGAGGCCTCACCACCGCCTCCTTCAGGGCGGCGGGGAAGACACCCTCACCCAGTGAAGCATTTATAATCCCCTGGAGCCAGCCTCGCGTCACCTCCCGGGAAGCCAGCACTAACCAGGAGGGACACGGGTCCGACAAACATGTCACGTTCAATCTACCCAGAATAATATTGTGATCGGCATTAGAATAGTTAGAATAGTATATTGAAACATTGAATAATGAAACAATGAAGGATAGTATTTTAATATAAATAGATTTGAAGAGGGAAATATGGGAAATATGAATAAGAACTAAGTATTAAAAAGGGGGAAATTAGAGATTGAATAATGGTATTATTGTGTATGTTTAAGTAATATGATTTGCAGTGGAATAATAAAGTGAAATAAGTAATATTGATGATGAAGTAATAAGTGTAATGAGTAAAAATGAGTAATAAGATGATGAAAGAACATATTTTAATATAAACAGGTGTATTAATAGTGGAATATTGATTGGATGATTGCAAAGAATATGAATAGAATTAATTTGTATGTTTAAATAATATTGTGATTGTTATTAGAATTATATATTTAAATATTGAACAATGAAATAATGAAGGATAGAATTGTAATACAAAGGGAACATCTTTTAATATAATGGTGAAATGAATAAAAGTTAGAATAAAGACAGAAATAAGAGAAAGAGGGAATATTAGCATACACATTTTCATAGTGATTTGATGCTTTTGTTGAGTCAGTTTTTGGCCACAATAAGCTTTCTCTCTAAATTATCATCCATATAATTTTACCATGTAGTTTGAGCACTCATTCAGAGAAGGCTAAAACAAATGTTGGTTAGTTTAAAAGCAGCATATAGCCCAGATGTACCCAATTTCATTATATTCATACATGATGGGATCTGAACAGATGAGTTCCTGTTTAAGAAGAGTTCTGTCCTTATAGCCTATCCCCTACAGATTTGTGGGTGAGATTTTCATTACTACTTAGTACTATTCATCTCTATCAATGAAACTCGCAGTACTATTTAATTTTAGATGAAGTGTTGTTAGTTCTAAGGCATCCAGTGTTCAGAATAAATGTCTGTGCTAGACATTATCATTTTTACAGATACTTCCATTTAGCACTTTAGATTATACATTGACTACAAATGCCATGGGCATAGTTGATTCTTATTAATTAGGAATTACTGGATTTGTTTTAAAGAAATGGCAAAATATCCCACTGGACGCCTTCAGCCTAGTGATAGTGAATATACTGCTTTAATATTGCATTAAGAATATTAAGACAATATGTTTGGGGGAAACTCTATGAACATAATTTTTGCCTCTCTTCCCAGGACAAATTTCCCAAGCGTCCTCCCTCTCTCAGTGCCTGGAGGCTGTTAGGGATTGGATGGGAAGCAATGGGTTGAACTAAACTCTGGCAAGACCGAGAGGCTCTGGTTTGGGGTTCATTGACTCAGGGAGAATTGCCATCTTTGGTCTTGGATGGGGTGGCACTACCCCAAACAGACCCTGTGTGTAATCTGGGAGTTCTCCTGGACTCACAACTCCTGCTCAAAGAGCAAGTGATAATCGCAACCAGGAGGCCCTTCGCACAACTGTGAGTTGTGTACCAGTTACACCTTTTCCTGGACTGGCAATCCCTACTCACAGTCACTCATTCCTTAGTCACTTCCTGTCTTGACTATTGCAACACGCTCTACATTGGGCTGCCCTTGATGAGCATCCAGAAACTCTAGTTGGTGCAAAATACAGTGGTCCGCATGGTTTTGTGCAAACCCCGGTATGCACTTATATAATCTCTCCTGCAGGAGCTGCATTGGCTGCCAATTTACTTCCAGGTGCAATTCAAGGTGCTGGTTGTCACCTTTAAAGCCCTTCATGGTTGGGACCAGGTTATCTGAGGGACCATCTCTTGCCGGTCACATCTACCTGACCCATTAGAGTCTGGAGGCAGGGAATGCTGTGGGTCCCATCCCCGAGGGAGATATATCTGGTGGGACCAAGAAGAAGGGCCTTCTCCGTGGTGGCTCCCCTCTCTCTGGATCATCATTCCCCCAGAGGTTAGAACAGCCCCCACCCTAATTCTCTTCCAGAAGGCGCTGAAGACCTGGTTCTGTCTGTGGAACCCAGAGCGGGATGGAGACCATTAAATGGTTCATGTGATTGGCTGTCACTGGGACAGAGGTGGGAGTCAGGGGTGATTTTATTATTTTTTTTTTAAATTTTGATTTATATGCTGCCCTTCTCCGGAGACTCAGGGCGGCTTACAATGCGTTAAGCAATAGCCTTCATACTTTTGTATATTTATACAAAGTCAGCTTATTGCCCCCACAAACTGGGTCCTCATTTAACCTACCTTAGAAAGGATGGAAGGCTGAGTCAACCTTGAGCCTGGTAAGATTCGAACCTGCAGTAATTGCAGGCAGCTGTGTTAATAACAGGGTGCTTTAAACCACTGTACTACCAAGGCTTTGATTTTTTGATTTTTTATGATTTTTTACTGTTTTTTTAAATGTGGTTTTTTATATTCTATAAGCCACCTTGAGTTGCCGTGGGCAAAAAGGTGGAAATATAAATCTAATAAATAATAAACAAACAAACAAAGAAAGAAACAAACAAATAAGAACAAATATATCAGGCCAGTCCTGAAGATCAAATATTTTGGACTTAGATCTAGAAAAGAAAATAGTCTTATCAATACTTCTTTTGCCTCCTTTATGTCTTATCCTTTAAGGAAGGAGAGGGCAATAAAGGGCCAAGAGAACAATGGAAGTGTTTAGAATATACATGTGTCTTTATGACATGTTGCCTATGATCTAACTATATGTATATAGGATATATACAGTAGTTAATAATAGAATAGAATAGAATAGAATAGAATAGAATAGAATAGAATAGAATAGAATAGAATAGAATAGAATAGAATAATAGAACAGAACAGAACAGAATAGAATTCTTTATTGGCCAAGTGTGATTGGACAAACAAGGAATTTGTCTTGGTGCAAGAATCATAAGGTACAACACTTAATGATAGTCATAGGGAAATAGTCAATATAAATCTTAAGGATACCAGCAACAAGGTTACAGTCATACAGTCATAAGTGGGAGGTGATAGGTGATAAGAAAGATGAGAAGATTAATAGTAATAGTAATAGACCATAACACCTGCATTTTGCTGTAATAGCCAGAAAACTGTTAGCCATCACTATCTCATTATAAACTCTTGCATATTATGCTTTTCACTTCTACCAGCAATCTAGACTTTTCCTATCTTTTCTACATTTCTGGACAGATTCTTTATCTAGACTGCAACTGCCAAACTAATGAAAATAGAACCGATTACTTTTATAAATAATTTGTACAATGCATTGCTTGCATGTTGTAAAATATTCACCTGTGACTTTTGTGAAGTATAGGTATGATGAATAAGCAATATAATGCAGAACAGTGCCTTTTAAATTTAGTACATAGTGAATTAGTCCACCTGCTTGTGAATGTTTTTGTCCCTTGAAAATATTTCATTAAAAGACATGTTCTATGTCCTTCATGATAAATGTTCTTTCACTTCTTACATGTTATGAGTGATAAAAAGCCCAGAGTAAATCAGTTCATGTATTAAAATTTAGGAGCCCACTTTAGTTTCATTTATAGGCTAACAGTTCACATCTCATTTGCTTTGGAAAAATCAAAACATATGGAGGTGGCAAGCTAACAGTGAGTAATCAATTGCAGCCTTAGAATCTATATAAGTGTTTGGATCGTCATTTCCAACACATTTTGATGGAATACTTAATGAATTAATTTTTAATTTTGCTCATATGTCCATCAATCATGTTTACTCTTTCTAAACTAGCCACATGAACTATTGCCCCAAATTACAAAAATTAGTAGTGGGTCAAGCCAACATTCAAACAGTGCTTTAGAAAATGAGTCAAAACAGATATCCGTTATAGACCAATTGGACAAGATGTGGGTGGATTTTCCATTTTCAAATAATGGCATTGATGGTTATTTGCAAAGTCATTTATTACAGCATGGCATAACTTGGCTAGTTTCAGGAAAATATTTTCAGTTCTAGAAGTAATGAGCTTCTGTGTAAATGCTATTTACCAAAATGATGATGTGCAAACAAATCTGTCTGTCTGTCTGTCTGTCTGTCTGTCTGTCTGTCTGTCTGTCTGTCTATCTATCTATCTATCTATCTATCTATCATTTCTTAATAGCTAAAGGATATAATAGTTAGATTGTTAAGAACAATTACTTACAACCAAGAAATCCCAAAAGGGTTTGGCCAGCTGTATTATTTTAATCTAGTCACATTTCATATCTGTTGCAAAAAATAAAAGTTGTAGATCACATTATGACATGACTACTTTGGAAAAAACTATATGAAGCTACAAAAACAGTTTGGATATATTATGTACCAAAGTATTAGTAAAAAGTTGTATTATCAAATAGTAAAGACATTTCCTTCAAAAGTAACAGGATTCTAGCTATGAAGCCTTGAAATTATATATAAAAAATCTTGCTTTTAGATTATTTTATCCAATTATAATAATGTAATTTGCAATAACAATTTTCAACAAATCATATATACATGACTTGTATGACTGCAAGTACTAAGTTAGCATAATGATGAGACATGGTATATAGATATAATACTGGTCAGTTTGACTCTTTTTACATATTACATGCTTGGCAGCACCATATAGTATGCAACATTTTACAAGCCATTAGCTATTTAAAGAACCTATGAAATAATCAGGATATCTTTGTAAAAAAGCAGCCCATGGCTTATGAAGGATCAGTGACATTTGTACGTAAAAACAGATTTTTTTTTCTGGTATTTAAACAGAGATTGATATCTCCTTACCCCTATTCACAAGAAGATGTCACATTGAGTTACACATTCTGTTATTCAAATATGGCTTTTAAACATGATTTATATATAGTTAGCTTAGCTGGAGAACCCAACCCATTTCAGCATAGCCAGTAAAACAAATCATGGCTTAGGAAATGTGTGAACTAAACTGAAATTTACATTAGATGATCAGAATCTCCTCCTCCTTTTCTCTTCTTCTGTTTTTTTTTCCCCTTCCTCTTCCTTCCTCATCTGGAATGTGGTATTTAGAATGATTAACTGCTTTCTTTGTATTGGAAGTTTCAAAATAAAATACAAATATAAAATGCTGTTCTTTCAAAAAGATAGAATATTTAGTGATATTTGCTTTAGGATCAACTTTAAACAAAAACAATAATACTGACTGACATTTGTCCTCCTCTACCTAGGACAAAAATTAGAACTGTTTGAAGACAATTCTACAAACAGTTTTGAAAAAGGTTTTCCACACATGAATTTGTAAATGCAAAAACATACATAACTTTACAGTATTCCAGTATTTGAGAGGCTGCCACAAAGAAGAGGGGGTCAAATTATTCTCCAAAGCACCAGAGGACAGAACAAGAAACAATGGTTAGAAACTAATCAAGGACAGAAGCAACCTGGAATTAAGGAGAAACTTCCTAACTGTGAGGACAATTAACCAGTGGAACAGCTTGCCTGCAGAAATCATGGGCGATCCATCACTAGATGTTTTTAAGAAGAGTCTAGACAGGTACTTATCTGAAATGGTATAGGTTCTCCTGCTTGAGCAGGGGGCTGGACTAGAAAACCTCCAAGGTCCTTTGCAGCTCATTCTATTCTATTCTAAGGAGCTTTAAGGCGAACTGAATAATCAGTTGTGCAAATTTTACCAGGTATGCTCATTTGATTATGTTTTTAAAAACCTGCACAATTTTGTTATTTATAGCCTATTTAAAAGTCAGAAGCAATCTTTCTTTAACCCAGGTGTTGAAATTTCTTTACATGCAAAATGTTCCATTACTAATTTTTTCTCTCACTCTCTTTTCTTCTCCCCTCTCCCCTCTCCCTCTCTTTCCCCTTTCGTTTTCTAGAAGTGATTAGTGATTGCCTCTCCTCCTTCCTAGTGCTGAGAAAGTATGACTGGCCCAAGGTCACCCAGCTGGCTTTGGGCTTAATGTGGGACTAGAACTCATATTCTCCCACTTTCTACCCTGATGTCTTCACCGCTACACCAAACTGGCTTGCATTACTATACGTTCTGAACTAAAAATGTTAAAATATGTAAAAAAGAGAGAGAGAGACAGAGAGAGAGAAATAGTGAGCAGTGGGTCTGCTCTAATCTTTCCTTAATTAGATAAAGATAACAATATAATGCTTCCCCGTCTCATTAGCAGCCTTCCATTTGAATAACTGCCATTTAAATAACAAACATATAATCAAGCAGGTGTTTATTTTCTTAATACTGCTAGTAAAAAGCCATACAACCAAAGGACAACCCTCACACTTTGAACATTTAACATCTTAAATTATTCCTCTGTGTGCTTCTATAGTTTGTGCTAATCATCTTGTTCACTCCCCGACTTCTCTCTGTATTATGTCTGCCAAGAACTAAACCAGTAAAAGTGATAGGACACTTCCTCCTGCACATCCAGAATGGGACTTCATAGTTTCAACCAAAAGAACTGGCAATGGTAGAAGTTAGCAGACTTCTGCCTGCAAATTCTGATACCTACTATTTATGGCTCAGCGGTTAAAAACACTTGTCAGGCTGAAAAGCTGACAGCCCAGTTTGAGACCTGAGTGCTGCAGAACGGGGTGAGCTCCCATTACTTGCCCCAGCTCCTGCCCACCTAGCAGTTTGAAGCATGCAAATGCGAGTAGATAAATACCTGCTGCTTTGGTGGGAAAGTAACAAAGCATTCTGGGCATCTTTGACGTATAGCCATGCTGGCCACATGGCCACAGAAAATGTCTTTGGACAATGCTGGCTCCCTCAGCTAAGAAATGGAGATGAGTACCATGCCCTAGAGTCGGACATGACTGGACAGGGAAATCTTTACCTTTTTATTGTTTATGCAGAGGGGCAACAGGGTTATAAATAAGCAGTTTAATGTAAAAATGCACTCAGTGCACTCAGAATATGGAAAGTTGCTTTATAAAGGAATGAGCAACATTTGGAAATATTTCTGGGTAAGATTTTTTTTTCTTAAAACGTATCTGATTGATGGGGAAAATACAAAGCAGCTGTGAATGATTTTCCAAATGTTACCATTCTGTTCTCCAGTTGCTTTCTATTGATTGTGCATTCTAACTGTATTGTTACAGCTATCTTTGACAGTGCTCCTAATGAAAGGGCCTTTCTTAAAGAAGCTGAGCATGTCACTTTCTGGAAATTAATTTGAAAAACTTTGTGATAGCTCCTCATTCACCTTTTTGGGGGGGCGCGGGGGGTTGACTTTAGAAGTTGTGATGAAAGATGCAGTGCTAATGAGAAGCTCAAACCAGTCCTCTGACTTGCCGAACAACAACTGTCAAAACCCACTCATATCATTGTAAATAACTCTTAGGTGTGCAGGACTGAAGAAACTACCTTGCCTTGATTTCATCAGCACTGTATAAACAATCCCTGAAATGTTTCAATGAAAGCATGCATTGGTCATCTCATCCTCTTGCTATTAATCTGGGGGTGGGGAGGGAATTACATTTATAACACACGGTGCTTTTAACAGATAAGGAACAAAGGAAATCATTACAAAGCAATGATCAAATGTGTGAGAGAAAGCGAAAGCATACGTCCATGCAGTGTGCGCGTACATGAGAGAAAGAGAGAGATTTGAACGCGGGAGAGAGAATTTAGAAGAAATGAGTAAAACTATTAATCATGAGGCACCTTTTAGGCTTTATCCTGTAACCTAAGAAAATGTCCTGTCTTTTTTTTTTTTTTTAATTAGCAAAAAGCAAATTGAATGGCTTTCTTTATTGATTCCAACCCAAGTTTTGTAATATGGAAATATTTTTTCCATCCACAAAAGCTTTACTTATAGAATACTGGCTACCTACTGAACATTTAAAGTTATATCGACTTTGTGGCTAATTTGAAATACCAGTTCCACTTTCTTCCAGATTTAAAGTCCTAAGAAAAACAGAAACAGCATGGTGAGGAAATTCAGACCCAGACAGTTCTAATGACAGAACTCCCTCCTGCTGTTTTCAAAGTAAGTCTGAACATAAGAAGTCCAAATTAAATGAAAATCTGTTTTAATGCTAATTCACCACTCTGGCCCTGAACATGCAAAATTAATTGGACTAAGCTATGCAGATTTTGAACTATGGAAATTTTATGGAGTAAAGTTTTATTTCTCACTACTTCTAATTTATTCTTCCACGCTGGCTTTTCTGCTTAAATGCTATTAAGGCAGTTCACATAAATAAATAAAACAAGAAACTATAACATCTTGATTTTGTTCAAAACAAAACAAAAAATTAAAGTAATTTAAGAGGCTAGTTTTAAAGATAGTAAGTAATATTGCTACATTTTAAAAAGTTTGCAGACTCATTTTTCAAATTGCTCAGGTGTACACCACATGGAGAAGAGTAAAAAAAAGTTTCAGAGAATAGAACTTTGGCTATTTCTAACAATCATTTTCTTTTTTATTAATACAGATGGCTTCCCATTAACTTTCCCCCCCCCACTAGAGTAAAATTATATTACAGAGAAAAATCACTTACCTTTTTCATAAGGCCACCACTACAAGATTCATAGTTTATGAAACTTGTGCACCTTTCGCCGTGCCCTCAAAATATTTTTATTCCAACAAGCCGGACTGGCCTAATTTTTTAACTTTTTAATTTTAAAATGGGGTTTTTATTTGAATAGCTGGGCCAAATTATTTAATATGCTTTTAAATCGTTTTATATTTTATATTTGGGTGCTGAGTCCTTCGGGAGAAGGGCGGTGTATAAATTGGAATAATAAATAAATAAATAAATTATTCAAGCTTTAATACCCAGTCTTGTGGGGAGAAATTCAGTTCTAGACAACCCATGTTGGGCCTATCAGATTGTCTTTCTTCCATACTTTCTTACTCCCGAAGATCCCCCAACTACAGGTAGTTCTCGACTTACGACTACAATTGAGCCCCGAATTTATGTTGCTAAGTGAGAAATTGGTTAAGTGAGTTTTGCCCCATTTTATGACTTTTCCTGCCACATTTGTTAAGTGAATCACTGCAGTTGTTAAGTTAGTCACACAGTTGTTAACTGAATCTGGCTTCTCCATTGATTTTGCTTGACAAAAGTTTGCAAAAGGGGATCACGTGACCCTGGGACACTGCAACAGTCATACATATGATCCAATTGTCAAGCATCTGAATGTAAATCATGTGACCATGGGGATGCTGCAACGGTCATAAGTGTGAAAAATGGTCACAAGTCACTTCTTTCACTGCCGTTGTAACTTTGAACAGTCACTAAATGAAGTGCTGTAAATCAAGGATTACTTGTATTTATAAGGAGTCATAAACTCCTTAAAGGGCATTTTAAAATCCTATATATTGTTTGTTTTGGGGTCATGCATAGTTACATATAGTTCCTGAATTCAAAGACCTGTCCCATCATCGTCGTCCCCACCGCAAAAAAAAAAAGAAAAAGAAAAAGAAAAAAAAAAGGGGGGGGGGAGAAAAGAAAAGAAAAAAAGAAAAAGAAAAGAAAAGGGACTCAGCCTTCAGCTCTTATCTAATTTACTTTCAAAAAGTCTATTTCCAAGAATTCAAATAACTGAGTGGCTCTAAAGGGCAATTTTTATCTTCCTTCCTAGGACATTAATAAGAAAAAGATTTGAACAAGCAAGAATATTTTTATGCCTGATTAGAAAAACAATAACCATACAAGATACATAGACAATACCAAAGGAACAAGAATTCACTACCAGAAACTTCTCTCTGAAGTTTGCTTCTGAGATTCTATACAACATACCGAATCCTTTCCTTAAAGAGACAATGCATTTCAAAAGCAGGGTTGATTTAATAAATCCATTCTCACTCCTTCCTTACAAAAGCACCCACAACAATGGCTGTTTCTGTAAAAGTTCTCTGTACAAAGTTTCTCTTATTCTCTTCCTGGCCATTGGCTGGATCTCACCTCCTTAAAGAGACCGCCTATATCCTGAGGTGTTTGAATCAACCCAATTCTTTCAGTCTTCATTGACACCCCATTCCCCAATTCACTGGATTATTTCTTTGTCAGGTCAAACTTTTGTTTGCTTACTTATCTTATTCCAAGTGTAGAAGTAGAAAAACAGAAAAGTACAAATACAAACATAATGGCAAAGAAATAGGAAAAAGAAATTATAAACAAAAGTAAAGAAAAGCTAAAACAGAAAAAATAAAAAACACAATCTTGTATCAAGTGTTAAGCAAAATATAAAATTACAGGTTTACAGGAAAATGCGACTTATAAAGTCTTACAATATCAGGAAATCCATGCCAAAGTGAAACATATCACTTTACCATTAATAGAAAACATAGATTCTTCAAAAATCTATAAAATTACCCAGGTCCTGAATCCAGTCATAAATATCATAAATATCAAAATAATTGTTTAGGTGCTTCCCCATACCTGATATACCCAAAGTTCCTGATTGTGTGTGTGTGTGTGTGTGTGTGTGTGTGAGAGAGATTAACTTAAAAATATATAAACAAAAAAATAAGAAACAGTAGGGGCTATGAGTTAAAATTAATTTCATAAATATTGGACCATGTACTGTATAGAATAACAAAATAAGATCTATGGTAAAATTTTGCATAGTCTAATATACTAGAAATAGAGAGGATATTAAACAATAACACAGATATATGGATATAGCCTTTATCTTAATAAACCAGGTCTTAAATTGTTTAGACTAAAAAAAGAGAGAGAAGGAGAAAAGTAATGTTGTATCGTTTATATTTCTTCTACTCCTCTATATATTAGGTAAATCGCCTAGCATTTTAAATGCTAGAAATGCAAATGTAGCAACTTGTATCTTACTGTAGAATCTTTATCTAACA
This sequence comes from Arizona elegans, assembly GCA_022577455.1. Lineage (NCBI taxonomy): Eukaryota > Metazoa > Chordata > Lepidosauria > Squamata > Colubridae > Arizona > Arizona elegans. The sequence continues at coordinate 230,439,999 of JAKOOJ010000001.1, read as the reverse complement.
GAAATATCAAACATAAAAATGACCTGAATGGCTGAGGGTTTTGATTAATATCAACTGTACAGTAGTGGCAAGCTGCAAAACACAGAAATCAAGTCTTATACTTGTTTAACCACTGGTCACTAAAAAATTGCAAAGTTCTTGGAAAGGGTGTGTTGCAGTATGTGAATTAATTCTGATTGTTGCAAAATGTCACCCCCACACATACACACATACACATACACATTCAGTCACATGATCACAATCTGGATTCTTGGCAGCCTTGGTAAGACTGGGAGAGGGATACTTGCCAAGTATCCCTCGATCATGGGATGAAAATATCTACAGACCCCTCACATCCTGGACATAAATTGTTTCAACTTCTACTCTCAAAATGATGCTATAGAGCACTGCACACAGAACAACTAGATACAAGGACATTTTTTTTTTCATTCTGTTTAACAACTAATTCCCACAACGCTGTCAAATAATTTACTAAGGCTATATTACTATTATTCTTCTCTTCCTTACTAGTATCTATCTCTTCCCACTTATTACTATAACCATGTGCTTGTATCTTTCAATTTATATTGTTTTTACTTGTTTCCTAGTACGATTTGATAGCTTATTAGTAACCTTGACTATTACTAAGTGTTGTATCTTTTTATTCTTGAAGAATGTATTTTATTCTCCTTATGTACACTGAGAGCATATACACAAAAGACAAATTCCTTGTGTGTCCAATCACACTTGGCTAATAAAGAATTCTATATCCGCTGGGTTTCCTAGAAAATCATTGAAAACCCATCAGGTAAAATTGCAAACTGCTACTGCCTGCTGATAGGACTCCCTTTTGTCTCTGGTGACAGGATGAAAGACAACCCTGCTGTTTCATTCCTGCTTAGATCTCACCAACTGAAACTCAAGCATGCAAAGAATTCCAAGCCATTCCACAGGCACAGAGACTGACTCTGTTTAATGACCCCCTGAGATCAACAACCACAAGGGGGAATGTTGGGATCACAATAATTGAGCGAAACAGTCATATGGGTATCTTGCTCAACAACCACTTTGCTCAATGACAAAGACTCTGGTCCCAAGTGAGGATTATATATATATATGACAGCTCTGAGGATTTAACTTACCTGCAGCTTTTTCCTTCTGCCCTGTAATCATAGCCATTCTTATCCCATGGTTGAGTTTGGAATGCATCTGCTTTGATTTTACCCAGTGTTTTCTGCTCTATGTAGAACCAGCTTGAACTTCACCAGCTTCAGTTGCTGCACACATATAAAGAGAGTGGGGACAAATAACCTTTTTCTCTGCCATCTTTGGCATCAGATAATTGTCAACATGGATCTCCTATCATGTAAAGCAGGGGTGTCAAACTCACGTCATAATGGCAGCATCACAGGATGTAATGGAGCTTTCCCCGCTTCGCTAAACCAGGCGTGGGCATGCCCGGCCTGTGGGCTGGGAGTTTATATAGAGCAATAGAAAAAAAATTGACATTATCATAGAATGAGTTAGGTATTTCAAAAAGTAGTTCCTCTCCTCTCCTCTCCTCTCCTCTCCTCTCCTCTCCTCTCCTCTCCTCTCCTCTCTTTTCTTTTCCATACATTTAATTTGGCCTGCCCTTTAGATTTCTATAATAAGGATTTTAGTTAACTGAATTCTTGCCTTCTTATTTTAACTGAACATTTTAAGATTATACCAACACAGCACAACACACACACACAAGAATCAGGTAAATAAGAAATATACAGAAAATGTAATATTTTCCCCCTATATACATAGCTTACTTCCATGTTTTCTTCACCTTGTTTTTTTTTAAATGACAGCATCTTTATCTTATACATCCATAACTAAAAATCCAATGATATGCATTTTTATATCTCAATATATTTAATGGAATTTACTCCCAAATATTGTTTGTTTAGAAAGCCACCTTATTAATTAATTACACAGTATTTAAATCGGAAATAAATCTTCCTTTCAAGAAAGAAATAATATTGAATATTCAGTTAGTTAGTTACAAAAATATCTTCCCAGTAATTAAGAAAACCTAGAATTTTCTTAATAGCAAAATATATAATTATTTATGACTGAATGGCTGAATATTATAAATATTATAGATAGGTCTCCTAACTTTTAGAGTAACACTGAATGTGTCTAGTCCACTTTCTACATGGTAACTCTGCAGGAAAAAGTTTTTTTTTTTAATGAAATTTTATTGAATTAAAAATATATTACAATTCAAACTATACGGTTCGGCAACGTGTAGTCATATTGTATATTTACAAGTGCAGTATCTAATCAATTATCTAATTATACAGTTTGTACAAAAATTCTTATATATAAAATTGATTACTGTTTAGTTACGGTACAATAATATATAGGATTAACTAATAGTTGTGCATTATTCCTCATGAGTATTAACTTTTGCATTTAATTTCCAACCACCTATACCACAGATCCCAGATCGTATAAAATTCTGAATCCTCCTTTCCGTTTAACACATATCTGCACATTTCTGCGCAGTCAAGTATCTTATTAACTATCTGTTCCTCAGTTGGACCGCTTTTCTCTTTCTAATATCTGGCATAGGAGAGTCTAGCAGCTGTGACAATATGAATATTCAAATATTTCTTATCCTTATCAAATGTTCGTTTTAGCACTCCCAGGAGATAGATTTCCGGCAAGAAATTGATATCCTCCTTTAATATTTCTTGGATCCATTTTTGTATTTTTTTCCAAAACTTCCTCGTTTCCGGACACGTCCACCACATGTGATAGAAGGTACCGTGGTGGTGGCCGCATTTCCAACACTTGGGGCTTGCATTTGGATAGATCTTAGCAATTCTAGATGGTGCTAAGTACCATCTATATAGCATCTTATACTGATTCTCCTTATAGCTTGTTGCTCTCATCAGTTTAAGATTGCTATTTCATATTTCTTCCCAATCATCTAATTTATCTTTGATTCAATGTTTTTCCCCCAAACGATCATTTGGTCTTTTAATATTTCTCCTTCTCTGTCGTATTCAAGCAGGTAGGAATATAATTTGGCTAATAGTGTGTTCTCACTACCTAGCCATACCTTATCCAAACTATTTGTCCCCTTCTCTATTCCCTTTTCTTGTTTATCTTTACTATATCGGGATTTAATTTGTAAATAAGGCCAATCTATATGGATCCCTTGCTCTTTTAATATCTCATTGGATATAAGGTTACCACTGTTATCTAAGATATCTTGATAGATGACCATTTTCTCCCTACTTATTGTATTGGATGGATCAGTGCCTCCATTGTAGATATCCATTTTGGGTATTTTAAGTAATGTTTATGCCTGATTTCTTTCCATATCTCTAATTTTATGTTGGTGGAAACATATCCTTGTCCCTTTTCCTTTTCCTTTATCCCAGAGATAGGCATGCCAACCTCTCAATAGGTCGTGCCCTTCCAGTTGTAAAATTCTCTTGTCTCTTAATAAGGCCCACTCTCGTAGCCATACTAAGTTGGCCGCTTTGTGGTATAGTTCCCAAACTGGGAGTCCGAATCCGCCCCTATTCCTTTTTTCCTGCAAGGACCATAATGCAATTCTCGTTTTTTTCCCTCCCCAGATAAACTTCCTTACTATCCCATTTAAGTCCGAAAAATATCTTCTGTCAATACTAACAGGAGTGGTTTGAAATAAATATAGTAATTTGGGGAGAACACTCATCTTAACAGTGGCTATCCTACCAAGGAACGATATTTGCAGCTTCCCCCACCTATCCAAATCTTGCTTTATCTTTGTCAGTAAGGGTGTATAGTTATCCTCCTTTAAGGTTGAGCATCTGGCAGTAATCCAAATCCCTAAATATTTTATCTTCTTAAATATTTGGATACCCAAATTATTTGCTAGTGTTTCCTGTTCTCTTATTGGAATATTTTTTGTTAACATTTTAGTTTTTGTCATATTTAGTTTGAATCCTGATAGCTTCCCATATTCATCTAGTTCTTTCAATACTTTTGGCCCTGTTGTTGACGGGTCCTCCATTATCAACACTACATCGTCGGCAAAAGCTTGAATCTTAAAGGTTTCATTCCTAATTTCCAATCCCTGTATCTCATTATTTTGCCTAATTTTCCTTAACAATACCCTCAGGGCTAATATAAATAAGAGTGGAGAGAGTGGACAGCCTTGTCTCACCCCTTTACCAATCTGGAAGGTTTTAGTTACTTCCCCATTCAGTATGATATTTGCACTCTGTTTATCGTAAATTGCTTTTATCGCATTCTCGAAATACCCCCCGAAATTCATTCTTTGGATTTGCTGGATCATAAATCCCCAATTTAAATTGTCGAAAGCCTTCTGAGCATCAAGGAAGGCCATGGCCAGCTGTTTCTCGGAGTGTATTTCATAATACTCCAGCACATCCATCACCACTCTCATATTAGACCTAATCTGTCTACCGGGGAGGAACCCGTTTTGGTCGGGGTGGATCCAGTTATTTAATATTGTCTTCAACCTACCCGCTAAAATTCCCATAAATATTTTATAGTCCATGTTGAGTAAGGAGATCGGCCTGTAGTTCCTTATTTGCTTGGGATCGGTACCTTCTTTTCCTACCAGTGTGATGAACGCCTCCTTCCACCATTCTGGGATCTTAGAGCCTCTCAGGGCCACATTACATATTATCAGAAGTTTTGGTACAAGTATTTCTGCCAGATCCTGGTTTTTATACAGTTCCCCTGGGAGGCCATCAGGGCCAGGAGTTTTGTTGCTCTTTAATTTGGATATTACCCCCTTCAGTTCCTCTGTTGTAATTTCTCTATTTAACATTTCCTTTTCCTCCTCCTTTATCTGTGGGAGTTTCTCTTTGGCAAGGTATTGATTTATATTATCGATTGAAGTTTCCTCCTCACTATATAACGTCTCGTAATACTGTCTGACAAACTCAAGTTTCTCCTCCTCATCCTCTAATATTCTGCCTTCTGAATTCTCCAGGCTGTCTAAAACTGAATGGCTGAATATTTCTACACTTTCTACACGGTAACTCTGCAGGAAAAAGTTTTATGTCTCTCTGGAGTCACTTCTCCAGGCTAATCGTACCAACTCTTCATCCTTTTTGTTTGTTTTTTTCAGACAGTTTATCATCTTTGTTGTTTCCTTTGGGCATGCTCTGATTTATCAATGTTGTTTATAAACTGCAGTGTCCAGTATGAGATATGACATTCTCTATAATATGACCAGTGCAGAAGAGACTTTTCATTTGGTGATGAAAAGACTGAAAGACAGATGGTAGTAACCCTATCTACAAAAGGTATTCCATAGGTAGAATAGCTCAGGGTTATCTAATATAACTTGTTGGAGTAGGGTTTTAAAGTTTAGTTTAAAGTTGAAGTAAGTCCTTTTGGTAAGCGGGCTCCAGGTTATTTGGTTCTATGGGTTGAATCTATCATTTAGCAGGTAAGTGGTTGATCACCTGATATTATGGTATTTTTATTATTATTTTTTTACAGAAAATAAATTTTTTCACGCATGGATAATTTCCTAATATTGTTATGCCTTTCAAAAAAGCATAGCCTCAGAATTACAGTGAGATACAATCAGCTCAGGCGCAACCAAAACATCCTTCCCTCTCTACCTTCCCATATGTTTTAAAGAGTGAAAATAAAACAGGAATGATTCTATTTAGTTTAGCCTGTAGCTCCCATGTTATGAGAATTTAAAGATGCAACTCAGGGAGTCCCGACATCTTTACCAAGCCCTGGAGGTCAAGGTAATCTAGTATGCTGTTCAACACAATCTGGACCACTCAGACTGAGCGCTCTCTCCTGGTGTCACTCTACTAATTTAATGCCTATTGCTGACTCTGATCCAAAGGGAAGAACAATCAGAAAGCTATTGCCACCGGGGTGACCCAGAACAGGTCTGCCTGAATTACTGTCTGAGTTCAAATGATGGTGAACTGCAGTCTGGCTGACAGTGAGAACTAAACTTGAATGGAATTTCCTCTCCGCCATTCAAAATTCTCCTATGAAAGTTTGGCACTTAAAGAATGTTTTCTAAAGAATCTCCAGTAACGCTATCATTTACTTATGTAAATATTCTTATTACATCTAAATGAGCATGAAATTCTGAATAGTTTGAAATAAAGTTTGCTGGGAAATGATGAGCTGAAATGAGACCAACAAAATACAAAGTGGGCTGTTTAATGAGGAACAGCAAACAGTGGAAACCTTTGTTGAACAAGTCCAAGTCCACTATAAAAGCTTTTCTTTAAATGTCAGTATGTTCTCCCTGATTCATTAGCTTCTCTGATTTGAAGTCGTGATAGAAACCCCAACATTTTTTAAAAAAATTTAATGTATTGTGGGCAACAATTTTAAATCACCCATTCTTCATCTAAGCTGCTGGGAATTCCTGACTGAGCAGAACTAAGAAAATAATTCATTACTAATAAAATATTTAGACGTATCTGCTTCAACTGAAAAAAATCTGTCATATTTCAGATACACAAAAGAAGATGATTATGTAAGAATCTATATACAAATGTTGTGTATATGTGTGTGTGTATATGCATGCAGGCACACATGTACATGCATATGCTCTACATACTTTTCTAAAATTTTATTTATAAATTACTTTTTGTTACTTGTTTTCATACATTTTAATTGTCAGAATAATGAAAGGAAAAAAAGAAAGAACGAAATTTGGTATAGAATGGAATAACAGTTTAGGATTGCAGAGATAATCATTTTCTCCCAAGCAATGGCAATTGACTAAGTTAATCATTATGTCACGACTAGAGTTAAACAAGTACCATTCTTCATCAAATGGCACGATAGACAAAAAGTAGATCCAAGACATACTAGTTATTTTCTAGGTGATGTACAGTACAGACTTTCTGATTCTTATGTTTCTAACAGTAGCCACAATTAAATGTTTTCTTTATAGGTTGTAGAAGAGTCTGAAAGTAAAATGAGAAGCATATTTTGAATTTGAGATCTCAAAGTTGTAAACGTAAAAGTTGTAAATTCTCAAATGATGTATCCCCTTGTTTAGATCAGCTTTGTGGAGGAATAAGAATGTTGGGTTAAAAAAGGAAAACCTTGTTCCTTTCTTGTATCTTATTGTGCAATTCAAATAATCAGAGCAGCCTCTCAGATTATATGAACCACCGCATTGAAGACTGAAGAATTGTTTCTTCATTTTAATAAGAAGAATGCATTTTTTTCTATGGTGCTGGGTATTTTACTCAGGCTTATTATTAATGTGCTTAGGGCAACAATTTTTAACCTTCTACAGACCATTAGAGATTCACAGAGAACCACTGAGTAATCCATGATAACCTTCCTACATTAATGAGCCAAAATTCACTATTTACTTCAGTTATGTTTTTCTGCAAGTACCCTCAGTTAGCTAGTGAGAGCTGCTACTTGGGCACTCCATTATTTGGCATAAGTTGGCTGCTGTCTCAACTTGGATTCTCTGGATATGACACATGATAAATATCTCCAAAATGGAGATGGAAATGGAGACTCATTTGCCTCTAGCACTTTGGCATTCAGAGATTTCTACTGAAGTTCATACCTGACCAGCAGATGTATGAAATGTTATTATTGCAAGAGGTAAGTAAAATAATTCAAGTGATACAAAAATAACTTTGAATTAATTTTTGGTGTAAAAGGCTTTAAGAGTGGAGAGCATAGGGAGGCGTACAATATAAATACAACTATAGTTATTCTTCATTGACTATGAAGAATATGAAGTGTGAAGTATGAATAACAATGTAAGGGATGGAGTGTTTAATTGTGTGACTATACAATAGTCCCTGACTGTAGAAAATTTTGTTTACAGTAATGTTATTCCTTAATTCTATTTATTATTTATTTTGCACATGGCGTAGAACATTATAGTGAAAAACAAAATTATTTTGAAACTTGCCGATCCTTGGTTTATGGTCTTTCCTAACCCTTTTCCTTATCAGTCTGTAGCATAGTAATTTCTGATATCCTAAACTCTTTTATTATTACTGCGACATGTCAATTTGGCATGTTAGTTGACAGAAAGAGGCCATTTTAATTCATTTTCTTTTATTTCCGTTGGCAAGTTTAACATTTATTCTTCAAACCCATTATCTCAAAGAAAAAAATAATAATAAGAAAAATCTGTAATCCTATGTGCTCATATTTTAGAGTAAGTAATGTTGAACTCAATAAACTCATCAGTACAAAAAGAAAATACCAAGAAAAATAAAAATCCTAGCTCAGTGATGGCTAGCCTTTTTGCCATCATGTGCAAGGAGCGGGGGGTGGGTCGCACGTGTGCATGCCCACACCAATAATTCAATGTGCCCTGCCCTCGCGCATTCATGCGCAACCCCACCCCCGGTCCTGGCACGTGATGGCCCGGTAGGCCTGTTTTTCTCTCTCACCAGGCTCCAGATCCTTTCTATGAGTCTGGGCAAAAATGGCCTTCCCCATCCCTCTGGAGGCCCTCCGGAGGCCAGAAATGGCCCATTTGCCAACTTCCAGTGGTACTGGAAGGCCCATTTTTTGCTGTCCTCAGGCTCCAGAGCCTCTCTAGGAGTCTGGGAAGGGCAAAAACAGCCTTCCTCACCCCCCACCTCCCGAGGCCCTCCGGAGGCAGGAAACAGCCTGTTTCCCTACTTCTGATAGGCCCAGAAGGCCTGAAAATCAGCTGGCGCATGCCATATGTAGCCAATATGGCTACATGTGCCACCTGTGGTACGCATGCCATAGGTTCGCCATCACGGTCCTAGCATATTAAGAAGGTCCGATCTGCTTTCATAATAATAATATTCAACAGAGAAAGTACCAAAATCTGACTGTTGTTCTTTGGCATGAGTGTAAATTACTTACTTCTCTCCTGCTTTCAATTCCAACCCTATCTCTCCCTCTCCTTCAGCTGTCTTGGCATCAACCAGCTTTCTTGCTGATCTGAAAGCAACCAGATTACAAAACCTGGACTCTACCTACTGTACCAAAAGGTGGCCAGGTTATAGCCTGGCCACCTTTTCAAGTACAAGCCTTTAAAATAAATATGGGGGTATTAACCAATGGGATTGTCCCCTTTCTGAATGGTGTTACAGTATGTAGTCTGTTGTACCATCTCATGTTTAACTCTATTGAATCTCAGATATATTTTTTGCCAAAATGATTAAAGATGATAGAAAACCACTGCTATTAGTATTTACCTCTTGATTAAAGAGTGAGCTAATCAGAAGTCGCCCAAAATGTTTCACTTTTCTTGATTGGCAGAGCGATTTCAAAGAAATGACATTTAGATACTTGTGACATAATTCAATTGAATTAGGTTCTTGCACCTGCTAATATGAATGTGAACTATTTCTGCATTATGATGTGCATTTACATTATAATACGAATACAAAATGACTAGTTGCTCTAAGCAATGACTTTATCATTAACAGCCACACATTTTCACTTCTAGTATTAGGAATAGTCATAGGTTCTTCCTTGAAGTAATAGGGTTCTGCCCTGGTGAAATTCAAATTATTTCTTTAAAATATTTTAGACTACGAAAAATAAATAAAACTTTAGTATGTAAACATAGGTTATAATGTGGTAATAATGCATTAGACAAAGCAAAAAAAAAAAACAAAAAAAAAACAGTTGCCTAAATAAAAATTAAATTTTAGGAATTTTTTTAAATCATTTTTTTTATTTTTTTATATATAAAAATTCCATTTTCAAATTAAACAATATGTTGTCTAGGTACAAATAATTTTAGTAAATAGTAATCAGAATATTTGCAACAGTGTTCATTACATTAATATTGATTTTATAATAATAGTATTAATGATATTTGCTTATCCATTTGAACATACCTTCTTCATATCATTGATTCTTTCCTTATAGGATTTTTAGGATTTTTAAATGTCCAGAGCTAAAAAAAATTCCTGTAGGGTTAACTGTAAAATTACATACTGGCCAATGAAAAATTGTGTTTGTGTAATGAGAACAAAATTGTGACTAGCTAGCATAATGAAACATATATATGGTACATTACATACGTTTTATTTTTTTTCTTTTTACCACCCCATAATCTCTTAATTTGGGGTAGAGTTGGGGCAAGTGGAAGGAGCTGAGCATTTATTGGTGGATGCCCTTCCTGATGCCTATGCTGAGTTCACAGCAGATATTTTCTCTTTGTGCCCTGAAAGAGAAAGATCAGCCACTACCTAAGACTGAATTCTCAACCTTCTAGCGGGAGGTGAGCGTCTTCACCACTAAACTACCATTCCACTCATTAAATACATTACAATATATTGTATATATTCTGGTGCAATGTGTTTATCCTAAGTACTGTCATGGCCCCATTGGAGTTCGGGTCTGAGGAGGAGGAGACAGAGATAGGGCCAACAGAGAAAGATGGTGCAGCCTCTCTGGCCCCAGAGCAGCAACCAGAGGAGCAGGAAGAGACATCCCTGGGTCCCTCAGGCCTGGGAAGAGTTGTCAGAGAGGAAGAAAGGCCACAGGACAACCGAGCAAGATGGGAGGAGATGGAAAGGACAGGAAGCAGAGCAGAGGAGCAACGGAACTCTGGAGAAGAGCAACTGCCTCTCCCGCCTGATCCCCAAGCATGGAGAATGGAGAGGAGGCGGGATCAGCTCAGGGCAACCCAGCAACTTGGGAGGAGAGCACCCCGCCCCTCATTACCAGATTCACCTGGGAAATAGGATTTAAGGAAATGCCGTGGGAAGGGGCATTTTTTGGGGAACAAGTGTTGCATACTTGCGAATATCAACATCGTGCTTCCATGATTTGCCTTGCCTTGCCTTGCCTTGCCTTGCCTTGCCTTGCCTTGCCTTGCCTTGCCTTGCCTTGCCTTGCCTTGCCTTGCCTTGCCTTGCCTTGCCTTGCCTTGCCTGGCCTGGCCTGGCCTGGCTTTGTGCTCTCGAGCGCAACACCCACCACTTTGCTCCAGGTTTTTGCTGCAGCTCCAGCGAACTTTCTGAGTGGCGAGGATGTCCTATGATCAGGTTTTCTGTACCACTTCTGCTCCCAGGACTTTGCTGCTTCTCTGGACGTATAGCAGCCAAGAACTATTGGAAACGTGTGTGTGTGTGTGTGTGTGTGTGTGTTTAGAGCTCTGCTCTTCAATTTGCAGTGAACTGTGGGGATTTTGGGGAGAGGCTGGAGCAATAAAAGGGAATTAAGCCTTCGGCAAGGTTCTGTCACTTCCGTGCCCAGCCCGGGTCAACACAACATTATAAAATATAGTGTAGAACATATTGTTTGATGTCTTCTATCTGCTCATGACCTTAATGGCAAAAATACTGTTCTATGAGAACTTTGTAGAATTTGCTTTCAAAGTTGACTGAGGATATAGTTTGGAAATGTAAAAAAGGGGGGGGTGGGATCTAAACCACCTTATAAAGTGATTCTAGACTATTTTCAATGAGACAACTTTATGATCATTCCAACCCTAACATTTTTACCATACATAATCTGTAAAACTATTTGCCCTGGAATGTTTTGAGAACAGTGGCAGTTAATTGATTTCCTTTTGGTGTAGATAGAAGTGAGCATCCAGTGAGCTTTAAGTAACTTTTAAAACTATATTGTTATATTATTCAGATAATTACTCCTGGGAAACAACAACAAAATATTTAAAGTGGAAGCATTTCTCTATTTACTTGGTATTAATTAATTATGAATGAATGGTTTTGCTAGAACCAAAGGCCTACACTTTAGTTTTTATCATAGTTGATCCTCATATTTTTCCTCTCACCATAGCCAGCCACTGTAAGGAGTATTTTTTTCAAGTTCACTCTTGATCACTGATATAAGTGCCATGTCATCGACATACATCAAGATCAGATCAGCATCCTATTTCTTTAAAACTGTAGAGAGGAAATAACAAAATAACAGATTGGGAAGGGACTTTGGAAGTCTTCTAGTCCAACTAACTGCTCAGGCAGGAAACCCTATACCTGTGGTGGCAAACCTATAGCATGCGTTCCAGAGGTGGAATGCAGACCTCTCTCCGTGGGAATGTAAGCTGTTGCCCCAGCTCAGCTCCGCCACGCATCGGTGCATGCTTCCTGCCAGCCAGCTGGTCTTTGGGTCTGTGCCAAGCATTTGTGGGGTGCATGCGTGGGGTGCAGGGTGCATATCTTGGGGGCACATGTGAGGGGGTAGAGTGCATGCGGGGAGCACATGCAGGGGTGCATGTGAATGCATGAGGCAGGGCACATGCTGGGGTACATGCACATGCTGGGGCACATGCAGGGGGCTGCATGTGCATGCATGGGGGCAGGGTGCATGCACAGGGGACACCCGCACATTGCATTTTGAGGGTTCGCGCGTGCGTGCTTTGGACACTCGGTCCGGAAAAGGTTAGCCATCACTGCCCTATACCATTTCAGATAAATGATTGTTCAATCTCTTCTTAAAAACTTCCAATGTTAGAGCATTCATAACTTCTGGAGGGAAATCGTTCCACTGATTAATTGTTCTAACTGTCAGGAAATGTTTCCTTAGCTGTAGATTGCTTTTCTCCTTTATTAGTTTCCATCCATTGCTTCTTGTTCTGCCTTCAGGTGCTTTGGAGAATAGCTTCATCCTCTCTTTTTGTGGCAGTCCCTTAGATATTGAAACACTGCTTTCGTGTCACCCCAGTCCTTCTTTTCATTAAACGAGACATACCCAATTCCAGCAAGTGTTCTTTAATGTTTGACTTCATAACCAGAATACTGTAATACAATGTAAAAACAGGATGAATAGGGAGCCAGTATATTCTCTTCTTTGATTCTTCTCTTTATTAAAATGTGGTCAGATAAAAATTCCCACCGGCATGTTCTTACCAAGCTACAAGGTTAGAGTGTAGAGTGCAATTTAATCAATAAATAAACAACTGCCAGCAGCATCAGCCACAGGAGACTTTCCAACATGAACATGTCATTTATCTGTTTATTTTATCAGCGGGCACACAGATGTTGATACAATAGCAGAAAATTTCTGACAAAAGAGAAAGCAAAGGTAGTCCTGCCTGAATGATAATAAAACTGGAATGTGTATATTTTCAGGATAATTATGCCATTTCTTAGGATTATACTATTGGCAGAAAGATCACAGAACAAGAGCCAGGCACTGGCAGGGCTTGTAATTCCTTGTTTGTCATTTGACTTGAATCAGTAGGCAAAGTTATTGTTTCTGTCAGTAGTTGGATTCAAAGATGGAGCAGAGCTACTTGTATAATAAAGATTACCTTTTTTTGTAGATTGCATGAATCAGTATTCAGAATTTAAGACTCCATCTAAGTTAAAAGATCTGCATAAAAAACATTATTGTAAGAAGGCTGAGGGGAAGCCTGTCTCCCAATTGCTTGAAAAGGTGGTATACTATCTGGTTTGATTTTATGTACTTCTATTTGTCATGGCTGTGAGGCCCAAAAGAATAATACGGCTACATCTCCATTCAGTTATGAGGCTACTGCCATATCCTAATAGAAGTTGTATATAACTACATGGATTGTGTGTTACTTTTCTTCTGTCCTATTCTCATCATGCATTAAATAATAATAGCAATAGCACTTACATACTGCTTCACAGTGCTTTACAGCCCTCTCTAAGCAGTTTACAGAGTCAGCATATTGCCTTCAAAAATCTGGGTCCTCATTTTATCGACCTTGGAAGGATTGAAGGCTGAGTCAACCTTGATCACGAGGCCAAACTGCAGGCAGCCAGCAGCCAGCAGAAATAGCCTGCAGCACTGCATTCTAACCACTGCGCCACCACGGCTCATAATAATAATGCAATAATTATTATACATAATAATACAATCAGGTACACAGTTTTGACTAATATAGCCATTTTTGGGCACACATTTCTATAATCCTCAAAAACTCTCCAAGTTTTTCTTGTATTTTTGATGAAAGAACAACATTGCAGAATTCAGTCTCAATCTAAGTTTTTGAAATACAAGTGTTGATATATACTTTTGTCAAAAATGAGAAATTAAGGTAATTATGTTTCTCTCTTCCTTATCTACTCTCATACATTTTATATAGATATTTTTTCCTAGGATAGTTTTTGAGTTAAATTTTGTTTCAATTTTTGTTTTTGTTTTGGTAGGGATTTTTATATATTTAATTATCTTTGTTTCTTTTTATGGATACATTTTCCTATGTACTCTTATTATTTTAAAGTTAGTTTTTTTCTAACTCTATACATAATAGAATTTTTTTAAAAATATATTGATATTTATTCTTTTCAGATTGGTGGCTGCCTCTCTTTATAGGGAATGGAATGTCTTACGGATTTTAACTACAGAAACAAAGACATAACATAATATCATTTAGTACATGATTATGGCAAATAACATTTTTTATGGAGTATTCAAACTTCAGTGAGCAAAAAAAAAAATAAAAATAAAAATAAAATTCCTGCAATGTAATTAATAGAAATGTTGCTTCTTTGAAAAATTGATTACAAAAATTGATTACAAACAAACAAGTAAATAATTAGACTCAAGGAATATTGAGTTTTCAATATGAAAATAAGTATGACCCTAATTAAAACACTGACAAACTGTTTTAATTAAACAATCCTTAGCTACCGCTTCAACATCTACAATATCCTACTGAAGTCAACTAATGTTGTTTTGGGATGTTATTTAAAGGATTTGCCCATTAAGGCTGAGCACACTTTGAAAATGATTTGGAAGAAGTTCTTAGGAATTGCCATAGTGCAGGAGTCTCCAACCTTGGCAAGTTTAAGCCTGGCGGACTTCAACTCCCAGAGCTCTGCTGGCTGGGGAATCCTGGGAGTTGAAGTCCGCCAGGCTTAAACTTGCCAAGGTTGGAGACCCCTGCCATAGTGCAACCATTCTCCTTACTAATCAAAGCTATCAATTGTTGTAACTTTTAAAATAGCCACATCTCTTTTCACTTTTGTATAGAAGTCTGAAACATACATGTTTGCTTTAATGAGTAGTCAAAACATCAGTTCTGAACTAATTTTTCCAAATCATTTTTAAAACAGGCATCTTCCTGATATCTCTGCCTTGGTGTTTCTTGTACTGTTCAAAAACCTGAAGATTATAAAAAAGTACTGAAGATTGTTTATAAGTGTCCTCTCACACAGCTCTAGGCAAAATACAAGTAGTCCTCAATTTATGACTTAGCAACAGTTAGAAATTATGACAGACCTTCTCTCCCCCCACAAAGCTACTTATGATCTTTTTTTGAAGTTCCAATGTTAGCCCCCATTATGTGACCACATGTTTAACTCTTGGTAGCATTTAAGATTGTTTGTAACACCTCATAGCCATGTGACTTCTGGCTTCCAGCAAAAATGGCCTCATAACAAATAGGTTCACTTAATGACTGTGGGGTCTGCTTAATGACTGTTGCATTTACTTAACATCCATTGTGAAAAAAAGTCATAAAATTGGATCCAGTCATGTGACCCACTTCAAAGCCATCACAACTCATGACTATAAATCCAACATTCAATTATGGTTTTATCTTGAGGATTAGCAGTACTGTTCATAGTTTCTTCTCCAGCATCCATCATTGTAACCCTACTCATCTCTACTCAATACCCTAAAGCTGATGCTTAGACACATATGGGCTGATCCCTGAAAGCTGACTATTGCCTCAAGTGCTGTGCCTGATATTATCACTGGATGCTGTGATCTGAGACTTGGGCTACTATAATGGATTGTTGCATTGTGACATCTTTTCAAAAGTTCTCTTGACCTCTAGGAAATAACCATTCAGACAAACAAAAGGCTGCCAGAGTACCAGAACAGAACTATAAGTAACAGTACCAGAACAGAAGGAGTAGCAGAACTATTTATTTATTTTATTTATTGATTAGCCCTTGGGCCATATAAAAGTGCAGAGTTCCAGAAACAAATTATGACCAGAAATTTGATAAAAGCAATTTAAAATGGAATTGGATAAAATATAATTTAAAATGAAATCAGAATAAAATACGATTTAAAATGAAATTGGAAGAGTACTAGAACTATCAGTACGTACCAATGAAGATGGCAGAATTTCCGAATGGAATTCTTCTTATGGTGCTTCATGCTATGCCATTGGTATGAGCCTTGGTGGCGCAATGGTTAAGTGAAGTGTTGCAGGAAAATTATACCCACATCTTCATGTTGACCCCTAATGATGCTCAAGGTTTTCTCAGTCTTCCATCCTTCCGAGGTTGGTAAAATGAGGACCCAGATTGTTGGGGGCAATATGCAAATAATGCTGACATTGTAAATCACCCAGAAAGTGCTGTAAAGCACAATGGGGCAGTATTTAAGTCTAAATGCTATTGCTGTTAAATGTCAGGAAATCCAGAGCATTCTTATGTCTGTCTTATGGTTCTTCCCAAGTAAGGGATTTGTCATATGGGTACAGTTTCTATGTGGCCTCATGCAGTGGTGGGATTCAAAAATTTTTACTACCGGTTCTGTGGGCATGGCTTGGTGGACGTTGCATGGCTTGATGGGCATGGCAGGGGAAGGATACTGTAAAATCTCCATTCCTTCCCCACTCCAGGGAAAGGTTACTGCAAAATCCCCATTTCCTCCTGATCAGCTGGGGCTCGGGAGGCAGAGAACAGATGGGCGCAGAGCCAGTCAGAGGTAGTATTTACTGGTTCTCCAAACTACTCAAAATTTCCTCTACCGGTTCTCCAGATCTGGTCAGAACCTGCTGAATACCACCTCTGGCCTCATGTAAGAAATCAGAGAGAATTAATATGAAGCAGCCAAAGGCAGAAACCAGAGTAATACTTTATAATCAGTCACAGTAAACAAATGCATCTCATGATGATTTCAGCTTTTGACCTCTAAAAATATCTGGAGGGTAAAATATTTTCAGAGTAAAAGTTGCTGTTTACACTGGAACAAATTTTATTTATACTGAGACAAAAATACCATCAAAGTTGGATCACAAGGAAGACAGCTTCTCAAACCCAGCTGTGCCCCAGCAGTGATTATATACTAAATTTTGTTAATATGCAGTTATAATTATTACATCTGCACACATTTACTCTCACCAGTTTTGGTAAAACTGTGTGTATCCTTATTTTAGATAGCTTAGGACCTGTATAAAATTCTTTGAACTGACTTTTGTTTTTTAATGTTGCTCTCACAAGATGTCTTGGAGAAGCAGAGCCCTAAAGCATTTGGAAGTCTTATTACTGATCAAGATTTTTTTTTTTTCTGTTCCTTGCAAACATTTATTACCAGCTTTCACAGGAAAGTTTTTTATTATCATGGTTCATCACACAGTCACCCAGATGTTTAAACTGGATTTGGCATTTTTATCCATCTATCGAGTTTCTAAGGGATGCGGTGGCTCAGTGTTAAGATGCTGAGCTTGTCTATTGAAAGGTCAGCAGTTCAGGGGTTCGAATCCCTAGTGTTATGTAACGGGGTAAGCTCCCGTTACTTGTCCCAGCTTCTGCCAACCTAGCAGTTCGAAAGCACGTAAAAAATGCAGGTAGAAAAATAGGGACCACCTTTGGTGGGAAGGTAACAGCGTTCCATGGGCCTTTGGCATTTAGTCATGCCAGCCACATGATCATGGAGACGTCTTTGGACAGTGCTGGCTCTTCGGCTTAGAAACAGAGATGAGCACTGCCTCCTAGAGTCGGGAACAAATAGCACATATGTGCGAGGGGAACCTTTACCTTTATCTTTATCGAGTTTTTCCCATGGACTTGGGATAAGCAGGTGTTCTTGTTTGATGGTGTCAATGGTATTGCCACAGGATGTAAGCTTGTTTTTCTGTTTGTCTCTAGTTCTTTTTCTTCTATTCTGCTGTCTCCAGATACTGTAGCATCATCTATCCATACTTTTTTTTGGTCTTTCTTATCAACAGTTGTTAAGTCTGGGGTATTGTGTGGTACATGCTTCTCTGTTTGCATTCTAAAATCCGAGAGCACATACCTTCTTCATTTTCTATAATTTGTCTATTTTGGGGTCTCACCAGTTGTTACTTTCAGGCAAACCCCATGGTATAGAGGAAAATCTTGTAGATTAAATAAGGTGACCAGACATCCCGCTTTTGGCGGGACAGTCCCGATTTTTAGCAATTTGCCCCGCGTCCCACGGCGTTTTAAAAAAGTCCCGATTTTTCATTCTGCCTCCTGAGTCCCGCTGCCTCCTGAGTCCCAGCTGATGGCTAGAGGAAAAAAAACTGTTTAAACTCTTGCCGCGGGGCTTCAAAGGGCTGACCTACAGCTGATCAGTGTTAAAAGAAAACAAATGAGTAGACCCATGCCTGCAAAAATAGAAAAAACAGTCCCTTACAGCTTCCGCATAGGTTAATTGGCTGCAAAGAGTTCCTGGAGCAGATTTTTTTCCCCCCTAGCTATGCTGAAAAAGCGAAAGCGAAAGTAAAGCTGCAACGTGACAAAATGAGGCAGAGAGAGATTTCTTTTTCTTTTTCCTCACCAAAAAAGGTAGGTGCAAAACTGCAAACAATGGGAAATTTAGGGAAAAAGAGGAGTGTTCAAGATTTTAAAACACAAAAGAAAAAAAGCTTTATTTATTTATTTATTTATTTATTTATTTATTTATTTATTTATTTATTTATTTATTATTCAAACTTTTATACCGCCCTTCTCCTTTCGGACTCAGGGCAGTGAACAGCCAAAATAAAAACATTTATACATAAAGTTACAGTTAAAAATAGATTTAAAATAATTAAATAAATTTGGCCCGTATTTTAAAACTTATCAATTTAAAATCCGTATCAAATTTTAAAACCAACCATAAAATCAAGACAGACCGGCTAACTGAAAAAAAATAAGTTTTTAGGGCCTGATGAAAAGTCCGGAGGTCGGAGATCACTCGTCCTCGGGAGCCACAGTATCTCTGGGTCTAGATTGTTCCAAAGGGTAGGTGCCACCACAGAGAAGGCTCTCCTCCTGGGGGTCACCAGCCAGCATTGTCTGGCTGACGGCACCCTGAGGAGGCCCTCTCTGTGGGAGCAAACTGGCCGGTGGGAAGCTACTGGTGGCAGAAGCCGGTCCCGTAAGTACATCGGCCCTAAGCCATGGAGCGCTTTAAAGGTGATCACCAACACCTTGAAGCGCACCCGGAAGTCCACCGGAAGCCAATGCAGCTTGCGCAGGAGAGGAGCCACATGGGAGCGCCCAGTCGCTCCCATAATCCCCTGCGCGGCCGCATTCTGCACCAGTTGGAGCCTCCGTGTGTACCCCAAGGGGAGCCCCATGTAGAGAGCGTTACAATAGTCCAGACGAGAGGTGACGAGTGCTTGAGTGACCATGCGTAGGAAATCCCGGTCCAGAAAGGGGCGCAACTGGAGTATCAGGTGAACCTGATAAAAAGCCCCCCTGGCCACGGCCGTCATATGCTCTTCTAAAGACAGCCGTACATCCAAGAGGACACCCAAGTTGCGGGCCCTTTCCGTGGGGGCCAATGATTCACCCCCAATAACCAGCGATGGTGTCAGCTGGCTATACCGGGACGCCGGCAGCCACTCAGTCTTGGAAAGGTTGAGTCGAAGCCTGTTTCTCCCCATCCAGACCCGCACGGCCTCCAGGCACTGGGACATCACTTCCAAGGCATCATTGGGATGGTCTGGGGTGGAAATGTACAGCTGAGTATCATCAGCATACTGATGGAACTCCACCCCAAAACCACGGATGATCTCACCCAGCGGCTTCACATAAATGTTGAACATGAGGGGCGAGAGGACTGACCCTTATGGCACCCCACAAACAAGGTGCCTTGGGGTCGACCGCTGCCCCCCTGTCAACACAGATTGCGACCAGTCAGAGAGATAGGAGGAGAACCACCGCAAAACAGTACCCCCCACTCCCAGTCCCTCCAGCCGGCGCAACATGATACCATGGTTGATGGTATCAAAAGCCACTGAGAGGTCTAATAGGACCAGGATAGAGGAATAACCCCTATCCCGGGCCCTCCAGAGATCATCCACCAACGCGACCAATGCCGTTTCCGTGCTGTACCCAAGTCTGAAGCCAGACTGGAGCGGATCCAAATAGACAGCTTCATCCAGGTACTGGGGAAGCTGTCGCGCCACCACACTCTCAACAACCTTCGCAATAAAACGAAGGTTGGAGACTGGACGATAGTTAGCCAAAACAGCCGGATCCAGGGATGGCTTCTTGAGGAGAGGACTCACCACCGTCTCTTTCAAGGCAGCCAGCAGGACACCCTCACTCAAAGAAGCATTGATAATCCCCTGGAGCCAGCCTCATGTAACCTCCCGGGAAGCCAGCATCAACCAAGAAGGACACGGGTCCAATAAACATGTGGTCGCATTCAGCCATCCCAAGATCCTTTCCACGTCCTCGGGAGCCACAGGATCGAACTCCTCCCAGATAACATTCTCAAGGCCTGCCTCAGTCATCTCGTCTGAACTAACCCAGTCAGCGGCCAAGTCTTCCCGAATCTGAGTTATTTTATCATACAGATACTGTACAAAATCCTCAGCTCGGCTCTGCAAGGGGTCCTCCCGCGCTCCCAGATGGAGAAGGGAGTGGGTCACCCCGAACAGGGCAGCTGGGCGGTTATCTGATGATGCGATAAGAGCGGCAAAATAGCTAGATTTCGCCGATTTTATTGCCACTAGGTAGGTCTTAATATGAGACCTTATCAAGTCAGCTTCGGAATGACTGGCCCTCCAACTGCTCTCTAGGCGTCTTTTCCGGCGCTTCATCTCTCTCAGCTCCTCGGAGAACCAAGGAGCTAAGTGAGTTCAGTGCCAGGTCAGAGGCTGCAAAGGCACGACCCAGTCCAAAGCCCCGGCAGCCGCACTATCTCAGGCGGCTACCAGGTCATCAGCCGAGTCACGAGCTAGAGTCTCAGGAAATGGCCCAAGCTCCATCTGGAACCTATCAGGATCCATCAGGCGCCTGGGGCGGAACCACCTGGTCGGCTCCGCCTCCCTGCGATGGGGTGCGGCGGTCAGAAAGTCATGTCGAAGGAGCGAGTGGTCAGACCATGACAAGGGTTCAATATCTATATCCCCTATATCAAGGCCACTCAACACTGACCAGAGATAAAAACTAAGTCCAGAGTGTGTCCCTCCATGTGAGTAGGGCCATGAATTACTTGGGTCAGGTCCATGGCTGTCATGGAAGCCCTGAACTCCCGAGCTACCTCCGATGTTTCACTGATGGATGGCAGGTTGCAATCCCCCATGACCACAAGTCTGGGGGTATCAGCCGCCACCTCGGCTATAACATTGAGGAGTTCGGGAAGGGTCGTTGCCACATGGCAGGGAGCCAGGTACGTGATCAACAAACCCATCTGCATCCTACAGACCAATATCTCTTTTGAATACGGATTATAAAATTTATGCAAAAGTATTAGCCAACAGACTGATGCCAGTAATTCAAAAGGTGATTCATGATGACCAAGCGGGATTTATTGAGGGTAGGCATATGAAGGACAATGTAAGGCAAGTAATAGATTTATTGGAATATCTTGAGAAGAATAAACAGATCCCTGCAGTGCTGGTCTTTCTGGATGCAGAGAAGGCCTTTGACAGAGTGGATTGGAATTTTCTATTAAAGACATTAAAAAAGATGGACTTTGGGGACCAATATATACAGGCGGTCTCAGCAATTTATCAAGAGCAAAAGGCACAGATCATTATCAATGGAAGTTTGACAACAGAGTTTAAAATTGAAAAAGGTACAAGACAGGGATGTCCACTGTCCCCATTGTTGTTCATTTTAACACTAGAAGTCTTGTTAAATACAATAAGGGATTCTAACACATTGAAAGGTATAATGATAAGGCAAGAGGATTACAGAATAAAGGCATTCGCAGACGATCTGGTTGTTACCCTAACACAGCCAATGGAATCGATAATCCAGATGAAGGACATTATACAAGACTTTGGTAAAGTTTCAGGTTTCAGATTGAATCAGAGAAAAACTAAGATGGTAGTTAAAAATATGACACAAGATCGTAAACTGGAGTTAGAAAGGAGGGCAGGTTTTGAGATTGTACCAAAGGTAAAATATCTAGGAGTTCAGGTTGCCGAATCAAATATGAAATTGTTTCAAAACAACTATGAGGCATTGTGGCGAGAGGTGCAAAAAGATATGGAGATTTGGAAAAAACTGCAGCTGTCTTTACTTGGAAGAATAGCAGCAGTTAAGATGAACATTTTGCCAAGATTTCTTTTTTTGTTTCAAATGATTCCGGTGCTCAAAAATGATAAACAACTAAAAGCATGGCAAACTGGTATTAATAAATTCGTCTGGAACGAGAAAAAACCAAGAGTAAAAATGAAAATTATGCAAGACATCCCAGAAAGGGGAGGTCTCAAACTTCCAAACCTACAATTATATTATGATGCAACAGCTTTGACTTTAGTAAGTGATTGGTTTGGAGGAAAAAAGACTGGAATATTGAATGCAGAAAGTTTTGATTTGGAATTTGGATGGCACGCTTACTTATTTTATGACAGCAAAGTGGATAAAGTATTTAAAAGCCATATACTTAGAGATTCTTTGCTGAGAGTTTGGAAGAAGCACCGAAACAACTGGAATTACAAAATACCGCTATGGCTGGATCTTGGTCATACCTTGTGGAATACAAATATAATGTCACTCGGGGGGTTTTTATATAAAGAGGTTCTTTTTGCAGACGCGGGCAGATGGCAGCTGAAGACATTACAGACATTGTTGGCTGAAGGGATTAATTTAACTTGGTTACAATATAATCAATTGCAATTGAGATGGAAAGAGGACCAAAAAACTGGTATTATGATGTATGAAGAAGAATTAGTTAGACATATAAAAGAGAAAGGCCCAATGCATATTAAAAGACTTTATAATGTTTTGTTAGAAAGGGATTCAGAAACTGAACTAGTTAAAGACTGTATGGTTAAGTGGGCACAAAATTTTGAGGAACCAGTGATGTTGGAAACATGGGAAAAAATTTGGGTTCAGAATGTTAAATTTACACAGTCGCAGAATCTGCGGGAAAATTTCTACAAAATGTTTTATAGATGGCATTTAGATCCAAAAAAATTGTCGTGTATGTATCCTAGTGCCCAGCCTAAATGTTGGAGATGTGACTGCTCAGACGCTACATATTATCATGTTTGGTGGACCTGTAAGAAAGTTAAGGCTTTTTGGATAAAAATTTGGTGGGTCATGCAGAATGTTTTGAAGAGAAAGATTCAATTTTCTCCACAACTGTTTTTATTGGGTATAGTTAAGGGTTTTACATTGGGGGAAACAAAAATGATATTGTACATGATAACTGCAGCAAGATTGTTGATAGGTAAATACTGGAAAAATGAAGCGCTGCCTTCGATTGAGGAATGGACTTTGAAGATGGCCAGTTTTGCGGAGATGGCGAAGATTTCAGCATATTTAAAAGACTGTTCTCAAGAGACTTATGAATGGGAATGGAAGAAGTGGATAGATTATGTTCAGAACAAATATCAAACTAGGAAGTACCAAATAGCTTTTATTTGAAAATGTTATATTAAGATAGAAATATTTCAAGGTTGAGGATGAAAATTTATTTGAAAATGTTATATTAAGATAGAAATATTTTCAAGGTAATCAGGATGAAAATTTATTTGAAATTGCTATATTAAGATAGAAATAGGTTAATGTAATGAAGATGAAAATTTATAAGGGGAGGGCGGGGTTCAAGTTTTATATACAAAGGAGGGTTTTTCCTTTTATTTGACATGAGTATATTGTGAGGAAGTCTGGGGGGAGGGGTGGGTTAGGGTGGGTTAGGGAGGTTGGGAAGTTTGGGGCGGGTTGAGGGGGGGGAAAAAGGGGTGAAAATGTAATTGTAAAACTTTTGCAATAAAAAAAAATTATAGAAGCATATATACATGTATGAAAAGTCTTCACATATACAACAAACCCATCTGCATCCCACGACCCCACTTCACAAAAAGGGACTCACATCCGGCTATCTGAGCTACAGTGGTCTCCCTCGGATCAAGACCTCTTAGAATTACCGCCACCCCCCGCCCCTGCCCTGAGCTCTTGGCTGATGAAATGCACAGAAGCCTGATGGGCACATCTCCACGAGGGGAACCCCCCCTCATGGCCCAACCAGGTCTCTGTGATACCTGCCAGGTCCGCTCCCCCCTCCTGAATAAGATCACAAATGAGGGGGGCTTTATTTACTACGGACCTGGCATTACACAACATGAGCTGGAGACTCAGGCCCTGAGACTCTAAGCAACCTGGGGAATGGGAAGAGCTAAGGGGACCAGAGCACGTAATCGCTCGGAGATAGCGAGTGCGTGTTCCCACCACATGATACGGCCCCCTGCTCCTGCCATACCTGTCCCTCCCAATCAGCTAATTAATGGAGAAGCCCTCAATAGAGGGCATTCTAACAGTCCCCTTTCCCCCAGAGTCCGTACCCCCTGCGGCACCATTAATAGCAGCCGGACTAGTCTCCAACTCCCATGGGTTTTCCCCCAAATCTACATAACCTCCCCACCCCCCAGAACCCCTTAAAAGTCAATTTAAAAATGTCCTTAAAAAAACCCTCAATCCCCTTTTTGCGACATGCCACCTCTCGGGGTCCCAAGATCCATCATTAAGGTGGGCCCTTGATAACATAGAGGGCCAATCCTGTGAGAGGGGGGAATCTCGCAGCGCAAGAAGCTTTGCCCTAGAATACATTTAAAAACACTAAAGTGATAATACAAATTTAACTAAGGAATTGTAATAATTGAGATACTATTAATAATTGTATATTGTGTTGAAAGCAGAAATGGTTAAGTTGTGGTTGGAGGAATATATGGGGGAAATTATTTGGTTTATTATTAGTAGTAAATATAATTAATTGATTTGTAAGAAATTGGATTGCATGGAAATAATTGGAATATTCATGTTCATATCGATTAATATATAAAAAAGATAGTTATATAACTAATTGATTTATATTAAAATGTTGAATTTGTATTAAACAACTGTATTACATAATTACATAATTAACCAATGTGAGGATGGATATAAAAATAGATGACAATGGGAAGGGGTATAATATAGAATAGAAGGGAAAAATTGAATTTGATTAAGATTAGAGATGAGGATGAAGGGTAATATTGGTTTTTTTAAAAAAATAGATGAGGAATAAATATGGCAAAAAGGAAATATAGAAATTGTAAATTTAATTGAAATGACTAAACACTGTTTAAATTTGTGAACCAGCCAAATATTCTGTTCAAAGAAAATACATTGTATGTTTGTATGTGTGTTTCTAATTATTGCTATTTATTTATATTTGTTCTCTTTTATTCTTTAAAGTTTAACAATCCATTCTTTATCTTAATATCTTTATATTTGCTTGGGGTTGGCTTTCTTCCCTTTCATCTTTTTTATTGTACAGAAATCTTTCTCCTCAAACCTACCACCTCTTTCTTTTCTTTCCTTCTTACTTTCTCTTCCCCCCACCCTCTTTTTCTCCTTCCTACTTCCTCTTCCTTTCTCCTTCTCGTCCTCTCTTCCTCCCTCTCTTACCCTCACTACTACTCTAATTTCCCTTCCCTTCCTTCATCCCTCTCTATTGCTGTATCCTTTAATGCATATGGACTACTCAGAGGGCTGAAAAAGTTATTTTTGACTGGTCCTTGCACTTTTGACCAGTCCTCAAACTTACGACTGTCCTCACATTTTACGTTTTTTGCCCTATCTTATCACCATGGTGAAGAGAAGCAGTTGTGAAATGAGTGACATGGTTGTTAAGAATGCTGCACAGGCATAAATGTGAGGATGGTCATAAGTGTGAAGACCAGTCAAAAGTGCGAGGACCTGTCAGAAATGACTTTTTTCAGCCCTCTGGTTAGTCCTTTTGTGCATATGGACTACTCAGAGGGCTGAAAAAGTTATTTTTGACTGATCCTTGCACTTTTGACCAGTCCTCGAACTTACGACTGTCCTCACCTTTTACATTTTTGCCCTATCTTGTCATCATGGTGAAGAGAAGCAGTTGTGAAATGAATGACATGGTTGTTAAGAATGCTGCATGGGCATAAATGTGAGGATGGTCATAAGTGTGAGGACCAGTCAAAAGTGCGAGGACCTATCAGAAATGACTTTTTTCAGCTCTCTGAGTAGTCCCTATACACATAGCCATGGCCACCCGGTCACATGACCAGCTAGCCACGCCCACAAAATAAGCCACGCCCACAATGGTGTCCCTCTTTACCAATGTTAAAATCTGGTCACCTTAAGATTAAATCTACATTCATAATAAAGACAACTGTCTTTAACCCAAGGATATTCAAAGAGCTTTGGTCTGCCATCAAAAAAGTGCCATTAATTTGTTGGTGTAAAGTATCTAATAGGAATTTAGAATCCCTGTTAAAATATAATCTTGATGTAATATTTATTTAGTTACATTAATTTTATTCCAGATACTTAATGAAGTGTTTGCCTTCAACTTATATTACCTGAAATTGCATCTGTACATTTAGTCATTTTTAAGTCAGCCTTTTGTGATATATTTAAATATCCTAACATTTGAATTGTTTTAGAGCTAGCATACTGTTCTGTGTGAACAGTTATTCCCAATTTCTTGCAATAATCTATAGGTGATCCCAAAGGCAGCAACTTATTGCTTTCCAATTTATTGCTGTATAGCTATAGAAACCTTATAATACAACTTCAGTAAGGTCTGTCTATAACAGGGGTGTCAAACTCAAGGCCTGAGGGCTGGATCAGGCCCATGGGACTGCCCTGGAAACAGCAAAGGACGGCCCACAGTGCCTCTGCCAGCAAAAATGGAACTCAGGAGGGCAGCCCTCCGGCAGAGGGTTGCAGGAGGCTGTTACAGCTAAAAACAGAGCTTGCAAGGGCTGCAGGCAGCCCTCCTGAGCTGGCAGAGGGTTGCAAGAAGCTGTCACAGCTGAAAACAGCACTCAGGAGCTTGTTTTCACTGGCAGAGCGCTCGGCAGCCACAGGCATCCCCGACAGAGTGATGTTAAACTGTCCATGCCCACCCTGGCCCCCTGAGGTCAAACACAACACTGATGTGGTCCTCAATGAAATTAAGTTTGGCACCCCTGGTCTATAAGATGAAAGGTGTCCAGATTCGTTACAGTAATACCTATAATATTAGGTAACACAGTTTCTTCCTTTCTAAGCCAAAGATGTATTAATAACCCCTATATTTTATTAATATAAAAATGATATATCTCATAAGAATTGCTACATATGGTCTTTTATGTGTCCTTTTTAATAGTCTTTAATGTGACTGTACTTAATTTATCATTTCCCTGCTTTTGTTTTGCCAAGTAACCTTGAAACAAGAAGAGAAATTGATAATGCATCACTTTGCTTTAATGAATGACTTGTCAAACTCCAGGGTGAGTGACTTTTTCTTTGGCCACAAACTTTTTTTTTTCACACCCTCATCTTCAATTGCTGGGATTTGGATCTGTGCCCTTGGTCACATCTGTCAAATTCTTCATTCAATGTTCAATCACTGTCTGGAACCATTATGTAATTAAAGGATTGTTTATTGATGATGACTCATTTTGGTTTCTGTCTCGCTTGACATTTGGCCATCACTCTCTGAAATTTGTAGGGAAGAAGATTAATTCAGATTAGTTCATATCTGTCTTACATTTCCACTCACTTAAGGGCCCCTTCCCATTATATTGTCTAGAACTTTTGATTCCTTTTTGATCTGGCAGAATGCCATCATTCCCATGATAAATGACTTTCAATTACTTTTGTAACCCAGGCTTTTATTATAAATTTTGCTCTCCATCAGTTACTACTTGCTTTGTCTTCCCTCTGCTCTCTTTCATATGTCAATCAATACCTCTATGGCATATAATAGAGTCATAATAAGTTGGGATCCTAATTATCGGAGCCAGATTTTCATGCATAAGCATGGTCTTTCACTGAATAAATCTTGATACAGTCTTGAGCTCTTTTAGTTAGTTCACCATTTAAACACAGTTTAATCATCATTTAGATCCTCCAGTGTGGAACTCTAATGCAGAAATAAATAATTCAAATACTTCATAAAATTAAATTATAAAATTAATTATAAAATCAAAGAAAAACATATTGATTTTTATATGAGGCCAGAAATCTTAAAAAAAAACAAACATTAAGATGCCATCACATTCTCAAGACATTTAAGAAATATTGATGACCTTTTACCTCAGAGCCATTTTTAGGCTAAGTCTAAGTAGGCATTGGCCTAGGATGCCAAAATTTAGAAGTGCTAATGCCACCCTAAAAGATTCTAAAAACTCCAATGTTCACATCAGTGGGAGTAGCACCATCATCCAACATGGCCTAAGATGTTATACAGAATTCCCTTGAGGTAGAACTGGGCTGCCTGTGATGCATTATTTTATTGTTTATTTATTTTATTTATATCCCACTTTTATTATTTTTATTAACAACTCAAGGTGGTGAACATACCTAATATTTCTTCTTACTTCTATTTTTTCCACAACAACAACCCTCAGGGGGCAGCTGTGGAGAGAGTTGGGCTGAGACAGAGAGTGACTGGCTCAAAATCACCCAGCTGGCTTTCATGCTTCAGGTGGAAGTAGAACTCATGGTCTCCTAGTTTCTAACCTATGCCTCAACCATTAGACCAAACTGACTCTAACTTTTTTCTTTTTTGCCTCTCTATATATACTACATTAAAAAGGTAAAGGTTCCCCTCGCACATATGTGCTAGTTGTTCCCGACTCTAGGGGCCGGTGCTCATCTCCGTTTCAAAGCCAAAGAGCCAGCTCTGTCCGAAGACATCTCTTCCCACCAAAGGTGGTCCCTATTTTCTAAATGCATTTTTTACATGCTTTCAAACTGCTAGGTTGACAGAAGGTGGGACAAGTAACGGGAGCTCACCCCGTTACGCAACAATAAGGATACGAACCTCTGAATTTTATTTTATTTTATTTTATTTCAAATTTATATACCGCACCTTCTTCCAAGGGACTCAGGGCGGTGTACAGCCAGATAAAAACATACAATACAAACATTAAGAACAATTAAAAAATATATATTAATTTGGCCCCAGTTTAAAATGACAAACCAATTAAAAATTTAAAATTTAAAAATATGTTAAGCCAGCCCGGCTTGATGAAAAAAGAAAGTTTTAAGGGCACGGTGGAAAGCACCGAGGTCTTAGATTCTCCTTATCTCAGGGGGCAGCTGGTTCCATAGGGTAGGTGCCCCTACAGAGAAGGCCCTCCCCCTGGGGGTCACCAGCCTACATTGTTTGGCTGATGGCACCCCGAGGAGGCCCTCTCTGTGGGAGTGCATGGGTCGATGGGAGGTTGTCGGTAGCAGCAGGCGGTCTCGAAGATAATTAGGTCCTATGCCATGGAGCGCTTTAAAGGTGGTAACCAACACCTTGAAGCGCACCCGGAAGACTACTGGGAGCCAGTGCAGCTCGCGCAGGAGCGGTGTTATGTGGGAGCGCCATGCAGCTCCCGTAATTATCCACGCAGCCACATTCTGGACCAGTTGGAGCCTCCGGGTGCTCTTCAAGGGGAGCCCCATGTAGAGAGCATTGCAATAATCCAGGCGTGAGGTGACAAGGGCATGAGTGACCGTGCATAACGAATCCCGATCCAGAAAGGGACGCAACTGGTGAATCAGGCGAACCTGACAAAATTGCCGACCTTTTGATCGACAAGCTCAGTGTCTTAGCCACTGAGCCACCGCATCCCTTATACTACATTAGGGGAATGCTTTTGTGGTCAAACGTCATGTTTTAGGAAAATCTGAACCACACTGTAAATGTGAATAGAGTTATGCCACAGACATAGCTGTAAACTGGGTTTCCTCGCATTTTCTTGCTTTAGGAAACAAATAGGAAGAGGAATGACAATTTAAGCCTCTTGTATAGCTTATTGTCCATTTTCCTGTGTTTTCCACTTCAAATGCATGTGCTACATTACAGTGATTGTGATCAGTTACAGCTGTAAAAAGGATGCAAGTGGGCTACACACCAGTTTAGATTTTTCAGGAGGTAGGAAAGGGAAGTGAAAATTCTTAAACAGCTCATTTTACCTGTTTAGGAAACTTTAGAGATTTTTAAACAAATTCAATGAGCATTTAGGGTAATTGCTGCCTTTTAAGACGTTATTGTCTTTTTTAATGTTTTCTTAGTTTATTGTTACTTATTTTATTATGTCTTTTATTCTTCATGTGAAATACCTTGCACAAACAGGTAATCGAGAAAGCAAATAAAAAAAATGTGAGTTTTCCTAAAATGACTAGTTTCCAGCATAGAACAGCCTCTAAAGCAAGGTATTTTCCATCTCAGAACCTGACTTTGAACTAGCTTTCAAAGGAGCACTTTACTTCACTTCCCTTGGCAAAAAAACAACAACACACTTCTGTGCATGTGAAGTGCATACACAATAGACTCTTTTCTCAAGCAAGGCGGCCAGATGAAGCAGATCAATGACTCCAATAGAAGCACTGAAGTGGTGCATGCCCATGCTGCACACCCCTAGCAATCAGCTGAATTTCGTGCTTCAAAACAGAACCCTCTCCACCCGCTCTCTTTGAAAGATCAAGAGCAGTTTGCAGTATGGAGGGTCACTGAACTCAGCAGGTTCTATCTCCATTCACAGAAATTCTCGCCACGTTGGCATTGCAACAGTGTTGTGTTTTTCCCTTTCCCCATTTTGCTTTATGTCTATAATCAGTGAAGGCAATTTGGAATCCATCTGTGGTTCTTAGTAACAAGATGTTACTAAGTCAGTGATGATAATGTTGGGTAAAATCTAAAACTTCATGTGTTCCACTGATTACAAGAGATTCTTCCTTCTGGACCTTCTTCCACTAAATTTATCTCTTGTGCTCCATAAAATTTCTTTTGAAAACCTTAATTCCATTCCATTGAAGAGGTGATCCTTCTACTTATTCTGATTATTCTCTTGTAGGCTTCGTTGGTTTATTTTTGGTTCTACCTGGGAAGCTATATTTCTTCCTAAATACTTGAAGGCTTTAAACTGACAGCGATGCGGGGTCCAGGTGTGTGACTATAGCAATAGCAATAGCACTTAGATTTATATATTGCTTCATAGTGCTTTACAGC
The DNA here is from genome assembly GCA_022577455.1 of Arizona elegans. Lineage (NCBI taxonomy): Eukaryota > Metazoa > Chordata > Lepidosauria > Squamata > Colubridae > Arizona > Arizona elegans. The sequence goes on along the minus strand of JAKOOJ010000001.1, from coordinate 230,408,952 downwards.
CCTCTCTAAGCTGTTTACAGAGTCAGCCTATTGCCCCCAACAAGCTGGGTCCTCATTTTACCAACCTTGGAAGGATGGAAGGCTGAGTTAACCTTGAGCCTGATGAGATTCAATCTGCCAAACTGCTGGCAGACGGTGATCAGCAGAAGTAGCCTGCAGTACTGCACTCTAACCACTGCACCACCACAGCTCAATCAATGCAGAACAATTGCAGACTATGCAGTTGTTCTGTGGCAGGCTATTGCTATAGCCATATGATTTGCCATCACATCTTGCCAATCATGTATTAGGATTCTGTTCCTCACTACTATATTCAGTTTCACATATATTGCTAATCCAATACTTTGGATGACCTAGAAGGATAAGCAGGACTATTGGATGGGGACCACTTGGGAATATCAAGTCTGTCGATTGTACTAGGAAGTCAAAAACAAAATAAGTCACTTCAGAAGAAGGCAATGGCAAAACATTGGTTTTATGCCAGTTTTTATGCCAATTTACATGGACAACTTACCAGAGGTGGGTTTCAGCAAGTTCTGACCAGTTCTGGAGAACCGGTAGTGGAAATTTTGAGTAGTTCTGAGAACTGGTAGTAAAAATTCTGATTGGCACCACCCCCATCTATTCTCTGCCTCCCAAGTCCCAGCTGATAAGGGAGGAAATGGAGATTTTGCAGTATCCTTCCCCTGGAGTGGGGTGGGAATGGAGATTTTGCAGTATCCTTCCCCTGCCACTCCCACCAAGGCACACCCACAGAACCGATAGCAAATTTTTTTGAAACCCACCACTGCAACTTACATATATAAAGTAAGTTGTCAGGAGTTAAATTTTACTCAAAGATTACTTTACTTTCATCTTTTATTGGCTATTGTTCCTTGTTGTTTGATTCCTTGTCTTCATTAGCTTTGTTCAAAGATTCCATTGTTGTATCACTTTACATTATTTACTGGTGCAATTGACAATGTAAAAGAATGTTATAGTTTCCTCCGGTGGTATTCACTCACTTTCCCTACCGGTTCCCAAATGTGAGCATGCACGCCATGCATGTCCTTCCGTGCATGCACTTTGCTTGCACACACACTTTCCGTGCATGTGCCCAGCTTCAAAAACGTGCCTAAATAGGACGGTATAGATCCAGGGCAGGTGGGAACGCCCACACGTGATTTCCGCTACCAGTTCGCCTGAACCAGTCTGAACCGGCTAAATACCACTTCTGGTTTCCTCTGAATCCTCTTGAGGCAGACCCTGAAAAGGCAGACCATCCAGAGCCTGAAGAGTCAGAAGGCAGATAACTTACAACAGTTCTAGGAGACAATAAGCCTGGTTCAGCTAATGAGTAGCAAAATTCTGGCACTGGCAGGGCACTTATCCCAAGAGCACACTGGCAATTGCAAATGGCAGAGCAAAGGCAATTATCATGACTCCTTGAGAAGAGACAGAAATTGGCTTAGTTAAACCATGCATGGTATTATATAACAGCAGCTCCCAAGGCCTTCTATTGGGGAAGCTGAAGAAGCTTCTTGGATAAGAAGTGAAACGTCTTCAAAGAAAAACCAAAAACTCCAGTTGCCTCTTGAAAAAAAGCACCTTTGGGACAACTATGACTTGGATGACTGAGAATCTCTATAGAAACCTCTCCAGCGGTTAATCTGATTTTCCTCCCTGTCTTGCCTTCAGATCCTGAATTTCCCATTCAGACTGCCTCATGTAATTCTCTGGTGCCCAAAACCCTCGACTGTCATGAAGAATATTTTTATCCCTATTTCTCCCTATCTCCTGATAGCAGAATAATAATGATTTGTATTTCAAGGCAAATAATATTGCTATCTGGCTAATTATTGCCAGCTCCTCTCAGTAAATTTACAATATAGCAACAAAGCCTTTCAATGTTACATTTTTTTCTGGCTTTCTGTTGCACAGAACATAGAATAATCCAAACACTGAAGGAAAAAGAGGGAAGAAATAGCCTTCAAAAGGTTGTCTTCAGGATGTTACTGTTCCTTAGAATGTTCAATCCATTGGGCCATGTTGTAATATTATGAGGCAACATGGCAGTTTCATGAGGGGCTGTTTATAAGGTCACCGTTTGCATTTAGCTAAATGAGTTCTATCATTCCTGATCTTGGAAATCCTTCCATATCCTAGCTTATCTTTTTGCACTAATAGCAGGAATAACATTCTTGAGTATCACTGATACATTGGCTGAAATGTCTCATATTCAAAGGCACAGGTCAACAATTTGGAAACAAAGGCTACATTTAATACTTTGGGGAAAATAAGGGCTATAAAGTAAAACACTTTTTTACGACCTTACAATAGAGTTTTCATGTTTTTCCCCTCAAAAATGTCAGGGAATCATGCTTAGGGCTATTATATTTTAGCTGCAAAATCTCTGCTATCGTTAAACAATGGCAAAAAGATAAAACTTTTGTGTTTCCATCTTGTAATGGCTATTAATGATTTTTGTTCTCTGAGGTAACTCTAAGGAATGGCCAGTCATCTAAGATTGCAAAGAAGGATTTGGTCTTCTAGGTCTTCTAGAATGTTCTAGGTTAGTGTCTCTCAATCTCAGCAAATTGAATATGCATAAAGTTCAACTCCTAGAATTTCTTAGCCACCCAACAAATCTGGCTTTTTAAAAAAGGCTTTAAGTGACATGTTTTCAAGACTGAATATAATGCTTTCTGCTTGATTAAAAGTAAGTAAACTAATTTCCTTTTGTTCACTTCTAGTCAAAAGGCTTACATGTTCTACTCTTATTATGGCACAATGATACATTCTTCTGTCTCTGCCATGTGACACACTAAGACTTTTGACAGAATAGAAACCGAGGTGATATGTACATTGTCATGTTTGATTTCTGTCAGAAATCCACTGATACCACTCCAGCTGCCTGGTGCTGTCATTTCCCCTGAAGTCAGCTGCTGGCTGGTGAAAAGTGACATGTGGCAATATTTACATGTCCCTGGGCCACATGCTTTTGCTGTCATTGGTCGGCTATATATAAATCTT